>CM061154.1:23879857-24307357 GCA_030710495.1 Labroides dimidiatus
GACCCTTGGTAGAAGTTTTGCAGGAAGTCTGGTTGAGTCATGTGTAAATGTGACGTGTTGAAGCAGGTGAGTAGAAGCTGTGAGCGACTCCTGCGTGCCACCATTTTCTTTCAGACTTATTCAGTGATTTATTGAATGCATCCAAACACATGAAGTGTTGGTACAAAATCCCAAACTCTCACATCAAAATGTTTGGCTCTACATCACATACTAATGGTCTCCATACCATTCTGAGATGGACACTTACCTTTTTACCACAGTGTCAACAGGCAGAGAGGGAATGTGAAAGACTACTATCTGTTTATTAGTTTTAAATGACGTGTTATCGGGTTGTCTCTGGACTTTGCATGATTTAAATGAGATTTAAAGACTTTTAAAAGTCTCTTTTCAGTTAGTTTTTTTAACATTTGAGACTCTGATGGAGTAAATAAATCTGTTCTGCAGCCTCCTGTTTGAATCAGCTGATACATTTCTACACACACACGTCTGTTTTTAAATGATTTAAAACTGTTTCTAAAAGCCTTCAAAGCCTTTTGAAGACCTCCGAACATATTCTGATTAATGAGTGTGTGTGTGAATGAGAGCATGAATAAGAGGCAGTAAAGACAAACCAGAGGTGCGCACACACACACACACACACACACACACACACACACACACACACACACACACACACACACACACCAACCCCTGCACACACACATTCTATGAACCTAACACGGACATATTGCCTTGATAGTCTGTGACCTGTTCCTTTGGCATGGCTTAAACTTCTCAACACCCCCATAAACATGACAAGGCCCCTGGATCAAAGCTGGGCCATCAGCCTCCTTACTTGCACACACACACACACACACACACTTTTCTCACACACACACACTTGCAGACAGATGCTGCTTTGCCTCAGAGAAGCCTCTGTGTCTTTAACCATCATCGGTGTGATTAGAGCGGGTGGTGCAGGAGTGTTTCCACAGCACACGGCTCCGCCTGGCAGAACTGGGCTGATCTAAGAGCCACTAAAGGCTGCCAGCTTTTCACCTGATTGTCTTTGAGGGAAAACACTCTGGGAAGATTAGCGCCTCTGTGCAGCAGGAACTGTTCGGTCTATACTCTGCGGCTGGAGGTCTGTACATCCCTCAGGCCGGCCGGACGCAAAAACATGACATAAGATGATTTCTAATGTAATGATTCAACAGAGGCTAACTTATTAGCCAGTTATTTTTTATCATTTCAAAAAGGTTAGAAAATTACAAGCACAACTTCAAATATTCGCAACTTTCTGTAGTTTGCAGGTTTTTCTTACTTATTTCTGTGAAATCTTACGGTATGATAACCCTTCACATCTTTAGATGAAAACAGCACAGAGGAAAACAACATCACGTCATCGTTCAGGTGCACAGAGCCAAAGTCTGCCGTCAGAAAAGGTGTGAAGTCAGAAAAAAAGATGTAGATTTGGCACTTCAGCAGCGAGCCAGGCGTAATGGAGAAGACATGCTACTTGAGTGTGACTCCTCCTGTGAAAGCCATTAGCCTGCATGGCAGCCGTTCTCAGCTTCGCATGCAAACTCTATGTGTGTGTGTGTGTGTGTGTGTGTGTGTGTGTGTGTGTGTGTGTGTGTGTGTGTGTGTGTGTGAGAGAGAGAGAGAGAGAGCTTTTACAGCCCCTCCTGAGCAGTGAAGCAGCTCGGCTGTATGGCTGTGTTTGCTATAAGACTCAAAATGTGTGAGCTCTTTTGGACTTGACCAGCACCCGACCTTGAACTTCTGAACTTTTCCCTCTAAGATATTTTCCAGGAATCCAAGAATATCCAGGAAAGCAAGGATTTTCAAGGAAACAAGTATTTCTGACACTTTTGAAACCAAGTTGCAATAGCCAAAAATGTTCCCGCGAGACAAACCAGCCACAAATACAGAAAATTATGCAAAATTTGAAAATGTGCAAAAGTTAAAGTGCAGAAACATCCTAACAGTGAATGCAATGTAAAAAGAATCCATGATAGAAGAAAAAGGCTTCTGGAAACCTTAAACTTCTATTCTGTAATAGTTTCCAGCACATTTCATTTCAGTTTGTCCAACATTTGCAAGTAAAGTCTTCACTTCTTCTTTTTCTTATTCTTTTTGTTCACTGTTTCAAATATCTTGTGCTTCAAATTGGATTTTTTTCTCTCAATGAAAAACTGAAAAATGTTAATTTGTCCTCCACAGACTACTTCCAGAGATGGTTGTTTTTCTCTTATTGCTTCTGTTCAGGATGACTACAACAAGACCAGATATCACAATTACTAATGTGTGAAAAAAGGTAATGGAAGTAAAGTTTGGGCTGGTTTCCCTGCCATTGCCATTACTAGAGTAAACATCAAAAGAAACTCCACAAAAATATTTCATTATAATGAAAAAAATAATGGTGCTCAACAAAGGTGTGTCTTTATTTAAATTTAGATTATTTGGGGCTTCTTAATTTTATTTTGAGGGTGAGAAAAAGAGGGAATGCTAGCAGAGAGAAGGAGATGATGTGCACCAAATCATGTCAGACTCCAGCTGCTGTGCACTCGCCCATCTGAGCTAGACCAGTGCCCCAACAAAGACTCTGATCACATGGGTCCTAAATGCTTGTGACCACATTTCCCACATGTTAAAATGATTATTTTTGTTATTATTATTCTTTGTTTGGGACTTTATCTTTAACAGGAACTTCATCAGCTGCCTGTTTCTGAGATGTGGAAGCACTGAAAGAGCTTAAAGAACAAGAAAAGTCAAACTGACTCACTCAGAAAAAAAACAAAAGAGATCCCAATTTGGTTTCATTGTTCCGACTTTTGTTTTGTTTTCCTGTGGGGCTTTGTGGATCTATCCGAACTGACAGCTTGAGTCCAGAGCCGGGTCATGCCTCCTTTTCTTCCTCCATTAATTGTAGTTTGCCTTTACCCTGGTCTGCAACAAGTTGACTCAGAGTGCTACAAACTCCATGATGTTTGGTCTTTAGGGGTCAAAAACACTGTTTTCTGAATCTGCTACTGATATCATAAATTTAGACATCTAGTTGTAAAAACTACATAAACAGCTACAAAGGCATAACATTTATGATGAAGCAAAGGAGAAAGAAGCTGAATAAGACCTGAGGGTTTGCTGCCATTCATTAGTAAAAAAAGAAAACTACAGAGTCTGCTGGATGAGGGAAACACACAGACAAAGGCTGCAGAGATATTTGGTCTCCATAATCGTTGAATTCAAGGTCAGCGGGTACAGACACAGAGTTCCCCAACAGGACACGAGAAAATGAAGACACTACATGTATTTTATCAAATACAGACAACAAGGGACACACAAAAACACACACACACAAACACACACACACACAGGCTGTGGACATGTCCAACAACGCCTCAGAGACTGTGATCCCACCTCCTCTTCGAGTGCGACGTCACTCCGGTAAAGGGTGAGAAAGAAGGAGGGAGCCATGCTATAGAGCTAAGTGCCCAGGTGTTAGCTCTACGCCTGAAGACATAAAGTAGCACTCTGGGATTCTGGGACTGCAACTCCCAAGTGCTTCTGACACAAAATGGACACCTCGGTCTCAGAATGCCAGTCCACATTTAGAGGGAAAAAGGTCAGACATGACTGTTCCCTTCACATGAGGAATCTGGCTTTCACCCACAGAGAGTCCACCGTTTACCGCTTGGACAGGCCGTCTTCAGGGTGTTTCTGGAGTTTTTCTCCTCACTGATGTTGGACACAGATGTTTGAACCTGCTTTGCAGCATCTCTGAGCACTTTCTGGATCTCCTAAGCCAGATCCAGATCACATTATTTAGCCTCACACCAAAGTTTTCAATTATCATCTGTTGTTGCTCACAATGAGCGCCGCACTTCAAAGCTCTTTGTGCTGACTGGAGGAGGCCATGGATCAATGTTTGCTTCATGTTTGAGAAGCTGGCCCCATAGCTTATCAATCCCTCCCCACACTTCCTCCAAGCCTCTCATCTTAATGCTGCATTCTTCACTCCCACAATCCCGGACCGGCCCCCCTCCCTCTGCTAATGCTGTGGCTGGATCCATTAGCTCACTGGCGCTAATGCTGCAGATTAATGGAGGATCAAAGTCACAGGGTGAGGGAGAGCCTGGCAACATGCACACACACCTTCACCCACTAACACCACTGAGCTAGTTAGGGTGGCCCTCGTGATTATCAACACACTCAGCCTTACCTAACACACACACACACACACACACACACACACACACACACACACACACACACACACACACACACACACACACACACACACACCCGAACACGTATACACACCCTGGCTTCTCTGGCGTTGTAAATCTGGCCAGCAGGCCATGCAGGGCCAGCGGGGAGTTAATGGCTGCCTCATAAAACCCTGAGGAGGAAGGTCAGGACTGCAGCCAAGATGCCCGATGCCCTAAATGAGAAGCATGTGGGGGGGTCAGGAGGACAAGGTGCGGCAGGGGTGAAGGTGCTCCCATGCGTATCCGACACTTCCAAAAGGGGGAAGGGTCAAACTCTGCGTCGGTGTCTTATGGGAACGAGCCGTGGAGCAGCCTGACAGCGAACAGCAACAAATGTGATCGTGTGTCTGATCCCAAAGATCAGCCATGTCTTCTTTTTAACTTTAGACTTCAACAGAAGTTGATCAATGGAGCCACTGCTGCTGAGCGGACCTAACGTTGTTTCCACTGTAATAATCTGAAGTTTTGTTTACATAGAATTTACACAGTTTACACAGAATGCAAATTGTTAATTTTATAAGAGCCTTATTTCCTCAGCTGCACAGATTTAGTCTAATCCAGGACTGAAATGTGTGAAAAACACTGACAAGCCAAATTTGCTGTAAAGCCTGCTGTGAGGGAGTCTGGCTGGTTTTCTTTTCACAAAGCTTTCACAGAAATTCATTAATCACTGCAAGAATTTTCTTTTTAACCTCTGCCTCTCAGGTAAGAATCTGTAAATGCTTCGGCTTAAATACACCGGAGCACCAACACAAACAAAGCTTCATATTTCAAAATGTAGTGATGACTGAGCAAATGTCTTCAGTGTTTTCACCAACTGTGGAGCTTCAGAGTGTATCATCCAAGCTCATATCTTATTATTTTATAACACAGAACTTTTGGCTCTGTCAGATCACAGGTAGTGCGTTTTGTTTTCTGATGAGTAGTATCAGATTTAGAGCTGAAGACAGAGAAATTTAACTTTATTTTTTAGAGTTGCAACAAACAAACGGCACCAATTTAGTGGAATGAACCAAATACATTGAAATGAATACAAAGGCAGAAAGACCTGAAGCATCAGACTTTTCTTTGCCTCCCAACCTCGGGTATCTAATACATATTACGACGGGGATGATTTCACAGCATCTTTGGTTCATGGCTTCCTGCCTTCTGAAACTCCTCCATCCTGCCTGACAGAGAAACTTACAGATGGTCAGAGACTCACGATTCACTCCAAACTTAAGAAAATGCCCTGCAGGCTGTCCTGAAATTTCTGATAATCTTTGTTCAGTCAGTCAACTCACGTTTTAAATGGTTTATTGCAACAGCAAATATATTTTCATGTTTGGCACCAGGCTCTGATTTCATCACTCCTTGCAGAAAGGTTTACATGGCAACATTGAGGAGTGATGAGCAAATCATACAGAACATAACCCCCTCGGAGCCTGCAGGTGGATGCTGGGATGGCAGTGGGGGCGAAAGAACATGCAGCAACACAATGCAGGGCAACAGCGGCATTGAAAGGCAGAGGGAGAGATGGGAGATTTTTCCCAGTTTAAATAGACCGCAGAATTGAGAGGCAGAGAACATGATTGGAAAAAGGTTATGACGAGTGGGACATGTGACGTGAGTAGCAGTGCAGCTCGAGTTATCTGCCTGAACTAGCTCGCAGCCAACGCTCCACTTAATAAAAACTCATTAAAAAAATAATAATAACTTAAGCTTCACTTTTGATCCTGATATCCAAAGTCTGATGATGAAGACTTAGAGCTGCTGCTGAAACAGTCCAGTTGAACCCAGTCGTTGGTCAAACTGGTCATGATTAAAGGAAGCTGTCTATCCCTGCCTCTGTAACTGAACAGCACTCCATGTGGCCCTCAGAGGCCCCCGTCTTATCAGCTGAGGGCCCTCGCTGCTTTCACACCAGCCTCTGTCATCCTCAACTCTTCAGTTCAAAGACAAACACTGCATGGGAGATCAAAGCATGGACAATCTGGTATGCACACACACACACACACGCCGCACTTACACACAGCGCACATGATAACGCAGCCATAATCTCAGCCGCACACTCACAAGCGCACATCCACACAGAGCAGCGGCTCCGACCGCACACGCCCCCTGGCATTGATCAAAGGAAGGAATGTGATAGATAGACAGAGATAAGAGAGAGAGAGACAGAGAGACAGAGAGAAAGACAGACAGACAGAGAGAGAGAGAGAGTAATCAGGCTGCTGTTTGGCACTAACAACTAAAAACGCCTGCTCTCTGACTTCACATGAATGTCTCCAAACTTAGCTTGAAATAGTTAACTATAGGAAAGTCATCCTGTCCGGTTGGACAGCCTAGTAGAACCTGAAGGATCTGGCTGTGGTGAAGCAGCTCCACGCTCTCTGAGAGCAACACGATCCCCACTGAGAGGCCGTGGAAGATGTGGTCTGACCTGGCTGTAAAACACACTTCAAACACTCCTTTCAAACGTCTCCATTCTCTCATTTTCCCAAAGCTAAAGATAAAACTGCATGAAATAAAAGGAAACCCCCGATGTGACCTCGCTGTGTTTGCTTACTGCAGCTTTGCTCTATATTTGTGTCCTGTCATCCACAGAGAGGCTGTAGAGGTAAGAGAGCTGCTGAAATCAGATCAGAAACAGCGCTGATCAAAACTCGCAGAGCAAAAAATAACATCTGTGGTCAAAGTGAAAAAGCCGGCTGTGGGCTGCCGGAGGCCCTGATTACATAGTGGTCTTGTGCACCGAGCGTTTTAACCGGCACACTGTGTATTTCTTTGCTGCTTTGGTGTTGTATTTCACAAAGCTGAGGATTAAGGGTGCCACGGGAAAAAAAGAAAGAAACATTTCCAGGATGACACAGGATTCAGAGAAAGAAGTCTGGATTTTGAAACATCAGAAAAGTCGGCCCTCTGTGGGTAAAGTTTAGAAATGTGAGCGTTTGTTCAGAAAAGATTTCACATCAGGGAGTTCTTTTAGATAAATGGGACTGTACCAAAAATCAGCACTCGGGGGAATTTACACTGATGTTTCCTTCAGTGACTAAATGCAGACAGTCAGTGAGAACTCAAATATCCTTTCAGTGAACTTGTCAGTAAATGACTGTCCTCCGTTATGACAAAGTCTGCAGCAACTTTGATTTATTGTTAGAGATGAAGATCGAATTTATTTGGATCAGGATGAGAGCTCACAGCTCAGCTCTGTGCAGCTCTAAGTGGAGATGCTAACAGCTCGTCTCGGTCACAAAACAAGAGCAAATTACACAGAGCTGCAGGACTTTATGATTGAATATCATCAGAGCAGTTTGTTTTGTGATTTGAACCCTGAGATGGAGTGGACAGTGGGCCAAATGAAGCCCAGTTCTTGGTGCTGTTAGAAATATAAATGAATCTCTTATAAGACACTGAAAATTTTTATCATTAAATGAATACAGAGCAACATCTCTGAGGAATTTCATTAAAAAAGTCATCTTTTTGTATTTTATTTTGTTAAACAGTTTGATGTAGAAAAAAAAATCCTGCCCATTAATTTTCTCTGAATTTAATCATTGTCAGACATTACAGACTCTAATTCAGCATTTTGTACGCGATATGATTTCCAATCATAGTTTCAGGCAACAAACAGACTGGCTCTGTACGTCAATCATGTTTCCTCAACAAGAAACATGAGAGGCGAATGAATAATTGTACAGAACATTACCCTCATGGCCTGATGTGGATGCTTCCCAGAATGCACCACGGCCCATCATGTGACATTTCAGAGCGGTCGCGTGTATTCACACAGAGGTCAGTGAAGAGCTGGACAAAAACACTTCATCCAGCGTTCTTCATCCCTACACTCCTGTAGTGTTGGTGTGTTTTTTAATCATTGTTGGGTTGTTTTTGTGTTTTTCAGTGTTTACCTTTAACAGACAGGCCCACAACCACACACAAACCCACACACACACACACACACACACACACACACACACACACACACACACACACACACACACACACACACACACACACACACACACTCACACACACACTGACAAACTTAAGTGTCCTTACGTGTCCTCATTTTCTCCTTCTCAGCGCGCACAAACACAGCGCTCCTCCTTCTATATTCCCCGTCCGTGGGAGCCTGAACTAATCTCCCATCTGCCCCTGCTCCTGGTACACAGACGGCTTTCATTCCTAACGAGGGCCTGATGAATTTTCTTAAAGGCGGTGATGGGCCAAATTGGAGCTGATATGTCCCATCCGGCAGGGTGGATGGGGGCCATAGGACGGAGCCTTGTCCTGCCGCCATGTGACAGCCAAACCAGGCCAAAGTGAAAGAACTTATTAGTGCTAACTGGCCAGTTTACTGTGTGTTAGGGTTGTTTATTCCATTACCCAGCATGTGTGTGTGTGCGTGGATGTGTGTGTGTGTGCTGCCAGAATAAAGGGGTGTGTGGGGATGATATAACCCCTGAGGAGACTGTAAAAACTCAACTGTACAGGACAGTTGTGGTTGTTGCCACCAAAAGACAAAAGAAGGTTTGTTCTAATGTAACGTGTGTGTGTGTGTGTGTGTGTGTGTGTGTGTGTGTGTGTGTGTGTGTGTGTGTGTGTGTGTGTGTGTGTGTGTGTGTGTGTTAGTGTGTGTGTGTGTGGTTCCCAGAAATGTGTGTGTGTACTTAATGTGTGATAGCTAACGTAGAGTACAAATGAAGAATTTGTGGCTATGTGCACTGATGAGGGAGTGTGTGACATGTGACTGTGTGTGTTTGCGCGACAGTGTAAGGTGAGGGAATGAGGGCATCAGACGAGCTGTGTGCTCTGGCTGGTCACACACTCACACTCACCCACACACACACAGGCCCAGTTTGGAGAGGGTAGGAGAGGGGGGCATGACGCGTCAAGCTGGAGCCATGACTTGGTTTTGTGTGTGTGTGAGTGTGTGTGTTGCGTGAGTGTGAGGGGGTTGATCCCATTGTGTGTGTCAACAAGCCGTCCCATTCAGCGCCTGTGTGGCTAAACTCTGCTAATGAGCATTGCCTCTGGCTGGGCCGAGCTAGCACAGCGCTCATCACAGCTAAAGCCTTCGAGACACACACACACACACACACACAGAAACACACACACAGAAACACGCACTCTAACCCTTAACCAAAGGATGACGGTGGTGGTGGGGGTCAGCGGGGGGCATAAAGAGGAACACAGGGAGGCAAGATTGTGTGAACGCGGAGTGAAAAGGAAAGAGTGAGTCAGGACGGAGCCTCATCAAAAGATGGAAAATTACATCTTCAGTAAATGAGACTTTTTATGGCAGAGCTCTAAAAAACAATGACAACAACAGAGTCTGAGGTTTGTGTCAGAGCAACGTTCACACAGACTGAAAAACTCAGAGCTGAAAACATACGTAAAACATACACCCTGATTTATTCTTATCTGTTGTCACCTGGATGTGTTAAACACTCAATTCACATCAAAGTGGAACAAAAGCCTGTCCCGCAATCCAGACACAGACAGAAGAGATGCTGATATCTACAAAGTCACCTCAACCATCAGAGGGAGAGACGGCAGCAACAACGATCACACTGAGACTCATTTCTGTTGAAAGGTGAGTCCATGTCAGAGCTCTGAGGAGAGCTGAATGAGCACAGACATGAATGAAAGCAGGAGCTCCTCTGCTCTGATGTCACCTGAAAATGTTCTGGTTAAATGTTCCTGCAAAGAGTTTCTGCTGTATATTATTGACTCTACATGTTAGGTATGTGATTAGCTCATTTTGACTTCACTAAATTCATCTTTAAATCAGTTGTTTTGTTGGTTTGTTAAAAGGCTGGACATTTTATAATGAAGGGGTGATTATGCAAATTAGAATGTCAAATTAGAGTGAAACCTTGACACTCTGGGAAAAAATCTACCTAAAACTGACTTAAAGAAATTATCACAATCCAAAATGGATTGAACTCCCACAAGAACACAAAATAAAAGCATTAGCACAAAGCTGCTAGTCTGAATACAGCTCAAAGCTAAAGCTAGCACGTTTTACATGTCATCACATTCATTCTATGTAGTATGGGCTGTATACTACACTAAGTGCAGCTTAAACATGGTTGATAGTTGTTGAAGCAGCAAACATGACTAAGAGCATGCATTGCGTTTGCTGCACTGGTTGGTAAAAACAACTATATAACAAGACAGTGATAACCATCAAATCAAATAAGAAATATCCTAACATTCAGCCAAAATAATCTGTTTCCTCATCTGTTTTCTTCCACAATTCACTGACTAAGAATATTTTTCTGTTGAAAACATCAGAAAAAGAAACTTTTAGCAGCCTGCTGTTAATTTCTACCACTGACGCCGACCCAGGAAGCATCAGAATGGAAACACAAAAAACGAGAGAAAAAAAAAAAAAAAAAAAAAAAAACATCAAACAAAAAAATAAAAAATAGAGGCAGCCTGTCTTCTTTCTGAAGGTCACACAGAGGACTTGTTGTGAGTTTACAGCCAGATAAAAAAACTTTACTTTAACTGATGATTACAAGTCTCACAATCACAGGAATCAAAAGGATTATAATCGCTGCGTGGATGCATGCTGTTTGCATCCAAACGGAAAAAGCAAACACTAAATTGTCTGAACTTTAACTCCAAAATAGGACTACTACACCGGTAAAATCAAAGAAGTCTTTTAGTGCATTTGTGTGAAACACGACAGAACAATGTAGAGAGAGAAAAAAGAAAAGAAAGAGAGAGAAGAAAACAAAAGGCTGTAATCCAGAGAGGCCGGTTGTATGAGCCACTGGGCAGAAGGAGGGAAGATGGGAGCTGTGGGTGAGAAAAGGAGGGCATGTCACCCTCCATCAGCACAACAACCTCTCTCTCTCTCTCTCTCTCTCTCTCTCTCTCTCTCTCTCTCTCTCTCTCTCTGTCTTTTTTTCTGTTCAACACTTTTATTTCCACCACCAGCAAGCTATTTCCAACCCACAGCGAGCCTGCGTGTGTGTGCGTGTGGGTGTGCGTGTTAGAGCGAGTGTGTGCTGGAGGTGAGGTTCGGGGCCGAGGCCATTAAAGCTCTGTTAAAACACTTCTGATGCTGTTGGCTGATGCTGAAGCAAAGGGAGAGTGAAAAGAGAGAGGAAGTGAGACAGTGAGGGAGGGAGCGCACACACTCAGCGGCCACCTCCCGCCCGCCCAGCAGTCCGCTGGCAGCCTGTCAATACTATGAGCACAGAGGTGCGAGATGAGTCAACAACCTAATTCTAACATCAAACTTTCATGGGCAGCAGAGGGGAAGAGCAGGACGGAGAGATGTGGCGAGAGAGAGGGAGGAGAGAGGAGAGAGGTTTGCTGTTAACGCTTTCTCCATCACCTGACCTTCACTCCTCCAAACCTTTTAAAAACCCTTTAAAAACCGACCCCTTTTACACATCCACACACACACACACACACACCACACGGCACACGCCGGGTTGCACTTTTAAAGTTCTGACCTGCGGCTGAATTACATTTAGAGCGTTTTAGCAAGATATAATAGTGACCCTCTCACTCTGCAGAAGCTCTCTCTCTCTCTCACTCTCTCTCTCTCTCTCTCTCTCGCCCAGACGCTGAGAGTGCCGGCAGCTTTATTTATTAAATATGGCCTGAGAGAAGAAGCAACATGGGCGAGCTGAGAAACAGTTTTAAGAGACTGGCTTTTAATGGCTTTCTGACACGCTGCGAGGGGAGTGGTGGTAGTGGCTGCGTGGAGGGGACACCTCTTGAGTGGCGAATGGTGTTTGTCCGGGCCTGTTGTCCCACAGTGTGGCTGTACGGGAATGTGCTGCGGTCATGGGAAGGACGAGGAGGTTAAAATCCTCCGGAAGCGAGGCTGCTGAGGGAACTGTGATCTAATTAGCATGAGTGGAAAAAAAATACAGTTCTATCAAGAAAAACCCAGACATGAACCCGTGTACTGAAGATCACAACAGTTTAAAACCAGAGATATCTTTAAGGTTAAAGGTCACAAATGTTTATCCAAAATGTTTTTCCCCTAAAATGATCAGAGAGGACACTCTGCACTTTGGACTAAAGGGTCCTGAATGCTGCAGATTCACTCTGCAGTGAGAGATGACTTCACACTGATATCATGGAAACTGCAAACAATCTTAAAACACTAATTTTATGATAAACAGAAACATGCAGACGAACATGCATAAAATGGTATCAGCCGGGGGGAAGGCAGAAAAGCAAAAGTTTTTTTACTTCAGTCTTATCTTTCATGTTTGTCACTCCTGGTTTCACATCTCTCCTCTCATTTCAGGTTCCTGCCCTGGTGATTGTGATCCCCGCCCCTGATGTTTTCCTCGTGTACTATAACATCATGTATTAAAGTCTGGTTTTCCAGGTAGATACTGTGATTTTTGTTGTTTCTCAGGTCTCAGTTTCCAGTGTTCAGGCTGAGACTTGGTGCTGAAAATTTGTTTGAATACTCTTGAAAACAAAGAGTTTATAGTTGGGATACATCCTGAAAGTCATGCTTCTGGGTCCTTCTTTACCAATCATGCCTAAAAACAGAAATCACATATATTTAAATTTATAGATCTGTTTGAATTTAACGCAACAACAAATATGCCTGAAGTAAAACATTACTTACTTCAAACTAACCAAAAGAGTTTGTCAATGGAGTGGGATGGTACATGATTTAATCCTAACTGAAATCTGATTTTGTAAGCTTCTTCTGTCTGTGACATGACAAAATTAAGCTTTAGTTCATAGAAATGTAACTGTCAGGAAATTCTGATTGTGTATTTTCACTAACAAAAAAAAAAAAAACAGATGGAGAAGAAAAGTATTTTTGATTGTCAATCTCGTCAATCTTATTGTTAACTTAATATGTTCTAGTTTTGAACTGAAGGAGTTGCCTGGGCGCTGATTTCTCGTCCGTCTCTTTAGAAACATGAGCGTCAGGAGGTGTCAGAGCTACAGACAGTAAACAGTGATGGCATCTCTCCCCGACACAAACAGCCGAGCAGCATCGTCACTCTAATGCTGCTCGTCTCTCCTGACAGCTCTGCAGCTGCTGGTGCTGCTGGGGGGGCTGCTCCATGCTCTGGAGGGGGGCAGTGCAAGAACCGAGGGGGTCAAACTGTGATGTGGGGGCGGCTGATGGTGAGAGAGGTTGTTATGCGGTGTGGCAGGGCCGAGGGTGAGGAGAGACAGTGATAAGACAACAGACAGAGCAACGCTGGCATCGACACGCTGACAGTGACTGTGAGCAGGAAAAGACACCAGAGAAGGAAGAGGAGGAGGAGGAGGAGATACAGGAGGAAGAGGAGGGCGTCAGTGCCCCCTCAGGTGGCAGCAGCAGTCTGAGAGTGATAAATCAAAGTTTAATGACTCTCAGGAAGAAGAAGGAGATTGATTCAAGCCTTTTCACACTAAGGGTGCAACAAAAATCCACTTTAACTTCAGTCCTTGTCAGGTTTACTGTTTACTGTAGAGATCCAGACCTGCAGATTTTAGGGGTCTGCTCTAAACAATATGTGATAAATGTCAGGTGATGATGAGAGCTGCTGGATTCATAGAGAAGTGTGTGAGATGTTAGCAGTAATCAAACACAGAGACGGTGTCCTGAAGAAGTGAGTTATTGTGCAGCAGCTCTCCCTGATCTGAACACCTTCGGGCGTGCAGACCGGAACATTTCAGAGACTGACTCTAAAGATCAGGGCTCGTAAAGTTTTGTGAAGCTCCTCTGTGAAACCTCTCCACAATGGCCCTCTGACGACCTTCTGTACCCGCTCCAGAGGAGGAGGATTGTAAAAGACTTCTTTTATATATCTGCGGATGTTGATTCATAAAGCCGCGTTTGTTAAAATCAGTGTTTTTAAGAAACAAGATGTTTCTAAAACTGTAAACAACTCAGATGAATGAAAGTCAAAGCAGATTTGGATCTTGTTTGGCTCTCTCTTGCATTAGGCCTCATGATTGTTTTGTTCATGTGTCAGAGACACGTTAATCAGTGATGCTCATGAGGAAATGATCATAAAACATGTCCTGCAGACAAGTGTTTGTTTCATTCAAATTTACTGTATAATTTAACAGGTTGAATATTATATTATATTATGACACATGATGGGAAAACAACAGCTGCCCTTCAGGTTATCTTTGACTCAAAGAAGAAATAATTTGTGCTTGTTTTCTGGAGAATGTCACATGATTTAAATAAATTTTAAGACCAGCAGAGACACTCTTAAATCTCTGACACCTCTCTATTAATCTGACTCTTTCTCTCTCTCTACCCTCCTCAAACCGCTGCTCTCCGCTCCACAACAAAGATGCATAAAAAATACAAAAAGTTAAATAACCAATGAGGTACATTAATCACACAGCACACATGCTATAAGGACATGCTGAATAGTGATAATACAAAGAAAAGGAGCTGGGGTTAAGTAGGGACCTCAATTATTCATGATCCTATAAAAACGTCTTCGAGCCCCATTTCATTGTTGCTGGTCTGAAGCAGCGTTACACTGAGTCAGTGTCAGTCAGTGCCAGGCGGCCTCATCCAACATTTATCTGATGGAGGTTCCCAAAGAGGCCTGACAGGGAGGGTTTCTTATTATAGGTATGATCATTTTACATGGCTGTTAAAACATGGAGTCAAGTATGAATGAAATGAACAAGTCCATTAAAACACGACTCCCTCTTCTCTTTGGCCTCTTTGATTTAGATGAAACTGTCTTCTAATATCAATAAAGTATTTTAGGGGAGTGCTCTTTTTTTAAAATATATATCATGTATATTTATTTTTATTTTATAATTTTTGTTATAAGTAACAAAAGTCTCACGCCACTTTTTCACCATGACACGACTCTGTGTAAGGACCCACACGCAGGACTCGTTGACAGGAGTATATCCAAGGGATTTCATAACAAAAGGACGGGACAAAGCAAAAACAGGCTGGAATCTAATCTACAAAAATACAAACAAAAGATCCCAGCGAACAGCTGGAGAGCTAAACTACAACAATACAAACAAACACTTGAGAACAAGGCACTCTGAGCAAGGCACTACAGGCGTGGAGAAGTTGGCACAGGGGCCAGATCCAGCAAACAACAATCAACTTGCACAGGACAAAGAGAGACACAGACACTGAGTGCACACAGGAGGTAAGGGGAACATCTGGGAACAATCAGGACGGGAAGAACAATCAATGAGACATGACGACACCAGGACAGGAAGTAGAACTAAAGACAACACTGTGAAGACTACAAAATAAAAGGTATCAACACACACAAAGACAAGACAGGGACGTGAAATCTAACTTGACAACCTGACTAGATGAGACACACCATTGCTGTTCACCTCTGTGTCATCGGTGAGCCTTGTCCCATATATCGACGTTAGCTCTCTGTAATCATTAGATGACACTTCTCTGATCCTAGATCAGACCTGACACCGTCGGTCGCCCATCATGCTTGAATCATGTTCATCAAGTGACACCTGTCATCCAATCACAGCACCTCTCACATGCATCAGATGCACCTATAGCATCAGCTGAGCAGAAACAGGTTTCATTCATGGATTTTCTCGTTTGCTTGGCTTGTGGTGCACAACAGAAGAAAAAAAAATGTATAAACAGGTGAAAAAAGAAAACAGTCAGCAGCTACAACGAGCGTCAGGAAGCGAAGAAGACCCTAGGTTAACTGGGTCAGCTGCAGCTCAGCCAAAGTGTTCTGTACTTCATGCTAATGGGTGTTTTCAGTGAGCACGACCCAACACAGCATGCTGCAAGAAGGACATGTGATTAAAGGTACGATCACCAATGGTGCATTATTCCTGTCACAGAAGACCGTTAAGAGCTGATCAGAGCAGTAACAGTGAACTTGGTTAGTCATGCCTCTCATTTACATTTTAGATCCATTTTTTTAATAGCAAAGAGCACAGCTCCAACTCCAATTTACTTTGAGGTTGAATAAAATGGTTCTCAAAGAGTCCAGGGACTGCCAGAGGTCTATAAAAGGGTTAAATTATAGATTATTATAATTTCATTATAAATTCAGTTACCACAGTGACCGGATATGAAACCTTTGGTCATGGTTTGAACCACTGTCCTTCATTAAAATTTTATAAAACAAACTTAGAAAAAAAATAAAGTTGAATTGACATAAAACTTCGTGATATCAAAGTTTTAGTAAAACTACAAATCAAATCAAATAAAACTTTCTTGCTCATACATTACGCAAACACATCAGACCAACACGGCCATAGCACTTAGCTCCAAACTATTTGGTCTTTTATTTGGAAATGAAAATACGTGAACCCGTATTAAATGATTCCACCAAACTTAGATAAGATAAACACTGTAATGTCAAAGTAAACCATCAAGGACTTACTCAAAATAAAATAATAATAATATGATCTCTTTTCTTTCTGTTGCTGAGACATTTTATCATTTATTTCTAATGAAAGCATCAGAGATAACCCAGCTTTTAGTACAGACAGTACTCAGGTGCATCTAGCAGAGTCTAACATTCGTAATGAATTAATACAGTTCAAGATCCACAAGGAACTCTTTCTTCCAGGAAACACTTCTGAGAAAAGGTTCCTCCAGGAACCCCCAGAGCAAGCAAAGTTCCTTGAACAGCCAGGAAGTTCCTTCAGGCTCTCCAAAGTCTAAGAAATGTTAAAGTTTAATGCTTTTATATCGACATTACTGTAATATGAATAAATATTCAGAGGGAATCAAACAGAATCACGTTTTGAACATTAACAATGAAGGAGGAGAAGTTTTTTTCTTTGGTTTCTGCACAAACATCAACCCCAAGATATTCAAGACGTTTCTGAAATCTATTCATCACTCTGAATTTATTCTCGAGACATTTTAAGTTCAGCCTCTCTGATTTATGATGGTCCAACTCTTCCCACTTCACCACATCTGAGTTCAGGCATCTTAGCCATGACAGCAGTGTTAAAACCGTCACGTCACCCAGCGAAGGAACACACCCTGGATGGTAAATCTCATTCTCTGTGGTTGAAAACGTGCGGGAAGAAGCTGACAGACAAGTCCATCCTAAATCTCCGCTTTTAGGATCCAACACATCTCTACAGAGATTGGTGGTTTAGGTTTTTGGCAAATGATGATGACAGGAAGGCAAACAAACAAGTTGGGAGGGTTTCTGAGGCAGGCAGGGAGGTAGGGAGGGATGACACGGTGGGAAAGACGACAGAGAGGAGGGACGGAGGGTGCAGAATAAATAATAGAAAATAATGGATGAGGTGGAGTTAGCCTTAGACAGAAACTACTCAATGTTGCTACGTCCAGTGTTCGTCAACAGTTTTCGGCAACAGTTTTCGGCAACAGCGGAGGAGATGAGGATTATGCATTTAAAGAACTAAGGCAGGAACAGGCAGAAAGGTAGACAAGAACATTCTGTGATGCTATTAAATACCAAGAAACATGTAGATTAAGAACTCTTCTCCCTTATTAAGCCAATCAAATATATATATTTTTATGTAAATAAATAAATAATAAAATGAGACCAACAAGTGGTTAAATCTTTCTCAATCCAAGCCAAGCTGTTCTGCTGTTGTGATCTGTCCACAAACCCTGGAGACGTAATGTCGTACATACGTTAAACGTTTCTAACCAACATACACAATTCACCATTTTCCAGAGCCTCGGTCTTCCTAGTTTTGTGTGGCCTAGTTAAAACTGTTGGCTACGCTGCTCGACACTGCCTCCAAGATTTTGCGTTGGTACTGCATCCTCAGATCTTCAGAAAACATGCAGAAACATGGACAGAATCAACACACAGTCTGGGCTGCAGACGTGTAAAGTATTAAAGGACCTTAAATGTCCTTTCTCAGTCAAGGTTTTACCTTTCCATGAAAATCCTACTTCATAACAAATCTTTACTTCCTACACTGACTGGGAAAAATAAGGATAAGATAAGAATACTACCAGAAAAATAGGACATGTTGCATTTCTGAACAGTCAACATGGACTTAAACTGAGTCTCTTCCAATTTCCTGATGTAAAAATCCCCCAAAAGAAGAAGGCACAGCATAAAATATCATTAACTGATCTTTGCACTAAGAGAAACATTGTTAGCTATCAGTGCTAAATCATGGGATATCATCTTATTCAATAAATGGATGGTCACAAGTCTTGGAAGCTAAGCCAGCCATAGATGATTCTGATTTATTGAAATAAACACATTTCATAAAAAAAACAACAAAAAAAACAAAACAGATAAATACAGTCTATGATGACAGAACAGTAACCTCCTTCTCAGCGCTCTGACATCACCAAGAATCAAATGTGCTGTTTCATAACTGACGCTGCTGGCTTTTACTCTTTACTTCCAAATCAGCGTTGGCCTGTGTCTCCACGAAGCGCAGGGATAATTAGGACGTGGACACAGGGTAAACAGAAAGGAGGTGGACCAGGATCAGAGCACGGCTCAGGAGTGAAGAGTGGCACATTTTCATCATTAGCAGGAGTGAGCACAGTGTTCCTGTGACGCTGTCATTTTGTGGACTCAAAATGCTGAGTGACCCTAGCACGGGGTCATTTTTTCCAGGCCCTGCTGTCCTCTTGGGTCAGCGCTACACTGTCCTGGGGAGAGGCCAGCGCTTGCATGAATAAGTAAAGACCGTTGGGGGACCAAAGTCCGTTGGCTGACGTTTCCACCCCACTGAATTTTAACACATTAGGAAGCCCCACTGCCAGTAATGAGCCAGAGACAGAGAGAGGGAGAGAGGGATGAAGGGAGGGAGGAGGGTGAGAGAGTGTGCTCACATCCTCAGAGCAGAACTCCCTCAGCACACTCGACTGTGTCACACTCAACCTGTTATTGTTGTGCAAATGTTGCTCACATCTCATGTGGAAGAGATGGCGCTCCTGCTTCCTGCTCGGTAACGTCGCACTTAGAGTATGCTGGTATGCTTCATAAGTACAGTGTGAGCCCACGGACACAGATTACAATATAATCACAATATAATCACCGAACAAACTCCACAAATTCATGCAATTATGCATTTAAGCGTGTCATTCTGTAATGCTATGGTTGCCATGCTCTCAGATGGGTTTTTAACAAGAGGAGGATACGACAGGGAGCAGACATTACTGTGTTCACAGCTGAAAATGTAAGCAAAGACAAATTATAGAAGTACAAAATGCACCAAACTCAAACACCTTCAATAGACAAGACTGTGAGGACAAGCTGAACTAAACCCAACAACATCCTGAAGGAGCAGAAACAAATTTAGAACAATTTAAGACATTAAAAGTTACTATCAACTTCACCAAACAATAAACCAACAAACAAAGTGGTTTTTTTTTAGATTAATTACGACAAATTTTTCTTGTGGCCATGAAAATCATGCAAAAATGAGAATAGAAGTCACGCAGCATCCTCCAGGTTTTAGAAAGGAAGCCAGAAAGAAAGTGCAGGAACCTGCAGTTCCCTGAGTGTCCACTTGAGGCTAGCCCCAAAAGACAAAGGAGCCCCATAAACACACGTTCAAATGCACTTTTCACACTTGTTACTATTTACTATATTTAAATACAATAACACAACAAAGCTAAAGGCCCACTTTTGCTTCACATCTTTGCCTGATTCTACACTGACTTGAAGTTATGTTGAGTCAGCATTTCAAATATGGTCGCCAGCATTTGGCTTTAAAACCTGCCCTGGGGCAGTCGTCTTTGAGTTTAGCACGGTACAAATGGCCAGTGTGACCGCCCTCTCAGTTTCTTTTGTCGTGAGGAGCATTACAATCCAGCTCCAATAAGCTTGAAATTTAGGTCCTTCATCGACCAAATCCTGGATGACAGAGAGGGTGAATCCAAAAACACTCGTAGGAATCATTTTACTAATGTCAATGTTACTTTTTTTGTTCCGTGGTGGATGAACTTGTTGATCAGAAAAGATGTTTTCCTTTTGTCAAAGTGTTAAACAGAGGATGTTTGTTCGGACTGTTAAATCTTCTCAAAGTGAGACCTCTTGTGGCTGTTTGAGTATCTTTTTTCAGAAGCAGAGAGTAAATTAGTTAAGGTAGTATGATCACTGAGGAGGTCAGGTGGATGGTTTTAGACTCTAGTTTGCATTCAGTCTCCTTGGTGTCTTTATCTATCATGAAAACATCCTCCCTTACCTTAATGAAGACGTATTAGATGAATATGTTTACCCACTCTTTGCCCAAAGAGCGTTGGTAGACGGGACTTGTTGGGTAAGTGTTAGTGAAAATTGTTCATTTACTCTGAGCGCTAAAAGGGAATATCTTTGTAGATCAGGGAAGACTTGTTGGATTCCTGTTTGTTTCCTCTCACAGAGTCAGAGCCAGCTCTGAGCAGCGTTGGTGCAGCAGAGTCTGTGGACAGTGAAGCTGTAATTAAAAGGGGGGTTTCAGGTCGTTTCAATTCACTGGGTGTTTTCAGAGCATTCATCGGCCTCTGACCGAGGGAGTTCATACTGTAGCCAAGGTTGTGTGTGTTGTTCTTCACAGAAAGAATGTGTGTGTGTGTGTGTGTGTTTTCTCCTCATCTCAGCCCCAGTGCCCCTGTGCCCTGGCCTCTCTTCCTCCCCCACTGTGTGCGAGTTTATTCACAGGAAATGCAGGGGAGCCTTACGGGTGGCTGAGCTGATGCGAAGCGACGTGGCGTCTCCAGCGAGCCGGGAACTTAGCATGTCAGGCAGGTCAGCACGGGGCAAGCAGACAGTCGATAAAATATTCAATACAGCACTCCCAGTTCATGGATCTAATACCTCAGAACAGCCCCCCCTCTCAAATCCAAAGGGAGAAAAAAATGATCATCCCTGCGCCCAATCCTCCTGTCAGCTCTGTAATGGGTGGGTTCATCAAACAGGGGTGCTAACGACTCTTCTTAACGCAGATCTTCCTCTTCTTGAGGATGACATACAGGTTTCTAACTCCCATCTTCTCCCGTTTCTGTGAGAAAACCTCACCTCAACCAGGATGAGTTCAAAAGTGCATCCTGACCTTTTCCAGCTCAGGCGCTGGTACCCACACAGCAGCTGGCTCCGTCCTCACTGCACATTTTGTTTCAAGGAAACACACTTTTATTGGCTTCTTTCTCTGTGCCCTGCATCTTCCCAGAACCCTGGGGGCCAGAGGAAAACATACGGCAGGGTTTGACAGTGCGGGGAGCGGAGTCTGGAGGGGCCGGCCCTGGAATGTCTTGTGTCAGGTTAGCGCGATGGGCGCTAATTCCAATTAGCATCACTCAGCTGCACTGAGGGCGCATCACATCGACTCAGGCTCTGCTCAGACAGGCGCCCTCCATGGACCGGGTGGATACAGTGAAAGACCAGCTGCTATCGGCCTGTTTCGCTGATTAACCCAGACACTAAGATGCCGTTGCTGTGTCTTTTGACTCTGGAGCCGCCTCCTCCTCCTCTTCCTCCCTTTGTTGTCTTCGGGTAGCTTCCGTCTACTTACATTTTTAACAAGCGTCTCCTCTGTCTCCATCTCTTTTATTGTGTCGTCTGAGTGTGTGGTATTTTATTACTTACACTGCATAGATTGGTTGAGTACACTGGATCAGTGTTACCCACTCAAACGGTTTTCCTTTCTCCCCCTGAATAATTAATGGAAATGGATGGTTAAGGACAAAGGCAGTGAGGACTCCATTAAGGGGCGAGATGTTGAGAGGTGCTGACTTCATCATCGGAGTTGTTAGCGCCAAGAGTAGTGATCCGATTCAGACGTATTCTGCGACAGACACAGACCAGGAAACTATGGGCTTCTGCACTAAAAACATGCTCACTGGACAAGTGCTGAACATCTCTGACGACAGGACAAGAAGTGGAAACACGGCGCGTTCACTTCAAAGTCGAAAAACATTGTCAGGCAGGACAAAAATGTCATCTTTCACCAGACACCTGCCGGGATTCTGCAGAAAACAAAGTGTTTGAACCAACAAGGTAATGTGGGCGGGAGAGGAGGGGTGAGATACAGCTTTTACGGAGTCCAATTGGGAGCTAACCTAAGTGATAAAAATAGCTGGATCTGGCTGCAAGGGGTGTTGTTTTTGCTTTTCCAAATGCACGTCATAATACATCCCAGAGTTTCAGGGCCCTGCAGCTTTCAGATACCTATAAATAAATGCTTTCCTGAGCTTTACTTCTCTCCCTTTCACTCGCAGACACACACTCACACCGGGGCTGGAGCCGAGTAAATAGCCCCCTTCTGATGAAAAACATTCCAACACTACCAGCAGCGTGAAAGGGGAGTGGATGGGGTAGAGGTGGTGGATGGGGAGGAGGTGGTGGGGCTTTTAAAATGGACTCACCCGCCTCTTTTCCCCAAGCACTATTTTCACTGCCACCATTTTCACAGAGAAAGAAGCCTCTGCTCTCTCTGAGGGTTTACCAGGCTGAGATGAAGACAGAGATGGGAGCAGGTTTTTTAAGCACTGCATGTTCCAGACTGGGAGGAGGGACTAAATTGAAATCCCCTAGACCCCCGAAATTCTGTGATGGATGGGACCACAGAGGACAGGCTTTCTCTGATTGCTCCTCTTTCTCTTATGGTGCAGGATGTGACGGCTAACACAGGCTAATATGGTAGAAACTGAACCCTCAAAAAGCCGAGGAGATGCTCAGATATTCCGTACAGGTAACAGGAACAACAATGAAAAGTCAAGCTGAGATCAGACTCATGTTTCCTCCAATCACTGCATGATGCTGGCTCTGAACATGCTGCAACTTCAGAGACATCCATTACACTCTTAAACTGTGGTGGCCTACAGGTGCAAACGTGCATCATACGCAAAAATGTAGTGCTCATTAGGGCTGTCACTTTTTCAAAAAATAGCCAGTGGAACGGAGAAAGCTTTGACAGCTTTGAACAAGAATATAAGGTAAAACATATAACTGATACTCAAGCTGAACGGCCCGTCTTAATTTCTATATTCTTTGCCATTCTCAGCTGGGAGCCTCATCTTTGATGGTGCTACAGGATCCCACATATAATTTTTATCAGGCATTTAGAAAGTGTTAAACTAAAACCGCCACATTTAAAGTCTGAAAATTATGTGTAAACATGTTGAATGACAGAGGCCAAACTGGTCTGTGAGTGGCTGCCGTCACTCTGGGAGGTTTGGGGGGGGGGGGGGGGGGGGGGGGGGTGCTGACTTGAGGAATGCTGTCGGTTCAGAGTTGTAAACGGAGTTGGCCTTCTCCAACAATGGGGCATATTTTGTGAGATGCTGGGAGTCGATAGCAGGCGTCCGCCGTGACAAAGGGCCACTTCTCCGGCTCCGTGAGAAAGGCATGTTAGTTCAGCTCTTTGATACAGGACACTGTTTCTCTGACCGCCATTCATTACCATCTATAACACGAGACTCAATGGACATTGCGCATTAGGCATAACTTGGCCCTCCTACACGCTCTCAGAGGCTGTGTTCTGGAGGACTGAGAGCCAGCCGTCTCTAAACACTCCTAGGTGTCCCATAAAACAAGCTCGGAGCGTAACACGGAGCTGGGACCAGAAGAAAGCCCTGGTCCTGTCTCTTTCTGCCTCAGCTCTGCTCACTGGTTGAGACATGAGCTGTCTGGAAGCCCAGGGCTTTGGCTCTGCATCGGAAGAATAACATGGCTGAGGCATCCACATTTGTTTCCACTTATGTTACATGATCTTTAAGAGCCTAATTTGAACAAATCCCCCGCTCCGACCGCACACTGTACTTTGTGAGAGGGCTCTTAGCGTATGTACGCCGGGTGTTAATGTCACGCTCAAAGTAAACAGCGCCGATGGTCAGGGCCGAGAGGAGAGAGCAGCCTATTTCTGGACTGAACTTGCTCCAGCCTTTTATTAAGAAACCAAATGAAATGAAGCAACACGCGCTGCCTGGACCCTGTCATTTCTGGGCAACTATACAGTCTCTGCTGCTCTGAATATTCTTCTATTAAACACACACTCTGCTTAACAGTGTGGACTGTTTGAGGAGGAGCATTACGCTCCCAGAGGAAGCTCATTTGGATCTAATGACATCCATCAAAACAGGAACAACTGGAACCTTTTAACCCCCGAAACTCTGCCACAGAAATATCCACCAGTGTCCTCTCTGGGATTTTAATGTCAGTTATTGGACTACTTTTAAATGCACAAAGGCTGTGTGGGTCAATTTTACCCCGAAGACTCGTATCAATCAAAACGTTGGCCGACAAAACACAAAAATTGGGATGTTTTTATGAGATAAAGTCAAATCTTAGTCCAGCTACACTTTGAGGTAGAGACATAAAAAATGTCTTTTATTTCTCTTTGATTTATTCGAGCTGTATTAGGTTCAGTAGATAAAAGATGTCTTACTTTAAAGCATGTTGCGTTTTTGCTTTCTTTACGGTGATTTATTGGAGCACCTTCCAAAGTTTTATGTCCCTCACTTTTGTGCAAAGATTGTGCAACTTTTTTAAGTCCTGCTCTTGCTTTTATGATTTCTATTTTGCACAGTTTGAACATGATTGTGCGGAATGTGAGCCAGAATATTTCTGCAGTAAAACTACTGATGTGCTCTTAAATGGATGCATGTGGCAAAGCTAAGACAACATAAGCCACGATGTTATAAATATAATAATCCTGACACTGCCAGCACAGCTCTGACTCCAGCTCAGACTACAGAGTCATTTCAGGACGCCTCTCTGCAGCCTAATGAGTCGTTTGTTGTTTAAGTGTGACTTTTACACACTCTGCAGAGATCATTAAACACAACATGTGAGCAAGGCCGTATGAGGAAGGAGAAAGAGCGCATTCAGAGGCTGTCAGAGGAGAAGAGCTTGGGGTTAAAGCCGGCAGCCCCAGGCTCTGCTCCCACACGGACGCTGCTCTGAGCTGCGCCTCCTCTTCGGCCCACTTTGTTCTCTCTGCCGTCACCGTGTGGCTCTGCCTCCGGCTTGCTGTGAGTGTGCGACAGCTCAGGGGAATGCCAGCACCATGTCAGAAGAGCAGAGAGGAAGGGTGAGAAAAAGAGGAGCGGAGGAAAGGTGCTGGTGAAATGTTAATGTCGTGTCCTGTTCAATACTCATATCTTTGGTCAGGGGGCGGCAGGCGCCCTCTCTGTCACGCTGCAGCGCAGGAATACATGGAGCAGTAGGAGGTGCTGCATGTGGATCGGAGCCTCTTGTTTTTCTGGAGCGTGCTCATCTGAACACCCCGGCGTACACAGACAACATAAACATTTCATGTTTGGTTAGTAACCATGCATGAGGAGTTCCCCCTCCCTGTCCGTGTGTCAGGTTTATAGCGCCTTCATGTTCCTGAATCCTCACTTCTCCTGCTTGGCTTCTAACCTGACCTCTTTCTCTTTAACACACACACACACACACACTCACACACTCACACACACACACACCTGAAGGCGAGTCATAAGTTTCTGAGACACCGGCTAAGTCCTCTCACACCAGGAGGGGGCCGCTCAGGGATCTGCTGGTTATTGTGTGTCTGGTCTGAGGAGGAGGTCACCCAAAGTTACAGGAAGAAGTGCTGAGGATGGCTGGAGGAAGAGCAGGAGTGTGTATGTGATTCTGTCTGAGTGTGTGTGTTTGTCTGTGTGTGAAGGAAAGGGATGGAGTGGGGGGATGGGGGGGTGTTGGGGTAATGTCTGGCAGATGACAGATCTGTGAATTCTTTCCTAGTGCCCACAAGGCAAAAGAAGCGGTGGTGCGGCGGTCACATCTTCAGAACACTTACAGTCTTTATCCCGCTCCTCTTCCCCCATCCTGGGGGGCTCAGACTGCTGATTAGCAAACAGGAGGCTATTCAGCAGCTGCCCCTCCTCCTCACCTCCCTTCCTTCACACAAACACTCACACACAACCGCCCCCACCCTCCACTGAAGTTCCCTTTTCTCTGGGATGATCTGAAATCATATTTTGCAGTGGTACACACATAATGGGAGGGAGGGCCGAGGACAAAGACGGGCCTGCTTTCGGTGCGAGCATCTTTGTGTCGCTGGGCACAAAAGCGGTCAGTTCAACGCCTCGTCCCGCAACAGCCTCACACGGTCTTTAACCCCCAACCCACTCCCAGCCTGCACCCACCTCCACGCCAGAAGAATGCCAGGATGATGCCGAGCAGCACTGCAGAAGCCCTAAGCTGCAGTTCCACTCATGGCCACTGGAGGCTGGCTCCATAGGGGAGTCAAACCTCATCAGTCTGTATTTTAAAACAATGTTTGACTCTTAAAGCTGAAAAAAATAACACATGACTAACAAAAATAACCAAAAAGGTACTTCAATTCCTCTCTTTGATAATTTTTCCCAAAAGGATTAGATTTGAAAACAAGTCCCTTGGGAGACCAAGAAGCAACCTCAGGGGCTGAAAAAAAGTCCCTGAAACCGCAGTTCCATTGAAGGCCACTTGAGGCCGGATCCAAGAGGAAGTCTGTCTCTATCTCACCTCATTTCAAAATAATAATTTTTACTTCATACAGATAAAAGTGACAAAATATGAATGAAAATAACCAGAAATTCAATTTAGCTCCTCACTTTATGCAGGAGAGTTCAGTCTTACACAATATTACATTTTCAAAGAGCCATATTTGTCTTCAAAGAGGAGTCAAAGCTTCCTCAAAATGACAAAAGCTTTTTATATTTATTTAATAGTATAACTTACTTAGTCTTAGTCTGGCCCAAAGTCATACAAAATATGTCTGGATGGATACCAAACCACTAAAAAATGAAGCTAACATTCGCTAAAAAGTGCCAAAAGTTGCAGTTCCTCAAATGTCCAGCAGAGGCCGGCCCCAAAAGTGAGTTGAACCCTGACAGGCTCCATATAAAAATAGTAAACTTTTCATTACAAATGTAAATGTTTGCTATCAAATAAAGACATTTTCTTTTCATCAGATCTGCACAGAGCTGAGTTACATCACGGTGTGCAGGTAAGCATAGTAAGGGGCGTGGTCAGCTGTGTTTGTGGGGTTTGAAGCCTTTCAGAAACTACTGATATGGAGTTGCCATGAGGTTTATTGTACCAACAGGTGATCTATAAAGTTAGAAACTGAGATGTTTCTTTCTTTTTCTTTTTGTATATAATTTTTGAAAACTTGAACAAGGACTATACCACAAAACTCACAACTACTGAAACTTCAGGGCTTGGATTCAGAAGTGTTTTTTGCAGCAGAGAACCTCTGTTAGGGCCCCAGGATTGATTTTCTTTCAATTTGTGTGAGTTATTGGGGATTTTCTTTGTTGTTCAAAAGAAAGTAACAGCAAAGCATCTCCATTAGCTGCGAACTACAACGATTACTACAAAGATTGATCTGACTCTGCAGGAAACCTGATGGTTAACTGACTTATCCTCCTGTTCATGATGAAGCCACAACATTTGTTGTAAAGTGTTGTGATTTCAGCCTCCCCTCTCCTTCCAGGCTCCTCCCTGCAGTCTAAATATGGTCACTTCTTGTAACTTTAGGCTTCAAAAAGGCAGAGGATGATCCTCTGGGTGACATCATGCTGGTTAGGTTTGTTGTTGTCAGAGTTGAAGGATGATGGGACCAAACCGCACGGAGTGTAAAACACACTTTGCACAGGGCTCTGACAGGCCAGGCAAACACAAGCCTCCCTTAACACTTCGATCACATTCTCCACCCCTGCAGCGAGGCACCGTCCTGAATCATGAACAGCACATTGTGTGCCCCCCCTCCCTCTTCTGCCCACACGCCAGCATGACTTTTAGACTTTAACTCTAGGACAGTTGTTTTCTGTGCGTGCGTTTCTGTGTGTGTGTTGTGGTGAGCTGGGGGGGGGGGGGCACCAAAAAGAACAGTCAACAAAACTCAATTGTCCCAAAGTGGCAGTAATTGCATTTGATTAAAATAATGACAGGGTGTTGGGACAGAGTGGAGGGTCTCAGGTGGGAGTGTTGAAGGCCTGACACCGAAACTGAGGGGGGGTCAAGAAAAAGAAGAGAGAGAGAGAGAGAGAGGACTGTGTGGGTCTTTGTCACAGAGCTTTAAGGTGCACTCACCTGTAACATCACATGGGACAGGACAGGTGAGCAGCAGCACATGGAAGAGAAAAGAAAGAAACGGTCAGATCACATCGCTGGAAAGAAAGAATGTTTGTTTCACTCAGTGACAGAAAGTTAAGAATAAAATCTGCTGCTAGAAAAAAATCAGAGCATAAAACTGTTACTTTAAAAATTCTTAATATAAAATACATCAAATACATCCGTCATCACTACAAAACAACAACACACAAGATGATAAAATGTTTTGATACCAGAAGGTGTGTTCAGATATGTAAGGATATGATATGTTACGGTCCACTGCAGTATGTTTCAATAAATGATGTAACAATCAAATATGATCCAAAACATGTTATGATATATGTAACAAAACAAGATAATACAGGATGGGATATGATGCAATACAATATCTTAAGATCTGATTTGTTATGATACAAAAGACGGTTAAATTTGATATAATTTGAGAAGATAAACAACATATGATTCACATAATTTAAACACTGAACTTTTTCTGCATAAAATGCAACTTTATGAATAAAGATGCAAAGTTTGGAAGAAAAATAGAAAAGAGGAAGGAAGAGAGAGGAAGAAGTGGAAGGAAGAGGAAGGAAGAAAAGAAAAGCAAGGAAGAGCGAGAGAGAGGAAGGAAGAGGAATAGAGAGAAAACGTAGGAAGAAAAAGAAGAGAGATGAAGGCTGGAAGGAAGGACGAGGGATGACAAGGAAAGTAAAGTCAGTAAAGTAATGACCAAAAATTTGCTTTAAAAATGTTTTAAAACCTTAAACAGCATCACTAATGTTTTGCATTTATTCACACATTTTGATAATTGACAGTGATCATCGGAGATGATTTCAGTGGTATGAACACAACAAATGTTTCAAACACTGTAAACAAACAATCACAACACAATGCTCCAAACATCCAGTTAGCACGAAGAGGCTCAGTTTTCCTGCAGGATTTCAGTCATTTAATATATTTTAAGGCAAGAATCATGACCAAGAGGACCACATTCTTAATCCTTCAGAAGACTTAAACCTTATCAGCGCAGATATGCTCTCTAGATTTTTCACATTTACATGCAAGATGTCTCAGTTTAGGAAGTATGTGCATCTTCAATAATTCAAAAACAGCTCGACAGAAGGCCAAATCCAAGGATCAGAGACAAGAACCAGGTTTCAGAGTATGTGGATTTCCTTTAGGTACCTAAAGATAGGAGTGAAGGAGCTCAGCCTGGATCAGGTAACAACAACATTTCTGTCACGTTTGAAGGACGGAAACAATGACTGTTGGTATGAGACAGGGTGTGAACACTGGTGTGTCCTTTCAGCTCACACCCCAACATAAACACCCATCCTGAGCACCACCTCAGATGATACAGGTTACACACACACACACACACACACACACACACACACACACACACACACACACACACACACACATATATAGAGACGGTGATAAAGCTGGATTTTCTCCATCTGATGAAATGATAAAATGTTTGGACGGTTCAGACTAGGCTGCTGTTCAGGCCTGGATAACGGCCTCATAATATCACTCACTCCCTCCGTCAGGATCCGGACTGTTCTCAGGCTGGAGACCTAAATACAGCCTAACATGAACTCCCACACTTAGCCTGTCTCTTTTATTCTCAATGCGACTCTCGGCGGCCAGCGGCGGTGTGAAAACATCGTCTGCTTTTGATTCGCGTCGAGTCAGAGAGGGTGAAAGATAGAGAAGCTTTTACAAGCATTCCGACAGCACAAAGTGTGTGTGTCTCTGTAAAAAGCAGAGCTCAGGGTCAGAGCAGGGGACTGCAGGAAGAAAGGAGGAGAAGGAGTGAGTGTGTGTGTGTGTGTTAAGGCCATGGAGAATATGATAGCCGGTAGGGATGTCAGGAGCCTCTGAAAGGAGGATGTCTAAGCCAGGCTCAGACTCTCATCTCCTCACATGGCCTCACCCTTTCCCAGCATCCCTCTCTTCGTTTATCCCTTACACCTTCACAGGAAGTTCAGCCTGGCCCTGGAGCGAGGCCCGGCCCCCTCCCCCTTCCTCCCGCTGACACTAACAGGGTACTGGTTCACACAAGTGAAGAGGCAGCGAGTGTGTTGTGCGTTAAGGGTCACAGAGATGTCAATGAGATGAGGAGGACACGTTGTGCTTGTCTCACAACAACTACAGCTGCTCACATGTCAGCGTGTGAAGTCTGAGACACTAAAAGCATGAAACTCGCTCTGTGTGAGGATGGAGAGAGAAGGCCCATCTCATCCTCAGCGACTAAATATTTATCATCCTTAAAGTCTGAGCTGAAGAGGGAGGAGAAACGCTGCCGTCTGTCTGTGAACACTGAGATCATCAGGATTCACTGTGAAGCAGTCTGAAGAGTGAATCATATGGTGGCCCTGAGAGCTCACAGCACCGCAACTTAAAAAAACACATGCAAAAAGACAAAACACAAGCAAATTAAGACAACATCTTCATCAGTTTGACAACACATGCACAACATTTAGAAAACATGCTGCTAAGACCACAACACAACAGAAGTGTTTCCAGAGGACACTTCAATGTGACGCACACAGCCATTATGCTATTATCTGAATCATGTGATCACAATGTTAAAACAAATAAAAAACACATACTTTTATCTCATTTTCCAACACAACTGACAGAAAGAGAACTTTAACAGGGCTGTGATTCAAAATCTGTCAACAACAAGTGTGTCAGGACGTGTGCATCACTTTCAAGTGTCCTCTGGAAAAACTTCCATTGTGTTGAAGGGATGTTCCCCTCCATGAGCTGGAGAGCTTCTTTTTGTCTGTTAGTTTGGTTTTTTATTTTACTTTTTTTCCCAAAATGTGGACATACTAAAACATGAATCAGTTTATTGATCAAATTTGTGCTCACTTTGAGTCTCATTCTGTTTCACAAATCACAAGACTAGAAATGAGCATTTCATCCTAAAGACCCATCAGATAGTACCTGGTGTGGGTTTGGCGTTTGCTTGACTGCCCGTCTCAATGTTTCTTTCGGTGTTTCTGTGATGTAGCAGCATGCCGTGTTTGTCGTATTCGCAGTTTTCTCCATTTCTAAATCTCACAGCACTAGAACAGTATTTCCAGCTGCTGTCATTAATGTTTTTGTCTTCTTTTGCTTTTTGATGCAGTTATAAGGCAAAACATACTCTTTGACACACATACTTCAACCAGGCAGCAGTTAAATGTGAAAATTTGAAATTTTTTAATGAGATAATCTTAAAATTGCTTTGTTTTTCAAAAACTGATGCTGACTTGAAAATCATGACTCATTCTTTCTTTCTTGTCTAAGTTTGATATATTTCACTGCCTTGTCTCTTTTACAAGCTCAGTTTCTTTCTACTTAAAAAAAATACAGAAATGTCCCTGAAGCTAAACTTGAGGTAAAAATAAGAGAAAAACAGATATCTTTGATTTCTGTGGACATATCTGGACTCAGGTGTTAAAACTTCCCACATTCACTTTTCTTACAAACCAATAAGAAAATCAAAAGTTTGACTTTATTCACAACATTTATTCTTAAGAAGAAATATTATAAAAAAAATGCATTTTTGCTCCTACATCTAATGTTCTCTTTGCCGTTTGTACAAACCCTTTAAATGATCATTCTTGAAAGTCTTTAAGTCAAACTATTTTAAAGCTTCTGCAGACTAACTTAAAAAAATGGTGTGATTTAAAGATCAGCTGTTTTTGCAGCCCAGTTATTGAAACTACCCTCCAAAAAGCTGACAATCCTAAAGTTCACGCAGGGTGATTCGAGGATCTTAAAATAAATAATCTACATGTTGATGTAAATGGAATTGCAGATTAAAAAATACACAGACTGTGAGCGAACAGGCGCACAGCATGTGCAGTAACTGATTTCAGATAGTAGATGTATATTTTTAATACGTCGTCTGGAGCCCTGTGGGTTTTTATTTTTTTGAGGCCTTTCTGCCTGTTTCTTGTTTTCTTGTGTTTATTTGCTCTGAATACAAAGACAGGCTGCAACAATAGATGTTTGAGTAAGTGCTTCATTTATAAATCTCTTCTTGTTATTATTTATCAAACGGGAAAATGCATTATTTCCTTTGGCTGCTGCATGGTACCGTCCTGTCCTTCCCGCTGTGCTCACAGCAAATCGTTGAACCTCCTCTGAGAGTTTGAAGGCCGGGACGAGTCGGCTCGTCTGGATGGAGACGAGCTGGATGGATGTGGTGTTTGGAAGCTCCTGGAGTGTTTTTTTTCAGCCAGTCTCCGCTGTGTCCTTCAGAGTTCAAAACACAAACATTTGGAGTGTACGGCTCACAGCTAGAGCACATCTCTTATTTGTTATCACTTGTGCTCCGGGCCCGGTTTACATTCTCCTGAGTGTGTCCTCTGGCGTGTTCATCCGGAAATTTGTCCCCTACGCCCCCTCCTGATTTAGATTCAGAGAGCAATAAAGCCTGCTGAGTTGTTGCCTTGGACAAATAAACTGAGCCAAGTGTTGATGTAGAGATGTCCGAAAGAAAAAAGTTTGGCTGATGGAGAGAGAGAGAGAATGATAGGCGCTGGTCTCTCGCTCCTTCCTGTGAAAGTTTCCGGCGAGGCAGTAAACATGGCAGCGTCTGTCTCCTGTGGGAGCTCGGGGAAACGTGTTTGTGTGAGAGTGTGTTGTCTGTGTGTTTATAGATGTTTGTGTGTCTGCGTGTTGGGATGAACCGCTTGTTGGTGCATGCATGTCTGAGTATGTGTGTGTCAGTGTGTGTGTGTGTGAGGAGGTCAACAGTTCCTCTCTCTCTCTCTCTCTCTCTCTCTGAGGGAGTTATTCTGGAGCCAAGTGCCCAGCTGCTCATAGGTGTCTGTTTACAGGCTGATTTACACACACTTGCACACGCACGCGTGCTTTGCATCACTCTGCAGGAATTCTCACCAAAACACGCAACATGTCAGGTTTGCCCTAACAGCCTGAGCACTAACTTCGTTTGCTCTGTTTGTTGGAGCTTTAAACACATTACTGTGTAATTACATCACCTGAAACAGTTACTGAGCCGCACTGACTTCATTACACTAATTTGAGGATTTACCTGCACCACCACAGAGCGAATGCTCACTGCTCAAAGTATGTGTGCGATCACTCAGACACCGTGTCACTGTGGACAGCTCTGAAGGACATTCTGATCCAGCTTTGCAAAGCCCTGAAATAAAGGTCCAGTATTTTCAAAGTGTGTGAATGTGTGTTAAATAATTGATGTGAGTGTATTACCTGCAGGAGATCGTGGTCAGCGAGAGCACCACCAGTAACCCAAAAGATAAGACATGCTGCATGCTCAAGTGCTGCAGATTCATGGCGTGAAACAAGACACTAAAAGTGGAAAAAAAATAATTTGAGTATCTTTTTTTCAGAGGGACTCATTTGATTCTGTTAAAATGACCAATAACCAGGAGTTTTTGCTGCAGAACGTACAGCTTTATCTCTACACATGTAGCCTTAGAACAGTCTAAATGTGGTTTAGTGAGATGTTACTGGATTGATAGAAAACGTAAGTGTACACATAATTTAAGAGAGGATTTATTTCTCGGCCTTAATTAATACATTTTAAGATTAGAGCTGAGGGCCGACACTGGATCAGAAAAATCTTTCAGTAATCATAACTTCATGGATCCGTCCCGCACAATGATGTCTGCAAGCCTGTTCACCTTGGAGAACTGCTGTGGATATGGGTAGATCCCAAATTTTCACAGGCCGGCAGGCGGCTCCTCCGGACACCTTTGAAATGAGGCGCTTTCCAGAGAGCAGGCTATCTCAGGGCGAACCCATCCCAGGGATGCCCTGCCCTTCAACGGTAGGAGAGAACTCTCCCTGGGGCCCCCCACCGGCTTCTCTCTGTTTGTTTGCAGCATCGCTTCGGGCATCTTCTGGCACCGCACTCCACCACTACAGGTTCGGGGAACTGAACCCGACTCCCTTTCAATGGGACAGGGCTGATGAGGCCATTGCCCCCCTGCTTCAGAACGATGTTTGACCATCTCTCCAGTTTGGCCTTTGAGGTTTCCACTTGAAAATTAGCTACTACAACCAAGATCTGACCCACAGCGGCTCCACCCTGGCCTACACCCCAGGCTAATGTGCTCACCACGGTGGCCCTCCTACTTATCGCGGTGTAACCCTTACAGGTTTTGTTGCCAGTGACGGTCAGGTGTGGGCCCGGTGCTTCAGCGCCATCCATATTCAAAGCAGCTCGATTTGGCAAGTAAGTTGTTACACACTCCTTAGCAAATTCCAACTTCTTTGACCACCATCCTGCTGTCCGTACTGAGCGCCGGCATCAGGTGCCTTAACCCGGCGTTCGTGTTCCCTAAAATAACTACGGTTGGTAGAATTTCATCTCATCAGGTTGACCCAATTTTTGGCATTTTAAATGGTTTCAGGTTCTCTTGACTCTTAGGATGAGAAATCAAGCATTTAAATTTCTTGTCCTTAATTCTGATGTTTCCGATGTGAGCTGATCCCAGGTGAGACTGCAGCAGGTTGAGTAAGTAAAAACACACGGTGCGTCTACAGGAACTCTGAGTGAACGTCTTTCTCATTCAGCATTGTAATAGTTTATGTTTATAGGATCGTATTTTTCAGGCTACATCTTTTTTAATAAAATGAAGTTTAAACATAAGAAGCATAAAATATGCAACTGCACATGAAGTCAGACTGGTCTCCTCTGATTGTAATCTGGGTGAGATTCTCGTGTGCTTCATTGATTGTTTCCTTCTTTTCTGAAATCAAACTCCCGAGGCGACTTGGACCTGAACCCAAGTGATAATCAGCTTTAATTGGGAGATCTGGCTCTGTGTTTTCAGGGCTTGTTTACGTTGCTCTTGCCAATACTAGACCTCATGATTCCTCTCAGGATATTCAATAACGCTTCAGCATCTTGAAGATGATTTGTGTTCAGCAGCAGACGTCTTCACAACAAGCTAAGATAATGTGAACTGCTGAAGTTTGTGTGCCATGAAATTGTCTCGTCATACTTTGATTAAAGTTTACTGTTTTGACAAAAGTCAAAACAGCTGCAAAATTAAAGCTCGAAGCAAGACTTTTAAAACGCAAAATATTGGCTTCTTATGTTTTGAAGAGTTAATACAGAGCGCTAGTATTTGACTTTGGTGTGAAATTGGAGTCATAAATTCATTTTCATAAGAAAGTAACTCATAAATTGTACCATATTAAACAAATAAAGAGAAGTTTTGAATATTTTTTAAATTTCAAGGCAGCACAAACACACACGACTCCATCCTAAGACGATGACTAACAGAGTTAATGAGTTTTAAAGAGGTCTGTGCCGTCTGCAGAGACGTCAGCCGCCGTTCTTGGAGTGTAAGTGAGCAGTAATGAGTGTAACGTTGCAGCGTGAGGAAACGCAGGGCCGCACGGCGTCTAATCCAACACGGCTGAAGGCTAATGAACCCGCAGGGCGGCCTGGCTTTTCTCATCAAAGGTGAGACCTTGTCGCTCTTACATATGTTAATGGAAAAGGGGATTGTAGCGGGGTAGGCAGGAGGGCTTAGAGGAAGACCTGCAGGGCTAGAGTTACACCTGTGTGTGTGTGTGTGTGTGTGTGTGTGTGTGTGTGTGTGTGTGTGTGACGCACAGCTGGGCTTCAGTTTAAGGCTGGTTCACTTTAATATGAAGTGAAGTCTGACTTGTTAAACTCCTGAGCTGTGAGCGAGCTCTGGATGTTTCTGCTCTCACAAAGTTTCACAGGAAGGCTGAGAGGTCTTTACTTTTGACACACACACTCACACACACATACACATACACACACGTGACACAACCCTGCGTGAAGGCTGTTGGCTGAGGCCTCTCTAACAACACACTCCTGACCTTTCACCTCTCACCCGCTCAGGTCGACCTCCATTACCTCACAATTACATCCTACAAATGGTTTTCACTGCGATGAGCGCACGCTGGGCTGTGAGTTTAGATTCCTTCTGTTGGACTGTGTGCAAAAATATTTCAAAAATAAATAAAATCTGCAATTTTTCACCTGCTTTTCAGTCTAAATCAGGTCCTGGCTCTATCTTTCTCTCTGGTTTGATGCTCTTTATAACAGTTTCTCTCCTCCTAACCTTCCGTCTCCGCCCTCTCCTGTGTTTTGTTTTGAGCAGCAACAATGTAAATTGCCTCCTCGCTTCATTTGCACACATTTGCTGGAGGGTCACTTGTGTTTATTCCTGAATACTCCCATCTTTAAGCATCATAAAACTATATCTTTCTGTGTTTTGAAAGCTGATTTAACTGCACTATGATAGATATTTGTCAAAGATCAAACTTATTCTAGACAAGGTTAAAATGTTTGATTTCAAGAGTAGAAAATCTCTCTTGCAGACATCAGGAGAGACTAAGCTAAAAATATGAATCACTTGAGTCCTTGCATTGACTTCTTCACTTTGCACATTACATTTTAATTTTGTTGTTCAGTCTGTGGTTTTATAAAAAAGTTTTTGCAATGCAGAAGCAGGAGAGGTGAACACAGGGAGACTCATACAGTCTCACAGCTCTGCAGGTGAAACTACCTTAGATGTCGGCTCAGCTGCAAGACAACTTTGTCCCGTCATCCCTCTGACTGTTATTCGTCAAGGATGATGAAGATGTATCTGTCCTCTACTGAACAGAGAGAAGTGAAACAGGCTTCAAATTCTAAAACCCAAACAACGCGTCACTGCTTCAGTCAAACTCTTGAATTAATTTATTAGAATCTGTTTCAGAAGCATCCATTGGTGATTCCTTACATACATAGAGTGTGCATGCGTGTGTGTGTGTTGTTTCTTTGCTTCGTGACCTCGTTATACTTGAGAATTTGTCTTGTCTGCACGTCAGGATGCTGATGGGAGAGAGACAACAGCACCCCAGGACACCGATCTGCCCTCGGACCCCACAGGTCAGGAGTTCTGACCTTTGGAGAGCGGCGAGCAGAGAGCCCACAGGGCTGCAGGTAGGCTTAGATTACTCTCTGTCTACACACACACACACAGTCACACACACACACACTCACAGTAGTACAAGTGATATGTCAGGAACCAGCCGCACGCACGTACACACGCACACGCACACACACACACACACACAAACACTCACTCACACATCCACGGCTTTAGGGGGAATCAAGCTGTCGCCTCTCAATGACCTCCAACAAAAGGAGCATTGAGAGGAACAACAGCAGCTCTCTCAGTGTCGGCTCAAGAAAAAGTTTCTCTTTGTTTCTGCAGGCAACTTCTCAGCACCACACCATTCAAACATCAGATCCTCTCCGTGGTGCCAAACTGGTTTCACATCAGTTCACTGCACCCTGAAGAGACGACTACTGGATACAAAGGTCAGAAAACCAACATCCGACACTGGCACGGTAACCTGCAATCTGCTCTGACACTGCCTATCACAACAATGAAGCTTATGAGGCTTTAAAATGGAAATATGGTTTCCTCTCAGGCAGCTGAGCAGATGATTTTTACATCAGCAGGAATACTCAGAAGTTATTCTTGGGTTTAAATGTTCTTATAAAAGTTTGGAGTCCGTATTCGTGAACTTATACAAGGAGCGGATGGAGGTTTAGTCAGGGTTCACTGCACATCATACCTCTGCTGCATCTTTATTGTTCCAGTTGTGGTCAAACTGTCCAGTCCAGTATTTTACAAAAGAATTAGACCTATCAAGATGAGCTGAAGACTTGTCCCGGCATCAAAAGTGGTCCCAGACTTTAAATTGAGCCCTAGAATCACTGTAACAACAAAGTACCTCCACCATCTTCCTCCAAGACAGGCTTAAGGTGCTTTTCCACCACGCAAACTTTCCACAGGAACTTTGAATTTGAAGAATTTGCAGCAGGAACCAGGGTCTAAATTTAGTTCTTGGGTAGTTCATCTCCCTCATTCAGAGTGTAAAATAGAATTCCCCCCAAGGGTATTAATAAAGTATATCTTCATCTTCTTCTTCTTCTTCTTCTTTTAGAAAAGCACCTCCTCAAAAGGTAGTTCAGGAACTTTTTCAGGCTGTATTTAGTCAACCATCGTCCACAATCACACGTCCCACAGCTGTGATCACCTTGGGTTCAAAAACTCTTTAAAAATTGTCTTCTTTGAGCAGTTTTTGGAAAAGTAGTTCCAGGAACTTTTTAGCTGTGGGTGAACTTTAAGTTCCTGGACTTTCTGGTTGAAAATCACCTTTAGACGTGTGTGTGTATGTGTGTAAATAACAAAACATCAGAGTGGGACAGAGAGTGATTTATGATCACAGGAACTTTTCCCTGAATGAGCTTTCAACTAATGAACAAGGGTCTAAATTTAGTAATAGTTCTTAGTTTCTGCCCTAACTGAGAGATCATACTTTTCAGGCGTTCAGGCCGGCATGATGAACATTTCTGATTGGTGGAGCAGCCAGTGTTTTTATTCCCCCCTCCCTCCCTCCGTCCACAATAAGATGATCCCCAGCTGTGATTGACTTGGTTTAAGAACTCTTAAAAAATCATGTTCTTTGAGCCTGATAATGGGTTTCTTGCATAGCAGTTCCAGGAACTTTAAGTTCTTCTGGTTGAAAAGCACCTTTAGATCTTCTGACTGTAACTGAGACCTTTCTTTCTGAGGTCGATGTTTCTTGCTAAAGCAGAGCTGGTCTATCGCTGCCTCCATTTATCAACCTGTTCATCTTATTATGTCCCTTAATTATTCTATACAGAAAGCTTGGATACAACACAACAAAATACTCATACAATACTGTAGAGATTTTCTGCATCATGCAGTCAGATTCTTGGAGCAACAATCCGAGCATGTCTGCTGCAAATACAAAAACTTTTGGAAGCCGAACTCAGAAGAGGTTTTTGCTCTGACAGATCACGTTGCAGTAGTTTAAGTGTCTGGCTACTGGTTAAAGCAATCCACTGAAGCAATCCATAAAATCCACTTCCATCATTTAGACCCCAAAATGTCTAAAAATAGTGTAGTTCCCCTTAAATGTGGGCTGGTTCTTGGCAGGATAAAAAAAAAAAAAGATTGGAGGAGCGGGTAACCAGACTTGAAACCCTGAATCAGTCCACCGTTTCAATGATGGAGCTTCACCCTCTGCTCGCCATAAGATCCAAACTAAGAGTCCCGTTCCCAACACAGGTTTCCACTTTAAGGCCACCTTTAGAGTCGGGCCTCTTAAAGATGCAATTTCAACTTTTGGAGCACTAAAATGTAAGCAGCTGTAAACTGATACTCTCTGAAGGCTTTTCTTGGCTCCAGTGTGAGCAGCGTGTGCGCCTTCATGTCCGACCAGTCGTACATATGGAGAGGGTCATCAATTCTTATTGAAGGCCATTTTATTTCATACGACACCCTCTTATTACAATAAATTGACTGGTCGCAGCCATTACGCAACGGATGTTGGGCGAGCGTGTAATTTCCCAGTGGCTCAATTTAAGATAATGGTGCGCTGTAAGAAGCTGAAAGAAACATAACCTCATGGCCTCAGAAGTTTTCAAACATTCATTTAAGCGTGACATACGAGCCCAAAGCAGCGACAATATCAGAGTTTTCAAAAAGGGTGGACAGAAAATAAACAGAGAGACAGGACAGGGGGTGAGGGAGCTCACGCAAATATCAATAAACACTCCTCTTCCGTCTCGGAAGCTTCCTGCTTTATTTGATTAGGCTGAGGATGAGGGGAGGACGAGGGGAGGGGTGGGGGGTGAAAAACAGAGCAGTCATGCTCTTTTGCTTTTCTTCCTCCTTTCCCTTCCTCTGCAATCTTCAGCCTCCTCTTAATGGGAATGGGAAGTTTGGGAAGTGGTGGGGGCGAGGGGAGGGTGCAGCTAGCCTCAGTCTAACCTCCCCCATCTGGACTGTAGAGGAGGGGGGGCGGGGGGGGGGGTTGCCAGCCTCCAGGCTACTCCCAACCCTTCCCAGCTGTTGGCTGTGCAGGGACAGAGGCTTTCTCCCCCCCGAGTGTGTGTTTTTGGTGGGCTTGAGAAAGCATTTTTTTTTCATAAACAATTGCCATATCCTCCACCAGCTGCTGACCCCTCGGCTCCCGTCCTTCAGCAGGGCTCAGGGCTCAGAGCAGGCGGGGGGGAATGGTTTTCATTTAGGAGACTCGCCTCTGCTGTGAAGACCCGCTAAAGGGTGCTTGGCCCCGCTGCTGTTAGCACGCTAGCTACAATGAAGGAGTTAGATAGGTCAGAGACTGGAGGAGGAGATGCCCTGGTAGTGACGGCATTGCTGCCACCATCAGCACCATGTGTGTCACAGGATGGAGCTGGAGGCAGAAAAATGTCTATATTTCAAGCTGGAAATATACAACCTAATTCCAATGAAGTTGGGACATTGCATAAATAAGAACTGAAAACAATAATTTGCAAATCCATCCTGTTTAACCTATATACAAGCGAATACACAACAAAGAGAAGATATTTATTGTTCAAACTGATAAGCTTTTTTTGCAAATATTCACTCACCCTTGAATTTGTTGCCTGTATCATGTTCTAAAACAACTGGGACAGGGTCATGTTTACCACTGTGTTGCATCACCTTTCCTTTTAACAGCACTCAATAAGCGTTTGAGAACTGAGGACACTAATTGTTGAAGTTTTGGAGGTGCCTAAGGGGTCAAAGGTCACGGGCATTCAATGTTGTTTTTTTAGCCTTGCTGCTTACATACAGAGATTTCTCCAGATTCTCTGAATTTTTTGATCACATTATGGACTGTAGATGATGAAATCCATAAATTCCTTTCAATTGTATATTGAGAAACATTGTTCTTCAACTGTTGGACTATTTGCTCACGCAGTTGTTCACAAAGTGGTGAATCTCTCTCCATCCTTGCTTGTGAATGACTGAGCCTTTCAGGGATGCTCCTTTCATACCCAATCATGACACTCACCTGTTCCCAATGACCTTGTTCACCTGTGGAATGTTCCAAATAGGGGTTTTTTTTTAGCATTCCTCAACTTTCCCAGTCTTTTGTTGCCTCTGTCCCAGCTTTTTTGGAACATGTTGCATGCATCAAATTCAAAATGAGTGAATATTTGCAAAAAATCAAGAAAGTTTATCAGTTTGAACAATAAATATATTGTCTTTTAGCGTATTCAACTGAATATAGATTAAAAAGGATTTGCAAATCATTTTATTCTGTTTTTATTTACGTTTTACAAACGTCCCAACTTTGTTGGAATTGGGGTTGTACTCGATCATTATGTAATGTGTGAGACAAATCAGGTTTGACTAAAGCTGTGATTTTTGTGGAAGCAGGGGTCAAATACCTGAAAACTACAGAGACTTCAGCTCCTCTGTGCAGGATGGAAGTTCCTCTATTATATCTTAAACTAATCCAGCTATGAGTCAGCAGCTGATCAATGCACCCCTGTTCAGATTGAGAACAACACACAGTAACTCATGCATAGTTGTATAAATATGCAAATGTTAAAAATGAGTTTTTTCACTCAACAGCATAAAAAAAAAAATGTGCAAAAAGGTAAAAGAGAGATGAGACAAAACTGGATTTCCAACAAACACACACTCTTCCTCCTTCGTTCCTGTCCTCAAACAGCCGTCCCTCTGCATGTGTTGATGAAAAATGGATTGGATGCTTGTTAGCGAGGGCAGGCGCAGGTGCCAATGCAGTATGTATATCATCCGATGGCATGTTTGTGCTGATGCACTATGTATGAGGCGGCCACCGCTCATGCAACATTCAGCAGGCCAGGGAGGCCGGAGGTGAGGCCAGCACAGCCTGCAGCCAAAGACGCTGCACCTCTGAGTGTGTGTGTGTGTGTGTGGGAGTGTGTGTGAGAGAGCTCAAAGTGAGCAGCGTCACAGCTGGCTGGTGGATCCACACATTTAGAAACACAAGTGGGAGGCCACTCACGCAACCTCCTTTCTCAGAGTCATACGCATTGTTACACACACAAACACATGCCTCGGCACAGTGGGGCTGCACCACACACAAACATTGTTTCCATACTTACACACACGTACACACACGCTGGGTGGGCAGAAGCTTTCTTCTTGGGCATCCCATTTGAACTTTCACCTCAAGTGTCCAGCATACACACACACACACACACACACACACACAAACACATGCACTGCTGCTCCCTCTGTGTGCAGGGCTTGCATGGTAATACTTCATTATGGCAGCACTGTAATTTTCGGGGAATGAGCACTTCAAACGAACACAAACCCACACACAAACACACACAGACGTAGTTACTGTAAATGTGTGTGACCCAGAGTTCTGCAGGGACCAGAATCCGTTTGTTCTGGATTCCCAAAACAGTCCAAAATACACCAGGACAGTAATCAGAGGCACTGTGAGGTTATAATTGTTGGTGCTGATTACAAAGTGGAGAGTAATGCTTCCAGGAGAGCAACACCAGCTTGTAGATGTGAGCTCGGGGACAAAGAGTGTCTGCAGAGTTCAGGTTCTGTGGCCTCCGGGATTCAAACCTGGTTTCAAGTCGTGACAGAAATAAAAAGCAGGGCGGTTTGTTGTTGTGGTGCTTGATTCATTGTTTTTCTTTGTGTCTGTCTATAAGTGTTGTCTGTAAACAGGACCGTGCTACATGAAACACACCATGTTTGTCATGATAAGTTTGACGTTACAGCTTTAAGTGATGGCATTTCAGTTTAAGTTTAAAAAACCTGATCTGGCACATTTATATGATAGATGTAAGATCTCTGGGTTTAATACTTGATTCTGTTTGGCCGATACTCCACAGCAGTGGTCTGTTATTTCATAAAGGTCAAAGGTCAGAAGTATCTTTAATGAATGGTGTCAGTGGATTCTGAAGTTGACTCTTGGTGAGGCTGTGAAAACTAAGTCCATATTATGTACTGTCTGTGTTCCAGGGTCCATATTTAGAGCTTTAATTTTGCAGACAGAAAAGGAAGTGTTGGCTAGGAGTCGATGATCTTCACACTTGATAGACTGGATATATAAAGATACTGTGACAGAGACGGGGTTTTAGAAAACAGCACAGAAAAAGAAGTGAGATAAAATCCAAGTGTGTGTCTGTGCATCACACCAACGCTTATTCCTTCTGCTCAAACAAAGACCCCACAGACCACCGTCACACACGCCTTCATCCATATGTATAAATAATAGAAAACACACATGCATACACACACAAACACACTCCTGGCTCCCATCGTGTGGACGCTGTCTCACAAACACTGCGCCAGAGGCTGACATGATGTGAGCGTGTCCTTTGTCCTCTCACACAACACACAAGTACGGTGTAATGCTCAAATGAGCTGCAATTGAGAAAAGATGGTGTCGTGTGGGTGGCTGTGGGTGGCTGTGGGTGGCTGTGTGTGTGTGTGTGTGGGTGTGTGTGTGCGTCTGTGTGTGTGTGTGTGGCTAGACACACTTAAAAACTCCCAGCTGGAGGTCAAACATGTTGGCTTTAATTCAAAGCTGAGACGACACAACAGGCAGAGAGAATATTTACAGGCGTGATCAGATTTATACATATAGACACGTTTAAAAGGAACAAAGAGGAGACATGAGCTCTTTATAATAAGTGAAGGAGACCTGAAAACACACTTCTGACTGTCAGCCATCTAATCTGATATATGTACAACAACAGAGGATAAAGAGGAGAGGATTTGGGGTTATAGGAGATATTTAAAAAAAGCTCGACCATGTTAAAAGGAATACATCCTGTAACTTAAAGTTTGTGATAGTAGTCCAAATGCTAATGCTAATGCAGACTAATGTGCATTTAAGTGTGTCTTTGTGTGCACCTGTCCTCTGTCAGTTTGAGCCTCAAAAACCAACGCGAACAGTTCATAGTTTACATGTGGCGTCACACACTTATAGAAACGCCCCCTTGAGGGCAAAAAGGTATCGTTACGTGTTTTAGAAACTGGTGCCTGAAAACTCACACGTCTGAGTTAAAGTAAACACTGAGTATTTAGAAGAATGTGTGTTCAGTTCATGTCGTCCTCCTCCTGACATGGATGGTTTTATCAGTCTGCACTTTAGCTTTGTTGACGAAAGATTTTTCTCCCTCCAACCTTTCAGACTGCAGTGTTATTGATCTTGCTGGATCAAAAAATGTTAAACTGTCCATACTTTTGTATACTTTCATCATGGCAGCGGTATAAGAGGAAGCGGTACAAGCCTCTGCTGCTCGTCCTCAGAGTTTCTGATGGAGGCCGACATTTTTCAGAGCTCGTTCTGCCCTCCAGGCTCTTGTTTTGCTCACGTGACTGAAAACTATAAACAGGAGCAGTGTAACACTAAACGCAGCAGCAGGAGTAACATCCAAGTTTTAACGTAGCGGCGCCTTAAAGTCACCTGAAAAATTGATATACAAAAGGAGAAATATGAAGCAAACCAAGAGGTGTCGTACTGATTTCAGAGCAGCAGAAAGTTTACTAGTCGACCCAAAGCTAAAGCAATGAAAGACACAATCAGTCAATCTACAGCGCTTGATGATCCATCTTCTTCTAGGTGGCAGAGCAAAGATTTCAGCCACTAATGGCTTTGGATGCTGAGTGTCTGCTCATGTGCAGACACTACCTACCCTGTATGAAGTGATCTCTGCACACATTCACAGCTTGATCCACAAACACATCATGTTTGACTGCAGACGGACAAAATTCACTAAACTTTTTTTTACCCTCAGTTGTGCAAAACTACTCAATTTAAAATACAAGGAGATGCTGTCGACAACAAAGAACAAAGGAAGCTTATTATCAATTACATCAGCTCAGAGAAATCCATCTACAGCTCCAGCTCCTTCGTGTTAGCACAAGAGCTGCTATCACTTAGCACAAAGCATGATGGGTAAGATATCTGAAGAGGCTGAACGAGCAGTTTCCGCTCCTCTGGCTGAACAGGAAAGCTCTCCGACAGAACATTTGATAAAAAAAAAAAAAAACTAAACTCATGTACTTGTGCATTTCTTTGCATCCTAATGGGGAGAGTGAAAGGAAACAGTGTTTTAAGAGCTCCACATGCACACCATGTTCACCGCTCCTCTCTATTCAAAACTACACTTGTGCACTTCCTCCGTCATAATGTGACCCTGCTTCCCATCCCATCCTGTATAATACAGGCTTTATTCTCCGCCTAAAGGGCAAATGTGTGTGTGAGTGTGTGTGCATGTTGCTCCATTGAAAAACGGTTCAGCACAGAGAGAAGACAGCTGAGGCCTGTGCACTTCACTTCAGTCTCCGCAGTGGAGTGAAAACCAGCAGAGCCGTGTGCCTGCTTCTTCTGAGGCGGCAGTTTTAAGTCCTTGAACCTGCTGACCTGAGCAAACATAACTGAAGCACCCCATTTATCTGTTTTCTGTATTGATGCATTAAAGTGTTTTCATGCAAACTTCAGTCCAACTTCACAGTTAGATACCAAAGTGTTTGCTGCGTTTTTCTTGTGACGGTCTTCACTCCACTTTAGGGGTTTTACTCTGGTTCATTCATATTTATAATCACGTCTTGAGTATTTGGATCAAAAATAGAAAACAGTTTTCACATTTTAGAGTTTTTGCTTCCTGGAAAACCAAAGTGTTGAAGCTCTCTGTGCTTTATTGATGTGCAAAATGAGCCACAAATTCATCTCTGCAGACGTCGCATCCTAAAGTGTTGAGGTGCTGTTTGGTTTAAACTCATCCAGCGGTAAAAAAACAAAAAACAAACAAACAAACAAACTAAAAAATCCTGACCTCTGCAGAAGGAGAGGTCAGAAGTAGAGAGACTTTTTAATTTCCTCTCTCATGTGTTACTGTTTTCTGTAGCTTCACTGCAGCTCATCAGATTCTTTATTTTACATTTCTATGACAAACTGTTACACATTATCATCACAAGAAGTTTGTATCAGAGACGAAAACGAGACAGACAAACAGAAAAGACAAGTAGAGAGCTGTCCATCTTCCTCCTCCTCCTTCTCCTTCTCCTCTCGCCTGTCCTCTTCTCTCTCACACCAATGGTAAAACAATGATCGGGTGGTGAGGAAGAGAGGGGAGGATGGATGGATGGATAAATGAATGGATGTATAGGTGGATGGATGGATGGATGAGGGGGAGAATGGAAATGAAAGGCATGCTTGCGAGGAAAAAAAAAAGCAAAATTCAAAATTAATTGAAATGGTAATTTGCAGAGCGAGGAGCTTCAGTTTTAGGAAAAACCTGCAGGAGACAAACAAGAAATAAAAGAAAAGTTGGTTTTCAATTTCTGCCCGGTGACAAATCTGTGGTTTATCTTTAAATGTGCTGGCACATTTGTTTTTCCTCAGCATGCGTGTCCATGGTGGGAGAGGGCAGATGAGTGAATGAGGCATGCAGGTTACTGAAGAGCAGGTTAGCTGAACATGAGCCACAGCGAGGCCCTGAAGACGCTGACACGTGGTTTGAAAACTCTGATCCTCTCTGCCTTTAAATATCAAACCACTACATCGCTGTGTTTTTATAGGGACATTAAAAAATGCGGATTTTTTAAAGCTTTTGTCCAAATTAGCTATCAATGTTTTATTACATTGATGTGTTTCATTCATAACAATTCATACGACTGCTATAGATTCAACCATACTCAAAGCCAACTCACGGTATCCATATCAATGCACTAAAATAAGATTATCTGACAACAAACAGTTCAAGGTGTGAAAAAAGAGACCAAAACAGCAGAGAAAAGTGAGGAGAGGTTAAAGACAAAAAGTGAAGGCCACAACAGACAAATTTACAAAATCTGAAGATGGACAGTGAAGTTAACACTCAACGGAACAAAGTTTGAGAACAGCCGTGTTTTCAAGAGGGATAAATGGGAAAGAAAACATTACAAGCTCTCATAGCAAAGAGACAGAAAGAAATAAGACATCACATTAAGCTAACACCAAAAAAATTCAACGAGACTTGCGAAAAAGCAGAACCATGGCGCCAAATGTACAAGTGAATGAAGCAACTAAAGATGTCTGTGTTTGCACTTTTTCCTGGCTGCGCCAAAACGAATTTTCAGTAAAAATTAATGCTAAAAAGTTTTTCATGAGGTACTTCAGGAGCCTGCCTCAAGTGGACCCTTAAAAAACTGCATTTTTTAGCACTTCGGCATTGGCTTCATTTCTCGTGCCCTCCCTCCACTGGCTGGAGCGGAAACTCTGGCTATGTCTGCTGCCATAATGCATAAGTCTCTACTACCTGGATGAAAACAGTCTCAGATAGCATGTTGGAGCATGTTGTAGCAGGTTATAGCATGGTGTGGTTTGTTAGTTTGTTGATCTATAAATGGAAATAAAGTTGTCTGTAAAACTGACGTATATAATTACTCCAGCAGAGATACGAGGACTGAAGGCTGCTGAAGCTAGCTCTGCTAATGTTAGCCCATAGCTGCCAACACTTACCGTTGTTTTTTTACCTTATGTTGAGGCATGGGGGGGGGGGGGGGGGGGGAAATCTCACACTTTCTCAAAGCCAAAAGTTGTCAGGGATGGTTAGTCTCACTCTGCTGAACAATCTGTGGTGAATGAACTGTGCTCGGTTTAGCCTTTTTTCTAAGTGATTTATTTATTTATTTATTTTTTCCTTTGTGGAAGTTAAATTTCTGTTTGATTTTGAAACCATCGCTTGAGACAACTCAGCGAACGACCACAGCAGTTTTCCCTCACCTGTGAGAGTTGATCCTCTGAGTTCATAAAAGTTGCCTCTGGTCTGTGTAGTTTTCTTTAATCTTTGTGTTGCCTCCTCTTATACTGACAGGCTAAAACAGCTGATTTGACACTGTGATACGTGTGGAGGAACACAGGGCTGATTGTTACCTGCTGCTACACACACTTATTATTAATGAGTTTCTTTCAAGACTCCACCTTTAAATGGGACAAGTGTTTCTCTGAGTGTGATCCTGGCTCTGGTGTTTGGGTACACACACACACAGAGGTGTTCATGCTGCAGAGATGTCCCTCAGTTTCTGTTGATCATAAAGGCTGAGGCGGCTGAAAGCAGAAAACACAACCCTACTCTGTTAACGTGATTCAACGGCAAAGTGACTCACACACGCAAGAAGCAATTGTGGCAGTGTGTGAGTGTGTGTGTGTGTGTGTGTCAGTGAGCGCTTCATTAGCCTGCATCCCTGAGTGTGCTGTGTTTTGTGTGTGTGTGTGAGTGTGTGTGTGTGTGTGTGTGTGTGTGTGTGTGTGTGTGTGTGTGTGTGTATGTAATGGGTACCGTGTGCTTTCTGAGGTCTTGTTTGCCCATCTTAAGTCAATTAAAAGGAAATAAGGCGGCTCTGACCGGCCCGTGAACCAGCTCCCTCAGCTGAGAGCATGTCTGTAGACACACACACACACACACACACACACACACACACACACACACACCAGAATACAGGGAGGCTGATAATGCTCCACAACTGTTGATCGACCCTGAGCCCTGCTGTGTGAGTAACAATGACTATGAAGCTCTGCAAGTTCAGAGACATCACACACACACACACACACACACACACACACACACACACACACACACACACACACACACACACACACACACACACACACACACACACACACACGTTCTCTTTTTCAATAGTTTCTGCAGAAAGCAGCCAACACACACACAACTTTCCACTTACAACACAAAAACATATTTATGATGCTAACAGGCACGTCACCAAGCTTCCAAGTTTCCACGAAAAACTTCACTGCATCAGAAATCACTGCTTCACCTTCTTCCTGACTTCTTGTTTCTTTGCATCAACTGAAACACTTTAAGATTTATTAACAGATCCCACAGATCAGCAGGTTTATTAATTATCTGTTCCATAATTGAGGATTTATCCTTTAACTTAACCATCAAAGCTAAAAAATCCAAAATTCCCACTTCAGTCCAGAGGAAATCTCATTATTCCTCTGGACTTATTCTGTGTCTGCTGGCTGTGAATGTCTCTCATGATTCACAGCTCGGCGTTCGTAACGACTTGTTCTAAAATAAGGTCTGTCTCTTCAATTCTTCTGCTTTAGAAAGCTGCAAAATGTCCTTTCACATTTTACTGCGTGTGTGTTTTTGAGTCATATTTCAGAGAGAGGTCACTCTGTGTGAGGATGTTCAGAACTCAGGGATCAGGAAAAAAAAAATCAGGCCCAAATTTTATTAATACAAGAAAATAACAGTTTGGAGCGTTCTGAAAATATTCTTTAAGTTGAATTTTCTACAAAACAAAACACGGAAAGTAAATAATCATGATATAAAGTCTGGTAAAGATCATCTCAGAGCACTGTAACAGTTTGACTTTAGGAGACATAAACAAGCCAAAAACAAACTGAGATTAGGAGCTAAAAATGAGACACTGAGTGAGGAGGTCAAATTATCCGATAAGATGTGAAAACATTTGCCGTCACTTGATTCCAGCTTGAAATATGTGAGAATAAAACAAGATAATCATTTTATTTGCAGTCGGTATGAACACAGTAGTAGGATTTGCCGCAAAAATTTGAAATCCAAGCAGGTGTTTATTTCTTATTTTGAATCAAATTTGTCTTATAAGACTTAATCTGAGCCATATTTACCTGTCGAGTCCAGAGAAATGTCTTTTTTCATCTTATTAAGGCAAACATGATGCCTGATTGCAAATAAATGAATAAATAAAAATATGCAAGAAATATGAAAACCAAACAGGCAATTCTTTTCTTACATTTTAATACCTTGAAATAAGAAATTTTCTGGATTTGTAAGGTGAATCTGACTCATGGACTTTTCTGTTTTAAACAAAAAATAAGACTTTACTCTTGCTTGAATATCAGTTTTTGCAGTGTCATTGGAAGCCCATAACCTAAAGGTACCCAGGCTATGTTAGAAAACTGTTTTAAAGCTCCTATGAGCAACTTTTTGTTTGTGTTGGTTTTGGTGCCCCGTGTGGACAACGTAATACCTCTTAAGGTTCTATTGACCTTGTTCTGTACAGGAGGTACTGTTTATGACAGAAAATTGACCCAGATGTGTGACATGTTGTGAATATAGTTTGGTAAGCATGCTGTAAACAGGCTGGTCTGGCACCTACCCCCCTCATAGGACTACATGGAATAAAAACAAGCTGTAGAAGCTGTCTCTAGTACTGCTGGTGGTTTTGTTTGCTTTTGTGGGTCATATGAGAGGTTTACTGTTAGTTTGGGTCTGTTTCATGACCAGCTAAAACTGGAACTCCACACAGGAGCTTCAAACAGAAATAAAAAACAATCACGATCAGACATGTATCCCATGATTCCCTGAGTCAGTGAAGAAAACCTGTAACTGATCCACTGGGAGGTTTTATCCGCCACCTGCCGACTTTAATCCGTGCAGAAACTTGTTTCTTGACGCACCGTGACAGGATCTCTGTGAATCAGGCTTTTTTTTTTTGGTCTGGTCTGAACCTCCCTGCTATCCTAATTAAAAGGAAGGTCAAGTCGACATGTTGGCTGATCACATCCTCTATGCTCCCGCTGCGAGCAGCACGATAAGCAGCAGGTCTTAATGCACCGCCTCCATCAATCCGGGACAATCCCGGAGCTCTTCTTGTAGAGGTGAGGGTCCACTTAATCCTCTCTCCCAAACCCAGCTCGTAATAAACAGGCTGCATTTAATCCACAACACAGAGCAGCAGGGGTTAAGTCTTTATCGCTTGCCATGCCAATGTTCTCCCTTTTTACTCCACTCTCACATTCGATCCCTTTGTAAGCATCATTATAATACTGCTATTGTCAAATCACTGGATTAAAATATGGAGCAGCAATCTGCATTAGGTTAGAGGAAATGAATCACTGCTGCTCAGGCAGAACAAAAACACGACAGTAATTTATTAAACAGATGTAAAATAAAATAATGGGAGCAGAAAGACGAGATGAGACGTCACAGATCAACGTTTCTGGAAGTGAGAGGGTCAGTCGAAGTGAAAACTCCTCCACCGTGCAGCATCTCTGTGTCAGAACGTTCAGAGTTCGGCCTTGCTGACCGGGAGGTGTCCAGATGAATTACTCTGCACGGTTTCCCAAACAAACAAGAGCAAAAAGCGCCGCTGTCTGTGGGCTGACAGCAGTTTTCCATTACATGCCGAAACCCCAAAATGAGCTTTAATTTGAATGAAAAATTTTAATCATCTGCCTCCACATCTGGATCTTTGTGCCCTAAACAGCAGGAGAGAGGACAAACAAACACGCCTTCAACTGTTTGAATCGAACAGAAGAAATTAAGAGTTAACACGTTGTGACTCTGGTGGTGGAAACAAGTCTGTGCACTTCCAGGAAACATCACCAGACTTCAATCAGATTCATTTTTATGTTAAATTATATACCTACAACTGCAGGAATTGAATGTTTGCACGAAAACAATCTGTACAGGGAGAAAAAGGGGCGGAGTGATGTTTATCATTGAAGCAGGCCACCCACTAAAAAGAAATGCAAAATGCAATCCAACATAACTAGATCTCTGAATCTATCAGGAGTCAGTTTACAATGACTTAGCTTTAATTATCTTTAAGTGACACCAGCATGCTTCTGCAACCAACAATTTGCACACTGTCCCAACACTTTCCCCATCCCCGATTGTCACGTTGTAAAATTCAGTGATGCACTGAGGAGGAAGTCTTCCACATCAGACTATAGTTGAAAAGTTTTTCAGATTAAATAAAACTCTAGTCCACCCCAGCCTGGCTCAAAGCTCCACCACAGACTGTACACAACATGGATATGCAGTCTTGAGTGCTGACCATAGACTGATGTAGTCGCCGTGACGTCACCCGTCTGTTCCTGACACTGATTTTTGAAGCAAAACGGCTGGTGCAGCCATATTGGAAATGAGGCCGGCTTTGACTCTCCACAGTAACAGCCACAGGGCACCCTGCAGTCATGTGAGCTGAGCAGTGCCTCTGATTGGACGAACTGGCGATCTCGATATTAACAGCATTTTAAAGAAGGCTGTAAACATGCTTGATTCAGCGGGTTCATGGAGCTCCTCGGCTTTTGCAACAGGCCTCAAGTGGACACTGGAGGAACTGCAGCTCTATGGCTCCATCTTTGCATTCCACCTTAAGCAGCACAAGCAGCACATCTCCTGGAGTTTCCTCCAGACACAAGATGTCAGGTCAGGTTGTAGGAGTTGCATTTGGCAGCTCACCGTGCAGGTAAATCAGGGAGAGCCCATTTCCATAGTCAACAGACAGCTCCTCACACACACACACAGAAAGAGAGAGAGAGAGAGAAAGAGAGAGAGAGAGAGAGAAAGAGAGAGAGGGAGAGAGAGAGAGAGAGAGAGAGAGAGAGAGAGAGAGAGAGCTGTATCTGGTGTCTGCTCTGATGATGGTAACTGGTACAGAGGAGGAGGAGGAGGAAGAGAGAAAGGAGTGCTCAGGACTCCTCTTGATGAGTTGCATATGCATTGTTGGCACATCAGTGTCCACACAGCCGTGTGCACACACTCCTGTCCGTTCACTTTGCTAGCCTGCATTCCTCCATGCCACAGCACCTCAGGACATGGCCATATGCCATCGGCTTGGCCCGCTGATCAACACCGCTCCTGCCTCGCATGACAGCTCACAGTGCACACTTCTCACACACACACACTCACACACGCAGTGGTCCCGCCAGATGGATGAAAAGGTGGGCCACGTCATGTGTGAAGTGAACAGAGGGCAGGGGGGTGTTAGCAATTATGGTGAAACAGACTGCACAGAGAGACAGACACGTGTGTTTGTGTGCTTCTGGACAACAGAGAAGGTGCAGACGGGCGTGCAGAGGAAGACGAGCAGAGGGTCGACCAAAACTGTCTGCACGCCGGATACAGAGCCAGTCAGACGACCTCACAGAGGAGGCATCCAAGGAGCTTGGTCTAAATCTCTGTCTATCTAAAGAAACACACTGAACACGTGTAAGAAGGAACCAGAAAACCTGCTTCATCATCTGCCTCTCGAGTGAAACACACCTGAGTCTGAGTTTACAGTTGATGATTGTTTTTAACCAGATTCTTTCAGCTGCAGCGGTAAACATTTTTAGATCAAAGATGTGCTGGAAATGTTGGTTCAGATATTCTCATACAATAAAACTGTAATTCTTAAGGTGTTTGTATGAAGCATTTAATCTAAATTAAAGTCAGTGTTGGTAATCAGATTTAGACCTTTTGTTAAAATGATCTTTATGTCCCGATGGTAAATAGAGCGAAAAATATCGGCTGTCTACAGCAGGAGTAAACCTGAGAAAACATCAGCCAATCGTAGCGTTTGGCATCCAATTTGCTAAATCAATCAAATCTTGTCCTGCCGTTCTGCCCGCCTCCTCCGCATATATTTTGCCGGCGTACACTAGCCCTGATTCAATGCGCATAACCAAGACAGATCCAAGTACGCTGGAGAATGGCAGAAAAACTACTTAAACCCTGATTACTGGTAACATAGTGCAAACAAAAACAACATTCGGAGGACCGGTTTGAGTCTGTGGTTCTGAATCAGTCACGATCATATGGTCGTGAATCAGTGATGCCGTGCATGTGAGCAGGGGTGTCGTTTCGGAGAAGCTCTGAGTGTGGGAGGTTGGGGGCTAAATGGAGTGCTGAGGAGATGCTACATTCAAATTCATGCTAGTTTTCCATGACTACCAACCCTGCCTTTAAACCATATCCTGCAGAGAAATCTGACAGAGTTAACAGACGGAGAAGGATTTGATTTGCTGACAGTTTTATTGAAAACTGCAGCAAAAAGTGCTGCAGAGCTGCACAGGGAGCATTGTTTGAGATATGTTCCATTTGAAATCTTAGAGAAAGGTTTGATACTGCAGTTTAAAAACATGCACCTCATATTCTGATGATGCAAATGAAGAGAGACGATGTGTGCTGAAGGGATTTACAGACATGAAAATCTTGTAACACAAACTGGTTGTCTGTGCGCTCAATTTGTGGCATTGCAGTTGAGTCAAATTGTTTGTTATAGCTTTTCTGTCCATTTTTGTCTTTATTACAAAGGGCAGCTGATATTTCAACACATCACCAGCTTCAGTCAACTTTTCATAAACTCATTTGACCACTGAGGTGAAAAAGTAAGTCTTGGCTCTTAAAAAAGGAGAATCGGCTCCAAATGACGACGTTAACATTTCTTCTGTCCATTTTGGTGATACCATAAACACACATTTTTCATGTTATGTGGTGGAGTTGTCTAAAGGAGGATCTTTTTTGATCCCAGACGGTGAGAAACGATTGGATCAAGTAGTTACAGTCATCTTAAAAATCCAACTGCATCAATCAGGGTGAAATTTCTTTCCAAATGTGCCACAACAGATCAGACTGAAGCGTCCACATGAAGCATTTTTATTGGGATCAGGCTCTTATTCTGGTAATTATTGGATGAAATAAGCTTACTCACAGCCCAAAAGCCCAGGCCAGCAAAAGTTGAGTGACTTCCAATCAGAATCTTTTCTTTTTGTCTGGATAAGTTTGATCTTTGGAGCAATTTTTGCTTTCATTTTGAGAGGATAGCTGAAAAGAGACAGGAAATGTGGGGAGTAGAGAGTGGAGGTAGACATGCAACAAATAATTAAGGTTGGGTTTCAAACTAGCAGCCACTCCTAGACACTGTTTTTCTTCATTTTTTTTTTTGCTGCCTATCAGACAGAGCTACACATGCAGCTGTCAAAATATCAAGACATCTGATCGATGAACCGCGCCATGATCTGCAGCAGATCAATGCAGGTCTCATCATGAGTATCATGAGTATCATGAGTATGTTTTGTAGTTTGCTGACATTTTCCTGCAAAAGTTGATTGAGGGACTTCATTTTGCAGAGGGACACAACTGCTGAAAACAAAAACTGGATTGCGTGACGAAAGCTGAGATCATTTGCCTGCACCAGCTGACAAACGGTGCTCCCAGTGATCATACACACACAAACAAAACGGATCTGTTGTGCAGAAATATTCTAGTTAAGTTTGATTTCTCAGTGCATCAACATCTATTAAATGCGTTAAAGAAAAAAAAATGTTTGAAATCATGAAAAGAATAGAAAATGGGTTACTTTTCAGTATGTTTGCAGGTTAGTGAGAGTATTAAAGAGGGCCCGTAACATTTTCTGCAACCAGCACTTTGGGCTCAACGTGATGCATTAAACCCGTCAACGGAGGATTTAAACAAAGAGTTCACACCACGCAGCCATCTTCAGTCCTGACACAGAGGAGAGCACGGAGAAGGTTTCTGCAGATATGGACTCACAGGGGTCATTTCCTGCCTTCCCTGTGAGTCATTACAGAGAGCAGAAGCATCGGTGGTTATGGAGCGTGCTCAGTGATGGAGGCCGAGTGTGGAAGAGGGCAGAGAGGGAAAGTGCTGCTGAGAGTGATGAGAATAATCCTCTGCCCATGTAACGGAGATAAAGACACACAGAGGTTTTAGCTCCACACAGGAGATTGACCTCATTACTGGCAACACACACACACACACACACACACACACACACACACACACACACACACACACACACACACACACACACACACACACACACACACACACACACAAATGCAGCACTAATGTTGATAAGTGGCAAAATATAAATGTGCTTGACCGGTATTCCTACTGTCAGTGACTCACTCCATTCAAAGGAGTGTATGTGTATGTGTCTGTGTGAGTGATTTTAAGTGTGTGTTTGCATGTGTGTGTGTTTGTGTGTGTAATGAACCAAAAACAGCACAACCTTGATCAGCAGTGGAGAAAAAGGAGCGCTAACCCCCCCGCTCTCACATTCATCAAGAGTGTGTGTTTGATCTCTCAGCCACATCACACACATGTGCCCTCCAATCAACCGCTGCTGCCTCCAAGGCCCCTTTGGCCTTCTACATACACACACACACACACACACACACACACACACACACACACACACACACACACACACACACACACACACACACACACACATAGAAACGTCCCACACAGAACCCATTAGGACTTTTTGATTAAATTTGAGTGTAGCTTGTGTATAAAAGGCCATGGCCAGTGCAGCCTCATTCATGTGTGTGTAGTTGTACGCCTGTGTGTGTGTGTGTTTGTGTGTACATGCATGCACAAAGAAAGCAGAAACGAGCGAGTGTAAAGCCTCCTAACCTTTGTAATATAGATCCTAACTGCTGCCAGGGGAGGTTAAAACCTAAAAGGCCTCCATCACACTTCATAACTCTGACTTAAATGAAACAACTACAACTCTGTACAGCCATTAGTGTGACACACACACACTCAGAAACACACACACACTGTCTTTAGAAGTTGGCAAGGCAACCGAGGTCATTAGGTTTATTTCCATTGGGAGATCTCGAGTGATTTTGGCAGCCACAATCTGCCCGGCGACACTCAGAGTCTGAATAAAAAGCAAACAAATATGATTGGATGAGAGTGTCGAAACACTTCTCCATAAATGAAACACTGCAGGAGGAACAGAGGTGTGTGTCTATGTGTGTGTGTGTGTGTGTGTGTGTAAAAAGAGAGAGTATAAATCAGAGATCAAACCCCTTTCAGCCCCTGCCAGTCTGCATGTGATGCATCCTTTATTAAATCCCTGATCATGGATGGTTCCTGCAGCAGATCAATGCTTGTGATGCTACATGCTAACCCTTTAGCATACATTAGTTAATCTGGAGTAGATTTCATGATGTAAATGTATTGAGATGATGTATACTGTAGATATAATCACAGGGATTATCCAGAGTGAGGTGACTGACCTGTTAATGCAGAGGATGGACCATGTAACACTAACACCTGTGCACTCTGCAGTATACTGTATATAATATATATACATGGGATATATGTGATGCATGTGATTTACATTCTGTCTCCTCTGAGAGAGGCTGAGGAGTTCATCTCAGTTCAGTCACATCCTCTCTAACTGTGAGCATCTAGAAGGTTTTACTGGATGAAAAACAGGCAAACAGGTTTTTATTTTCTGGTTATTTTCTGACATTTTGTTGACATGAAAGTTATCAAAACAATACCAATGACAAACGGCAAAAACTCAAACCTATGTCATTGCTCTTAATATAAACTGCATTAAACTGACGACTCCACATATAGATCTTATGCTCTGATATGTCAAAACAAAATCATGAACTTCATTAATCATAATAAATAAAAAATATCTGCCATTTTGGATCAGGAAAAATCCATTCCAGTCCTCTGGAATGTGCCTTGGATGTGTAAAGGTACTAAATCTTAACCTTAAATGTGTGAAAAAGAAGATTCCTAGCAGGTAGAAACTAGACATTTTTAGACAACTTTTGGTAAATTGAGTGAATTTCTCGTTAAAAAAATGTTTTCTGGTTCTTTTTGTAACTTTTTACTCAAAAATGATAAACTTAGAGGCATATTAATGTGATTTTTACCATTATGAGTTTCCACATTTTTAAACATCAATCCATAAGCAACCTCGTCTTATCTTCGTCTTATCTTCCTGTTTCTCTAAATTCATCACCCTCCCTGTCCTTTGACTCCCAAACTCAAACACAAAGCGGCCGAATTGTGTGGAACAACTTAAGCCATGGTCTCTTCTTAGCTGTCACTCAATAACAACATGGAGAGTGTGTGTGCAGGGCGGGGGCCAGATAACCACGAATAAAAGGCTCATGATGGAGCCTTTATGAGATGAGCCCTCCGTCTGAACTCTTGCTGCTGGAGCGTGGAGCAGCCAGAGAAATGAGCTGCTTCCTGTCCAATTCATGTGGTCCAGAAATGTCCAGCACTATAAATGAGCTAATTGTGGCTTTTTGATGCTGAAACCCTTTCTGCAAAGTGTGTGTGTGTGTGTGTGTGTGTGTGTGTGTGTGTGTGTGTGTGTGTATTTCTTGCAGTCGTCAGTTGGGGCTGGATAAAGGCGAATAAATCCAAGACGAGAGGAAAAGCGAGGTATTAATTACACTAAATGGATAAAGATGGAGCAGAAACAATACACATGTGCAGCAGACATGAAATCTGCAAACACACAAAACTTACAAATCTGACCATAACACCCAGCGCGCGTGTGTGTGTGTGTTCCTGTCATTACATCAGAGTATGTCTGCAGCGAACACACACTCCATCACTCCACCAGAGCTGCTACAGCGTCAGACAAATATGCTATCAGAGATTGGACGAGTGTTTCCAGCTTAGCACCCCCACAGCAGATGTCCAATCATCCTAATATAACAGCAGGAAGAGAACAGCAGCAGCAGCAGCAGAGGCCTCAGATTAAAACGATCTGCATCCTGCAGGACGACACACAACGGCAACGCAACAAACCAACACGAGCAACTAGTGCTGGGATTCAGAGACAGCTGCCACCTTCAAGTGTGGACAAGTCTGTGGTTTTATTACCGTTTTCCTGTTTCACTTTTTTTAAACTCTTCTTTGATGGCAAAAATATCTCCAGAAATTAGATACAAAGAGATCAAAACATGACGAATGAAGATCCTGAATGGTATCTGCCAGCAGATGATGGGTTAAGTTTTTCTTTAGGACGAGCATCATTTTCACACTACATCTACATTGTTATGTTCTATGTAGGTAGGGATGTGTGTTGATAAGATTTTATTAATACTGCCCTTATTGATCACATTCTTTATCAACTCTCTTATCAGTTCCTCCTGTGAATATTCTGTGCACAAAAAGTCGGCTTTACAGGTTTTCTGTGTCAACATTTTATTGAGTTTATAAGTAAATAAAAGTGAAATTATTAAATGGATCAGGATATCTCTGGATGTAAATAAATAAAAATATGTAAAAGTCTCACATCTGGTGTTGTTGATGTATTGTTTTTTTTAATGTTAATGATTAAAGCTTTGGAGCTTTGAGTTGTTTAAAAACATTTAGCTCTTAGTATGTTGACATTAAGAGTTTTCAGTATTATTTAGAAAAAGTAACTGATGTTTCTTTGATAAAAGTTGAAATTCTGTTGAAAACCAGTTATATCAATGTATGCCAACCGCTAGCAATGTAATTTTCCTGTTTACGTTAGCATCAAGCTAGTTCTATTTTTTCTTCATGGTTTTGGTCCATTAGGAGATGTATAACATGCTGAATGTATTGAAAAGGAATCTCTTGCGAGGGAGTAATGCATATTTATTTGTGTTCAGTTTTACAACTTCTCAAATCAAACTTCAAGAGGAAAACCCTGAATCAGAGTTTTCTGGGTAACTGTTATCCATCTGCTAAGCTAAGCTAGCCCAGGCGGAACAGTCGACGTACGGTCCAGCCACTCCAGTGTAATGAAAAAAATCAACAAGGGAAACGTTAAGCATAAAGGCTAATGATGTGGATGGACTGAACCATTTCCAATGGATTCTTAACAGGAACCAGTTAATGATACCTTGCCCTGTACACAGGCAAATCCCCAGGATGCACTGGATAACAGTAAAGAAATGATTAAAAAACAAATCATAGAAACTATAAACTAGAATACAAAATAGCTCAGGGATTTATAATTAAAAAACATTATATTTGAGAGAAACTCTATTTGGATTTATGTTTTTATTGGAATAAAACAACAGTTTGATCTAATGTGCCATTTAAGGTTATTAACGATCACAGGATCACTGTTCACTTCAGCTCGGGGGCTTGAACCTGACTCCCGCTCCACTGACTGGAGGTGACATGGACCATCACCCCACCCTTTCACACGGTGTTTGTCCTTTTTTTAAGACCAGCCGACCCATGTCCAACCCTCTCCACTCTATAATTATGTTAAAAGGGCTTATTGAGCGCTTTTCTACATCATTAAGGCAGTTAATGTACTAATAATTCATAAAAGTTACAGAAAGATGTCAGAGAGGAAGGGAGGGGAAAGAGTTTACCTATTGGAGGCCACTTAAGACTTTTGCAGTGCAGTGATGTCACCTGGTCCTTTTAATATTTCTTGCTGACCTGTGGACTAAAGTCAGGGAGCTTCACAACAATGACAGATGCTTTTAAATGACCAATGAAAAAAATGATGGAAAAGGAAATATCTTATTTTCTTCATTGCGTTATTTACAGAAAGATAAAATCATTATTTGTCATTTGAGAGTAAAGGAAATAATATTCACAGCCCTCATCTGAGTATTTTTGATGAGGAAATTTATGTTTCTGACTATTAAAGTTTTGGCTATTATCCCTCAGACTCATGTTTTCAATAAACTCTCACATCCAGCGGATGAATCTCCCTAATGGTTGCAGAACGTGTTTGTGAATCTGATCCTCACCTTCAGTGTTTCTCTCACAGATGGAGCTGTGCCCTTGTTGCCCTTCAGTGATTATCTGACACTGATTAGTTTTCAGATGAAGGAGCTGTTTTTGGTGAGTAAACTGAGGTCTGAGCTCAAACTCTTATGTGCCCAAAGCTAACATCAGCTAACTGTTATCCATCATGTTAGCATGCAGGGTCACCATCCAATCGACAGTTCGTTCCTAACATGAAGCCAAACGACTCGTTGAGGAGAAACATTATCTTCTCCTCCTCCTCCTCCTCTTGTTCGGTCTCTGACCTTCTGTGAGGAAGGATCATCCCACCGTCTGGCACAGTTTGCCACAGAAGCAGGATTTATGAAGGGGAAATTGCAACTGGCAAATGGGTAGGATGGAAAAAAAAAAAGCCCCCCCGGGGCAAAAGAGACGGGATGGAACAAGGGAGGGACAAAGGCAAATATTTGACAGGGACATGGAGAGACTGATATTTGGATTTGACCTCCTGATGAACCTCCTTTGTCTTTGGAGTCTGCGATGAGAAAGCTTCTTACCCCCAACAAATAGGTAATGAGTGGTAATGAGAGACAATGAGTAAGAGAGGGAGAGAGAGAGGGAGGGGAGGAAGATGTAGATAATGTAAGCCAGACACAGAAGGAGAAATTACAGAGAGGAAGAGAGAGAAAGAGAGAGAGAGGAAGAGGGAGAGAGCGGGAGCAGCTGCAGCAGTGCTGAAAGTGAAGCTGAGAAGGTGCCGGGCCGCAGAGGGAGCATCCAGGGAGCTGGGTGACGAGAAACACTGTCCGTTTGTGGCCACTGATAATACTTTCCATTCTAGCTGGCTCTATGTGGGGGTCTGCTGTGTGTGTGTATGTGTGTGTGTCTGTGTGTGTGTGTGTGTGTGAGTGAGTGTGTGTGTTTGCAGGCCTTGTGCGAGCTGCTGATTCCCCTGATTGCAGGCTGGCGCCCTGCTGGCGAGCCCCCGCACTCTGAAATTAAATCCACTCTGCTCCGTTATAAATTATAATGCTTTACAAACAACACCCCCATCGGGAAACCCGGGAGGGGGGAGAGAGACACAGAGAGGGAGAGAGAGAGAGAGAGGTCGGGGAGAGAAGAAGGCTAGAGGTGTATGAATAAAGAGGACGGCAGAAAAGGTTAGCTTTATGAGAGCTTTTAATGCTAACCTAATTGAGAATTTAAGACCTAACTGAAATAAAACACAGCTTGCAAAAGCAGCGAACAATAAAACACAGTGGTGTAGGAGAAAAGCTAAAAACTAATCCAATCAGGAAGGTCAGGAAGGAGGCAGAAAAGCACTTAAAGTTTGGATTAAAAAGAGAAAAAGAGAAGCAGCTGTGAAAGTGAAACAAACAGGAAGAAGGGGGGATGCAGCAGGGATGTGTGTGAGGAAGATAAAAAGTCAAACCCCGACTCTGATACTGTGAGCCGGTGGGGGGGGTCTCTGTCTATGGACCCGGTGGTGGTGCCAGAGAGGCAGCATGTCGTGCTGATATGTCGCTCCACTGGCACCAAGCGAGCGGGCTGCAGAGAGCTAATATGTCAAAGCTAACACTGAGGAGGACGATAACCTGTTAGCATGATGCCAGACTGCTCCACAGGAAACACAGCAGAGATGGAAAGACTGAGAGAGGCGGAGTCAGCACTCCTCAGAGGGTTGCACAGTCAAGGTTTTCTTCAAGCTCAAGTTCAAACAGAAATACTCCCATAACCTGAAGACATTTCATCCTCTCTGAAAAACATCAGTAAAAAAAGGGAGTGGAAAAACTGGAACCTGCAGCTCTTTGCAGATCTGGTCTCATAGAGGTGAGGACACCTGTATCAATCAGTTAAAAATTCCTTACAGGAGCTTTAACTTATAACATAAAAGTGGGACAGCTGTACCAGTAGGACTTGTAGAAGAGCTTCTAAACTATTAAAAAAAAGTTAAGGCCCACATAACTATTGAAATGTAAAATGTGGTTTTATAATAGTACAGGCCTGGGTGTCACTGACCTCCTCTGAGCCATTAAATCTTTTTTGAGCATTACTGATTGTTTAGTGGTGGGATGCTCAGTTCTTGTGTATGAAGCACAACAATAACTTATATATATAAAAAAAACCAACAACACAAAAGAAGTTTAGGAAAATATAAATTAAATCCCTGCTGTCAACATATCAATAAAAAAGACTTTGTTTCAGTCAGTGGGCCTTCAATTTTTTGAACAGTATATTTCATAAACCCGTTGTCATCCAGCAGGTTTTTGAATCCTTGTTTTTCATTCCTTCTTGTCTTGTCCTGCTCCTTCACAATTTTCTTTTTTGCTGACAGAAAGTGTTAAATCAATAAAATCTACACTGCCTGTTGTTTCCATGTGTTCATATGGTACTGCTTTAAAATGTGCAAATACTTCTATATTGTTCTTTTGCCAAACGTTTTTTTAAAACTGAAATGATTATCACTGTTTTTCCATCAAGACACATTTCACTCAGTCTCTAGTTTTATTCATCTTAAAGGTACAGTGTTTGGTATTTGTAGTAGTTGGCGGTATTTAGCAGAACAAACAAAAAATACAGTATTCATAAATATGTTGAAATTCTAGAGAAAAATAAACATCCAAATTTAAGGAACTTAAAAGTATTTTTCTTTATTCGCTGGTATTTTTGTTTTACTCTTTTCAAGCCTTTCAGGTGTCACTTTTCACTGTAATATTTTGAAATTAGACATTTTTGATGACTTGTCAGGTGAATCCGGCTTAACGAAAGTCCTGTAAGACATTTTTTTGTGAGAAATGAGTCAAAAACACTTGTTCAGTTTTGACAATTTGAAGCGTAAATGTCTTGAAATGAGACTGTTTTATCTGCACAGGATCAGGTCTCATTTCAGGCAGCCTTCCTTTACTGCTGTGTTTCTAGACTATCAGACTGATCAGGATCACAAGAGTGTCGTAATCACATAACCCTCAGAGACAAGAGGGGTAAGTAAAAAAGCGTTTCAGTCCAGAATCTGACCACAACATATAAAGGTTTCTTCACACTGAGCCTTTAAAGGTGAATATCAGGAGAACATTTAAGCTACTGTCACAGCTTGTTATTAAACACTTTGTAGCTGTTGTTAGTTTAGTCATGAAATAAGCTCAAAAAGTTTCAGTTATCCTCCTCTGAGGAGTGTGAGATGACAAACGGACGTCTTAGTCTCTCCTGAGAGCCAATACTGACCCCACATCTCAGCCTGGCTGTAGCTGTAACCGGCAGACTGTTATAGGAACAACAGACCTATTCTCCAACCCAGCAGGGGTTCGGGTCATGTGTGGCCATCCTCATTGTCTGCCAATCAAACCTGAGACTCAGACGCCTCAAACAAAACGCAGACTCACTTCCGTTGACGCCCAAACACAAAGAGTGGAGCAGTGATACAGGACACAGCTGTCAGTGCCACCTACGAGGGCTGTCAGCCAACATTTTGGGCAACAGAGACGCGGCCACACGCACCCAGAGTCCACGCTGTTCACACAGAGCAGAGGGACGAGGGCTCAGACACCGTTAGGTTATGTCATCAGCAAAAACTTCACAGTGAACACTCAAGTCTTTTTGGGAATTAAGTGTCCAAAGAGTTGCATGCATGCACCTGAAGAGTTTGGTTGTCTTGCAGTGCAGAGTCTGTAGAGAACCAGCAAACATGCAAATGGTCAGAATAAAGAAAAGCCTGCGTTCAGGGGTTTCCACTCTTTTCTGGGTGCAAACTCAGCTGGCCTGTTTCACCTGAGGAGAAGCGACAGAAGCAGAGGTGACAGCTGGGATCAGCACCAGCAAGTCTCCAACACACCACAGCAGAATAAAAAAAAAAAAAAAAAAGACATCAGCTGTCAGTACTGTCAGGACGGAGAGAAACAAAGAGACAAAGTGGGAAAGGTGGAACACGATGAGGCAGAACATGTGCGTCTGCAGATTGAAAGGTGACGTTCACAGGCAGATACGTGCAGCTTACGAAAAAAAAAAATACTCCAGAACATCCACAAAGACTGAGTCTTCTCTACACAGGAGCAAGGCTGCACATTTAGGGAAACTGTGCATGCACGGACAAGGTTTGTGAAGTTCTGCTTAACTCCACACATCTGTCACCTCTCTGTCTCATCCAATAGATGCACTTAAAAGACGACTAACTCTGCAAGTACTTAGTGTCAAATCTGTAGCACATGCAGGAAAGTAAAAATCCATCAGAAAGTCTGAACAAATAGATGCTGAAATCGTCTCACTTTAAAAACAGATATGTTAAGGTTTGAAGGCCCATTGCAACAAAGGTCAACATTTCCAGCCCGTGCATGAACGAAGAAGAAATATTTTAGAGCAGCGATGCAAAATGAGATAAATCATCATGATGTTTGAGCTGCTTTAGATGTTTTCACACAGAATAATTTCCTTGAATTTAGGAAAACAACACCTCAGCTTTTTAAAACAAAGCTGGAATCAGGTTGTCATGGTGGTGGAGAATCTTGCCCATCAGGATCTTGGTCTCTGCACAGGACTGGCCCCAGTCCGGTCCTTATTGTGAGGGTAAAAACAGAAAGAATCCCCCTTGGTCTGAGCCAGCATACCATCAGAAATAGAAACAGTTTAGTGCTCCAGCTGTCCAATCAGTTCGCTTCTGTTCCCCCTCCCAGCCAATTACGGTGTGATAGGGGCTTGAGCAAACAAAGCATTATGGGCCAGTAAAGCCTTCCTCTCATCTCCAGGAGTCTGCCGTCGCTTTTCCTGAGGCGCACACCACATCTGCAAACACCTGATAGGCCGAGCTGTGGCCTTCAGCCCTCTCGTTGCCCGGGTTAAATTGTTACCACCTTTCTCTAATCCCGACTCTGACAATTAACCGTACAGCCCTGCACTTCAAAGCCCTCGGCGGGCAAAAGGGTTAACCCCGACGCTCCCGGAGATTTGTTTTTGATTTCCCCAAGATCCCCAGACACTTTCATCTCTGGCTCTCCCTCCGTCTTCCTCTCCGAGTCCTGCAGGGCTGAGCCGGGGGCAGGAGGCGGAGCAGCTAATTTTAGCAAATTCAGTGTGATATTTGAAGGCTAATTTCTCAGTTCCCACAAAGTTATCAACGCAAACAGGAGTGTGAAATCTAATCAGGAGGAGAAGGTGGTGCCTATTTGTGTGAAAAAGCAAACTATGCGGTTCGGTGGGAAAGAAAATGTTTTAGTTAGAAATCTAGGTATGAAGCGTTTGACATGTGGGTTTCATATCTGAAGCTTTTGAGCTGGTTTCATCAATCCTGATCCAGAGAGTCAAAGTCTCAAAACAGATTTACTGATGGCCAGCACCTTTTCAGGGTTCCACACTGACATGTGGAGTTATGGACGGTGTGTGAGGATGGACGATCTAACCTTTAACCATTCAGTATAACTTTAAAAGAAGGGTTTTTGATTTATCTAACATTAGCCTGCAGTGATAAAAATGGCATTTCTCCTCAACTAGAGTCAGAAGAGATAAAGAAAAACAAATATTTACACTTTAAATACTCACAGCCTTTAGACATGTAGCTTTAAATATGTATGATTAAATTATTTTTGTTCTAAAATGATGAGCTTCAGTCGAAAAACAGAATGAGTGAATGGATTAACGAATGAATGAAATATATATGCAGACCAATGCATGTGATTAAATCTTTGTTTATCAAATGATGAGTCATGTACCTAAGATCTGAACATGAGCCTTTGCTGTGTCTGATGCAAACATGCACCAGATACAGGATGGAACATGGATTCTGTGGTGCAGTTTGCATACATTAAAAATATCCACAAGTACGACTGATGTGACAAAAAGTTTTGTTTGGCTGCAGACAGCAAAATCAGTTTTTACCCTTTGTTTCATGCAACTGTTGACACATGTGACATGTTTCTAAGCGTGGTCATTGGATGGTTTTGCCATAAGGCATTGTGGGTGGTGATGTTTACATGTCTGCTTCTGTATTTGTTTGCTGAACCTTAGACCGTATAAAATGATGGATGATATGTTTTGCCCATAAACTGAAGCTGAAACACTGAGAGCTTCGGCGGCTGCTGCACAGATCGCAAAGCTGTCCTCACTGTTGATTTTTCTGACAAGTTAAGTTTGAATTAGTTACTTGGTGTTAAAAGGGAGGGGATGTGACATCATGATTGACAGCTGTGTGGACCAATGAGGCTTCAGATTATCAGAGTAGAAGAGGAACGAGGAGAGAAAACAAACAACCCAAGAGACACTGAACTTTATAGGACTGGTAGTATCTGCTTCAAACACACAAGAACCTGTTCTGCCGTGGACCATACACACCTGAGGACACACCTGAGGAAGACACCACCTTAAATCTGGAAGTGAAATGTGTGTTTTGGTCTCAATGAGGTGTTTGTTTTGTTTTTGTAGAATTTTTGAGACTTTTATTTTGCTTTTAAAGTTTTTCTTAAGGTTTGCTGGAAGCCTCCCTCTCCATCAGTCTCACAGACACCCTTTTAACACACCCCGTGTTGTGTTCACACTGCAGCTGACAGTTTGTATTGTCACCTTTCTCACCTCTCTGTACTGTGTGTGTGTGTGTGTGTGTGTGTGTGTGTGTGTGTGTGTGTGTGTGTGTGTGTGTGTGTACTGGACACTACCAGCCTGCTCCAGCCTTATCCCTTCAGCTCTGCTGACTTTAACTGTGTGTGTGTCGGGGTGGTAGATTACTCCATATGTGTGTATGTGTGTGTTGGTTGGGGGTAATAGTGTGTGAAGAGCTAGTCCTGCATGCATCCTGCCCCTCCTCGATGCCCCAACAGTCTACCCTGCAGCGCCTCAGCAGGAACTGGAGCAAATGCGTTTAGGAATTAAGACTGGGGAATGGCCTGAGGTGTGTGTGAGTGTGTGTAGGTGTGTGTGCATGTCTGTGTGTATGCACATGTGTGTGTGTTATTATGGGGTTGTGCTGCTCTTTTGCGGCGCGCCAGCTCCTGCCAGCTGCCCCAGGATGTGGCCTGTCACATCAGATAGCTGCTGATGAGCCACACAAGTGTCAGGAAAGGTGAAGATGGAGATAACACCAATAAACCCACACAAACACACACAAACAAGACAAGTAAGACAGGTGAGGGGGGCATAGACAGAGGTGCTCACTTGTCAGGTGGACATGCACGGAGCTTTACAAATCAGAAATCACCATATTCAGGGTTTTAGAAATGACTCAGCAGAAGCAGGGGAGGAGAAATAAAGCTCTGTCACTTTTCCGGGGTGTCGTCATCAACCGCAGCCTCCCTCCAGCTCCTTCAAACTGATCTAGTTGTTTTCTGCTAACGTGTAAAGATATATGATGTAATTTTTCTGTGCACAAAGGAGGAAAAAGGTGCAAGTCGACTTTTTTCAAACCTGAAAATCCGATAGATTCGATTTTGTCAGCAGAGTAACAAGACAGCTGTTTGTTTGCCCACTGTTTCCAGAGAGATAAACACACACACAGAAGCACACACACATGCAATCGATACACAATCATCCTCTCCTGGTTGAAGTTGTCCTGCTGAACAGTGAAGCAGAGCTGATGCTAAGTGCCATGCTATTAGCTGTAGCAGCACCAGAGTGCCTGTGGCTCTGTGCAGCACCCAAAGGCTCCATATGCTGCTGAGCAACACCGTGAAGCTCAGACACAGCAACCCCCCCCCCCCCCCCCCCCCCCACACACACACACACACACACACACATTTTTTTCTGTTTTGAGGCTGAGTTAAAATAATCTATTTTACTGTATGAATATTGGAGTCATATTTCAGTTGGTGACACCTAGCCGTGGAACTTTCAGTGCATGCACTGGGTAAATAATGTCAATAAAGGGAGATATTGCCATTCTGACTCATGTGCTTCAGTAATTGTTGGTGCCAAATAACATCTAAATGTTGTGTCCGACTTTATGACTTTAATCCTCATTTTAACCAAGAAATACAAAAGAATATGAAGTCTGTCTGAAAAAGTAATCAAATATTATGATCAGTTATGGGGGGAAAATGGCAAAATCATGATGATCATTTAATGACTGCACTGCTATCAAGCTGGTATGTTTAATTCTTGTAAAATAATTCAGTAAAAGTACTCATCTTTTCTTCGGTTTAAGCTGCGCTCCATCATAAATTGAACTTCTCTAGAAATGAGGAGTCCTCTGTGGAGGCTGTTGGTCAGATAAATCCTTTCAAAATGGGCTACTCCTTCAGGGGACAGAGGAATATTTTCATAGTTTTTTGTCATTGCCCAATGATCTGAAGCTTAATCAGTGGTAAGTATAAGACTCAGTTCAGGCTAAAGTTTTCATTGCACCATGCACGGCCCTGTATGTAAACCTGTTCACTGTACAGACTGGGCGTAAACCTGGCTGTTGGATAAACTCACAAACTAATAATATCACAGAGTGATTGACTAATGCAGCGCTCCTGCTCCTTATCATGCCCCCCGAACATGGATATCCTGGAGGTGAGCTCTGACTATATGAACATAATCTACAGTAATCTGTGTGTTTTCATCAAATTACCAGCCTCCCTCTAGAAGATGCAGTCAGAGGGCTTCAGAGCCAGCCACAGATCCTGATGTAATTACACACTATGCCTCTTCCCATCCACATACCATTCTGTCCCAATTCCCTGCTGTTTGGAAATCAGGGCTGCACTGGTGACAAGTTACAGTACACATGCCCTGCTTAACCTTTGATGTGAGCATGTTCTCTTCTCAGGGAATGATACAGAGGCCAAAACCACGAGGGGCTTCAGACGATCCCTGCAAACTGTACGGCTTCAAAGTCCTGTCTCTAATTTGAACCTTTTGTGCCACTTAAAAAGCCCACGGACTAATTTGACTCTGGCATGTAACAACCGTTTGCAGGAATGTTTGTCTGTGTGTGTGTGTGTGTGTGTGTGTGTGTGTGTGTGTGTGTGTGTGTGTGAGACCACAGGCCTACCTGCTTTGATCATGGCACTGGAAGATTATGACAACACACACACACACACACACACACACACAGGAGATTAATCATAACTACATGCAGCAGCAGCAGCAGTGCGTCTGCATAGCTGCAAACAGCGTGTGGACACAGACACCAGAACACAGAGAGGAAACCTACAGATCACTAACATTTCACTGCTTCCAGGTCAGGACAGGGAACTGCACAAGGCATTATGGGTCGTCTCACAGAGGCGGGGCAAACTTCCTCCATCACTGAGCTGGTGTTTTGTTGAGATCTGAAAAGCTTTCATGGCACAAATCAATAACAGAGGCTATCAGTTTGCACGTTACTCACTCCACATGACAGCATAGGCATGTTTTGATCCCCAGTTACAAAACACATCTCAACTGACTGATGGCGTCCCCCAACAAATGACGCTCCCAGCGCTGGATCACTTCATATAACAACAGGATTAACAACAGATGCAGCGCTTTTAAAGTAAGGTCTTAGAGAAGTGAATCTGTATAAGCTGATATCCACTGTCAAAAATGTTGATTGGTCGCACTTAGTGACAAGGACACTGACACAAGAGGAATCAACAGAGGCCTATCATAGATAGTAGCCTCTTTAGCTTCTGCAAAGCTATGAAACTCTGTAAACTCACACACGTTTGGTTCAGTGATGAAGCACAAAGGTAGCACGTTGTCCATTTCCACACAGGTGTCTACTATGACGTTACTAGCTTTAGTTGGCAGCAGAAGTAGCACTGTTAGCTTGATAGTGCATTGCATTTTGTGTGATAATTATTTTCAGGGTACATTTTGGAGAATTAAAAGAAATGTAATAGTTGTCCTTCCTCAAGAGTCACCTACCGGCAGAGTAGCATCATGCTATTTACAGAAACCACATTGAAGGATTTCACCTGCTGTGAGCAATAGGATACAGGAGAGAGAGACTGAACAGACTGGTGAAGAAGGCCAGCTCAGTCCAGGACCCTGGTTACCCTCTGGACCCAGTAGAGGTATTCTATTCTATTCTATCCTATTCTTATACAAACATTTTAGCAGAAACAGATCTGAGATGAGAGCTGACAAGCTCTGTTCATGTTTTTGAATGTGTAAGGAATCTTCTGAATGGAGCTAATGATAACTTCTGCAGTAAATATAACAACTGGTGGATTACAGTGACCAAGTCCAAGGAGCTAGTACGATGATAATTTTTCCATTCTGATACATTTCTTTACACTTATTTTATCCTGTGAGGTGAGGATGCACAGCAGGAAAAAAAACATGATTGGAAACTTTGATTTTTTTTTATATTTATTTACATTGAGGAGTTTAGGAGTCATTCATTTAGCAGACATAAAACATGCAGTCAGTAAACCGTCCCTTTAGTCGTCCAGGCAAGAGCAGGTAGACATTAAGACGTCATGTACAAAAGTCTATCAAGGCTGATGGTTGCTGACTGGAAGTGAACTTTAACAGTTCAGCACCCATGTGATTTCATTTGCAGTCCAGTGTTTTCTGTCTTTCCCATGTGCCTTTGCATTAAAACCACGTCCCTTTATCATAAAAGATGCATCCAAATGACCACAGTTAATGTCCCAGAACTTGTAATAATGTATGATATGAAAAGAGCCTAATGAATACATAATACAAATTAAAAAGAAATGATGAAGCTACATGAATCTGGGTCACTTTAATGGTTAAAGTTATATTCTTAAGCCTTGATAAACACATTTATAAATGTGCATCCAACACCTGGAGGCATGCATTTTGCAAAGTTGGTGTGCAACCAATAAAATCCAGGCTTAAGTCTGCACCAAATTCTGATACCTGCCCTAATACAGTACAATGGTTCAAAATGTACATTGACTTCTTCAGAGTTCCTCTTCAGGGTAAGGAGATCATGCAAAAGTATGAATGGTTATAAATATGACTTTTTTATGCATTAAATGGATTAAAAATAGGATTAAAAGCCATTGCAATGGTTATACTTTGAGTGTGTTTGCTTTAATGCACCTCTTCATACATGGGGGTACTTTTTAAGCTGAAACAGTAACTTTGAGATGCTTGATGACTCAGGGAAATAAAAATATTTATGGATGTTTGATTCATATCCCATTTGAGAGCTGCCACACGTTCATGTGTCCACATACACACACACACACACTGCTTGGGGTTTTCTTACTTAAAAAACAATGTGAGGAAATTCCCTCTCTGCCTCCTCATCTCTGGCGGTGACACTCAATTCTTTCTGTGATTTCAGCCAAACCTCGGCCACGGCGGCCATGACATCAGCACGGGGGAGCGACCTCTGGGGACCAATGATTAATTAACATGGCTTCAGCCGGCAGTGCGGCACAGGATGTGATCTAATTGACAGTGGGTAATTATGTAATGGCCTCGCCTTGTAAAAGGAGATGAGCTGGAAGTACTGTAACCTAAAGTGGAAATGCAGGAGCAGTGTGCACGCAGGAGAACACACACGTGCGCACACACACACATGGGCTAAATGAGGCTGGTTTGTTTTCCTGTCGTTGCCCTTTTACCCTGCTGATGTGAGGCTGGTTTGCTGGGCGTCGCGGGGTGGTGGAGGTAGTCATCCCTTGCTCTGCTCGCTGGTAATGGGCCTGTCTGTGTTTGTTTACCCCGACTGAAATGTCACGAAGCAGCCGGCCCTTTGATCCAACATTAATGTCACCACAATATGTGTCATTATCTGGGAGCCGGGCCCCACTTCACATCCCGCTTATTGGAAGAAAAAAAATTGTGACTAAGATGCTGCTCACTAAATATTTTGTTTGGGATAAGAGGCGTTGCGTGCAAGTGGACGACGATGAAAGCTGAAGAAACAAATCTTACAATGTAGTGGTAATACTCTCTTTTAAAGTGTGTGTTTCTGGTGAAGATACACACTCCGATTTTTACTCTGAGAGTTTTACAACCCAAAAGAGAGGATCCAGACTGAGACAGACTTTAGTTGAACAGAGAAAAATCTGATTTTTAAAACAGAAGCAGCCGTTACATCACTCTCCTCATAACCAACAGACTCCATTCACAGATACAGAGATTATATATCCCAGAACATGACAGTGGTCATGCTACTACTGTCTCACTCAGTCAATAAGTCTGTTACCTTTTTGTGGTAGCTTGTACTTGTCTTTATCTGTGGGAATTATTATGCTAAATGTTTAGAAAGTAAACTATTGTGATACTGAACAAGAGCTGTTCAAAGATCAACTCAAAGTCTCCCCCTGTCACTCCTCTTGCACTTTGATAAAACTCCTTACAGCTCCCCTCTCTGCCCGTGCAGCCGCTGTAGCGTTTGTTGGTTTTCTGGTTTCAGCCTCTCAGCAGGACCAAATCCACCGCTGAGGACGAGGAAGGTAAAGTACAAGTTGCTATTAAGTGCCGACCAGAAATCAGATTAGCCCCTGCTTTGATCTTTATCTTGACGCTGAAGGAAATGAGAAAAAGCTGATCCAGTGTCAGCGGTTTTTAGGGCGCCCTTTGATGTCAGAATGTGATGTAGGCCCGAGCACGAGGAGTGACCTAATGAATGCAGCTTCTCCCATTTCCCATGATGTAATTCTCAGTCTTTAAAGCCTCTGTACGCACACCAGCCCCTGTTATATCTCTCTCTATGAGTTTTGAAAACACAGAAGTGCCTCGACTTGTAGCGCTGACTGGAACACATTCAGATATTAAAGCTGCCGTGTTGTGTTAAGGTCAGGAATTAGTGTCTGAATATGGAGCGCAGGCCTGAGAGGAAGAGAGAGGGCATAAAAGTGGCTGTGCAGAGGGCTAAAATAACAGTCTGACTACACTCCACTCTGCTCCATCTGCTTCTAATTACTCACTATCCTCGAGATGGAGGGGGCAAGAGAGGGGGCGAGGGAGGGGAGTACAACAGGAACTCATGTCAGCGCCAGGTTACATGACTGACGGAGGCTGGGAATAAACTCATTTCATTCCAGGAGAGTCAGGCCTGTTACCTGGAGGTATGTTTTCATGCGCGTCTCTTTCTATCAGTAAGTGTGTGTTTTGTTTTCGTGCACATGGAGTCCAGTGTTTCTCCAGAGCTGCTATCGCTAATTTAATGCCACTGCGCATGAGGCGTACTTCTAACAGCCCTCGCACGCACCACAGACTTTCAATTTGGCCAAGTGAGCAGACACAACAACAGGCTGGGCCAGTGCCTCTCTGCACTCTTGTGTGTGTGTGCGTGTGAGTGTGTGGGCAGAGGGAGTCACGTCACTACTGATATGTACAGTATATTAGCGCTAACATGAGTAGGATGCTAATAACGGAGCCAGTGATCCAGCGCCTGTCCACCAGGCTAAGCAGGCTAACACATGCAGCAGTGACTCACTAATCACAATTCATAAACTCATTAGCATCAGAAGCTCACCACTGCAGCCTCATACTGTGCACACAAACACACACACACACACACACACACACACACACACACACACACACACACACACACACACACACACACACAAAGAGTGTGGATTATGCTACGCTTGGCTAACGCTAACCAGTGCACTGAGCCACTGCCTGTTTAGCATTATCACTCTGTCAAAATAAAGAAGACACCAAAGAACTCTGCAGACTTAATGCTGGCCAAGAGCAATGACTTCAGATTAGCATTAGGTACCTAGCCTGTGCTTCTTCCAGATCGTAGAATGAGACATGTGACAAAGATAAACAAAGAAGGTGAGGTTCATGTCATTTGTCTTTAAAACCCATTCGGTATCATTTTACTTTTACTGACATGTCTTCCTACCAGAGTTGAGGTGATGATATTTGTTTAACCTCAAACCTAAAGAAGATAACAGTCATGAGAGCATGAATGAAAAGTTAAATAACCTGTGGAATGACTGCAAGTACTGGAATGCACAGTTTTCAGTATAAAGGTCTGAGATTAAATATCAAAACTGTGTCATATTTCATGTACATTTTCTATACTGCTTTTCTCATACAGTGCTCATGGCCTCACCTCTACCTCTCGAGTGTTATTGTCTGTGAAAAACTTTATATTTATATCATGAAACACCCAGGTTAATCTTTTTCTTTTTTCCTTGGATGGGAGCATCATTTAGGTGAGATAATACCCTCCATAGTTTCCGTTACCTGGAAATAACGACCAAAACAAAACAAAACAAAAAAAAAGATATCTGTCATGATTAGACTTTAAAGACAGGGCATTGTGCTTTTTTGTCTTTATTTTGTCCCTCTGGTGCCCCTGTAGTATCTTTACATGATTTACAGCTCAAATAAATCTCAATTTTTCTCTCCCTGGTGTTTTAGAAAAACATTATCTCAGCCTCTGGGCTACTAGGGCAGGTCTTGGTGTTTGAGGCCCCTCCCCTCCAATGTGCCATAAACCAGTTGGTAGATCCTTATGTGATGATGTCATCATTTCAACAAGTCGCACAAGGATCTGGTGAAAATCTGGTGCTATTTTTAGACCAGTTTCTATCAGTTTACAGACAGATTCAGGGATTTCTTCAACATATGAATATGTAGAGGTTTGAAAATCTGCACATGCTCAGTCTGAACATACTTCAAATCTATGTTTAAACTTTATACTTTCATCTTTTAACATTTTCAGTCTTTTTACTTTACAGTTAACACATAATAACCACTTTATATGATATCAAATAGGTTTTCTGTATTTGATTCAGTACCGATCACATTCATACTTCTTTGAAAACAAAAATCAAACGCTTGTTGCACAGCAACAGAACAACGTCAAAAGCTCATTGTGATGGACACATAAAGGAGTATTTCAGCACATTTCCTGACTTTTTGGCTGCCTTTTGTTGTTCTTTCTGGAAAACAAATGTCAGAGTATTTAAAGCCAACATGCAGCAGGTGTTTTTGGACTGATGGACCCAGATGGGGTAAAAACAGCAGCATTAGCTCTCTTTATTAGTTGGACGCTAGCATCCATTAGCTCTGAGCTCCAGGTTCCTGCAGGCTTCCAGGAAAAACCAGAGAAACAACAAAATAATGGAGCGAGGAGAGACAGCGGTGAAGAAAATCACACTGGAAAGAGACGCAGAGACGAATGTCATGTCAATGTACCCAGGGCTCTCACCAGTCAATGAGGAGCGCACACACACACACACACATGTACACACACACACATGTTGTCACACACAGAGTGAGTCACTATGACAGAGGCGTGAGAGTAACACAACAGTCTGACAGCATTTGGGTTAGTCATCTGTCAAGTACACACACACACACACACACACACACACACACACACACAGTCTAACACTTAGATGAGTGGACTTTACTGAGACCTCAGCAATGACCCTTGTCTCTTTTCAGCCAATCCTTTCCCATCAGCTCTCTCTTCCCTGCCTTCAAACTCTCACACACACACATTTTCTTACAAACACACACACTCCTCTCCAAACAGCAGTGATGTTTTGCAGAGCTCCTCCAACACTCAGCAGCTCATCAGCTCTTTAAACTGGAGGTGTTTTAGACATGAAAACGTAGCTGCAGGCGGGACGTGTTAGAAACCATCAGTCAGGAGAAATAAATGTTTGATATCAGCTCATGTGTTTGTGATCTTTTAGGTTTTCTGTTGAACACTTCCTGTTTGTATTCAACATTTATATCAAACTTTTATTCTAATATGTTAAAATATTCCTTTGTTTTTACTGTTCAGTCCAAAACATGTCGATATAATCCGTAAAATGCATGTTTGTGTTTGTGAGTGTGTATATGCGTGTGTGCGTGTGCGTGTGTGTGTGTGTGTGTTCGTGTGTGTGAGCGTACTGACATTTCCCTAATGTAGCAGTAAATGTGCCCCTCATTAACGGCTCTCTGACAGTGATGTGGGCTGACGAGAGCCCAGACGCCTGTCTCCTGGACTGGTGCCCTGATAGGGTATTCACTCTCTCTCTCACACACACACACACACACACACACACACACACACACACACACACACAAACACACACACACACACACACACACAAAACATACACACACACCAAGACACTTTGGTGTAAGAGCTTCACTGCACAGACCAGAGATCAGATGTGTGATGTTTATGTGTCTGTAAGTTTGTGTGTGCTTCTGTGTGTGTGTGTTCCCTTTCATTGGAGACATTAGGTTTTATTATAGACTAATGAGACATCCTGCTAATAAAAACATACTTTATGAGTTCATCATAGTAGTGATATGGATGGTAAACAAATAACTCTATGTTCATGAATCGACTGACTGACTCCTCATATAATTTCTCTCCACAGTTAAGAGACTCAGAAGAAGAAAATGACACAATATTTTCACTATGAAAATGATGAGACTTTTTAGTAGTTTACTATTCCAGTATTCTTCCTCTGGCAGCCACAGTATCTGATTTTTGACCAAATGCACCAAATATGTGGTTCAGGATTACTAATCAGACTGGTTAATAGTTTGATAATATCCCGTAGTCAAACATTGAACTTAAAATCTGTTTCTGTTTATCATAGTTTATAGGTTTACTTATTATTTACTCTCCATAGTGAGTCCATATTTGGTCATAACCTCGGCTCCAAACCAACTTTTTCATTGAACACACAAAGTAAAAACTGAGTTTAGAATATCAGCAGTTAATATTGATTATTGGTGCTCAAACCTGGTTACCTGAGGTTGGATAATATGCTGTTGGTTATCTTGAGATAACATTTGTTATGAATTGGTGCCATATAAATAAAGACTGATTGATTGATTGATAAAGAAGGCCCAGCTGCAGATGTCACTCATGTTTTAGTGTAAAATGTGACCCTGTTAACTGGCGACTCTCAGCCAACCATCAGTGACACATTCGGCTGAGAGTCTCCAGTTAGCATGGTCACTCTTTACTCTAAAACAACGGTTGCTCTGTAACACTCTGAACTCCATGGAAGTTGACTCCATGGTAAAGTATAGTTTCTGACAACCGACCACAGAACAACTGTAGACTGTAGAGAATCTTTTGATTCTTTTTAATTTATTCCTGTTTTGACTCCATCTAAAAATGTTTAAAAGCTTCCAAGCTAAAGATTTCCACACATTTGTTTATCAAAGAGACTACAAACTTTGTGAGTCTCAGATCAACTGATTTCCATCCAGAGAAATGAGTGGGATGTTTATGTTTTTTTTTTTTTTTTTTCCGCCAGTAAAACCATCGTCTTTCATTTCTAATTCTGCATAATGTCTTTAATAAATTATTGATATTTTTATGTAAGTGTGTCAGTATAATATACTTGTATAATAAACTGCAATAAAAGACGAGATCAAATATTTCCTCCAGCTACAGAAATTTCACACAAATTCATGATGTTTTTTTCATTTCTGTTTTTGGCTTTAGATCAGATATTCAGTGTGTGTGAGTATGTGTGAGTGTATGCTACACCAGAGACGTGACAGAGTGTGTGTATGTGTTTGTGTGTGTGTTAAATTTGACACAATATTTAGGTCAAATGAGGGTCTGGAAGCATGGAGGCACATCTGTTGCAAAAAAAGGGAGAAAAAAAAGGCTTTTTGGGCTAACACCATTAACACAATGGTGGCTGCTGGACAAAAATGTATCTACAGTGTGTGTATGTGTGTCTTTATGAAGCCATTAGTCATGCTCCATATGTCTTCCAGTGAGGGACAGTGAAAGGGTGTGTGTTTGTGTGTTTGTGTGTGTGTGTGTCCGATGTGTCAGACTCGATGTCTGCTGGGGGTGTGAGGTGAAGCGACCGACTGACCCCACAGCCTGGCTTTTTATGCCCATAAAATATGACTGACGTGCACACACACACACACACACACACTCACACACACACATGGACACACACAGAGAGGAGTGGAGGGGATGATTGTGGATGGACAAAGAGCAGACTGCCGACAGAGTGAGCAGTCCATTCACACAGGCAGGGTCACATGAACAATAAGGAGCGGCCATAAAAGAGGTCAGCTGGCCTTCTGCCTGCTCCACCAGGACATGAAGAAAGAACGAGTCTACGCTGCCACCCTCCAAGAATCCTGACCTCACAACATCTTTATTAGTCTGCGCCTCGTACGGTGGGTCACGTGATGCTGTGTGAGGGGAAACATGAGCCTGAACACTCCAAAGTTACGAGATGAAAACCCTCCCTGAAAAGCAAAGAAACATGAAGACAGACACAGAAAGTCTAAAAGAAGTGAGATGTTTATTCCTCTGGCCCTGCTGCAGCGTCTCTCCCTCCCTGATATGAAGCGAGAGGAACAACAGGTAAAGTTATCCAATGCTGTGTTGAGCAGGACTGTAAAGGGACTGGCAGGCCGGTTTCTAGCTGGAGGTGGTTCAGGTCTTGTTATAAATATATGAGGGTTAGAGGTGTGACTGTAAAATATTCGGAGTGTGTCTGCAAGTAGCCTTGGGGTTAATTGGTGTTGCGTGTTAAAAGGTGTTAACGAGGCAGGCGAACACACAGCGAGCGTTCATGAGACACACACTCACACAAGTACACTTACAATGATTATGTTGATTAAAACCAGTAAATAAAAAACAGGCTCTTTAATTTTCCACTATTTTCATTATTTCACATCAAAATACTGATGATAAATCAACATACACGATGATCCTGAAACAGGAAGTCAGCCTAATGACATTACAAAAGCAGTGTGTTCTTCTCTTTGAGTGATTGTTTTTTTCTCTTTGACTGCTTCTATTTTTAATACTTTCATATATCATTGTTTGTATCTCTTTGAATTGATTTGACATAATTTCACTGTATTTCTCTGACTTAATTTCTTATTAATTATTAATTATTATTTCTGCTTTTTTAAGTCACATTTGCCTTTTCAAGCTTTGAATCAATCTCTTATCTTTCATCATCTGTTTTATATCTCTTTTTAAGACGCTCATCTCTCTTCAACATCTTCATCTCTTTTTATCACTCTCATCTCTGTATCTCTTTTTTAATGACACTTTTAAATCTTGTACTAGCTTTTGGTTGTGTTTATCCTTTTTATTTCTTTTTATCTTTTTTTCATTGCTTTTATCTGTTAATTGCTCCTTTCATCACTTTTATCTCTTTTTTTATCACTTTACATCACTTTTGTCTTCTTTAATCCCCTTTATTTCTTTTCATTGATTTTATCACTTGTTTTATTTTTTTTATCTCTGTTCATCACTCATAGTACCATCTTTCACCACTTTGTTTTCATCTTTCTTCTTGCCATCTCTATCTTCGCTTTATTATTATTTTTTCCTTTTAATTGTTTTTTAATCTTCTCTTTGTTTTCCTTTTATGCTTCTTTTATGTTATAATCACCTCTCACCTCATTGTATTGCCTTTTATTGCTTTTTTTGCACTTTTATATATTTTTAATGCCTTTACTGCATCATTTTAATTGGACATCTTTTGGTCTTGATTCATGGTGTAGGGTCTTCTTTTGATTATAGATCACTATGTAAACCCCTTGATTTGATGGCACTCATAAAAAGACAAGCTGATCATTATCATTATTATTATTATTATTATTATTATTATTATTATTATTATAGTGACAATTTAAAAACTGGTTGTAGATTTGATGTTTTAGGTTTGAGGATGGATGTGGACAAAGACTGCCTCTCTGATGAATCAAACTGACTTGTTCTTTGAAACCTTTTCTCTCTCCTGAAGGATGACACTCAGGCTTGCTCTCTGCTACATGTCCCTGTGTGAGCTAAGTGGCCTCTCTGAGCCGCTGGCCGAGCCTTCAGGCAACCAAGGAGGAAAATAGAAATCAAGAAAACAACAAGACAGAGAGGAAAGGAAAGGTTTCAGCTAAAAGGCCCTCGCTGCCTGGAGGCCCCCCATACACTCTAATGATCGCCAGCAGCATGTATGTGTGTGTGTGTGCGTGTGTGTGTGTGTGTGTGTGTGTGTGTGTGTGTGTGTGTGTGTGTTTTGACAAAGAGCCTTCAATCAAAGGAAGAGAACACTGTTAGCTCAAACATGTGAGCGCCTTTTATGTGAGTGTGTGTCTGATTCATCTCTGCTGTCAAATGTTCCATTGGCACATATAGGCCATGACACACACACATACTCACACACACGCTTCAAAAATCTTGATGCTAGCACTTACGCAGAGAGTTTTACACACACACACACACACACACACACACACACACACACACACACACACACACACACACACACACACACACACACACACACACACTCAGCACTGTAGAGGCGGATTAGCAGGCAGTGCTGACTGTGTGTCTGTGGAGGTGACACACCATCACATCGACCTGCCAACAGAACACTGCACACAGAGGTGCCGCACACACACAAACATCATGCATGTGTGTTTGTGTAGAGTTTACACACATGCCCCCTTCTACCCCCAACACACAAACACACACTCAGGTGACAGAGGTGTGAAAAAGCAAACACACTCCTGCATCCACAGAACAACTTACAGGAGCAGACTGGATGCACCCACACAACAGGAATCAAATAAATTGCACGGAAAGTGCATCAAAAAGGTGTGGACTCTCTCTCTCTCTCTCTTCCTGACTCTCTCTCTCTCTCACACGCACACACACCTAAGTGAGCATGAGTAGAGGCGACAGAGCGTTCACACAGGGTCGAGCTGGTCCTGGATGTGCCAGAGCCAGCAGCTGAACGCTAGTCTGGATACGAAGGTGTCAAACTAGCTTGGTTATAGAGCTAATGTGGAGCTGCTAGACTGCCGCACCTGGGGCTCACACACACACACACACACACAAAGATACACATGCATATCTCTCATATGTACGCATAGGTGCACAAAGATACACACGTATTCACACATGTCAAGAGGGGTGTAAACACGCATGCATAAACATCTCACGTAAGCATAAAAATGTCCGACACATGGTGTCTTTGTGTAAACACACACACACAAACACACACACACACACACACACACACACGTTTATGTCTGCAGTCGCATGCTTTTTCATGTGTGTGCAGCTCAAACATGTAGACTAAAGTGTAAACACACAAATGAAGGAACAGAACTGCAGAGAAGCAAACACTTGACTACATGCTGTATGTAAATAGGCACACACACACACACACACACACACACACACACACACACACACACACACACACACACACACACACACACACACACACCTTGATTCTGCATGAATAATGTGTGCAGACTTCCTCTGCTTTGCACCAGGCCATTGCTAGTGTGACAAATAAACTTGCTTACACTTGGCACTGCTTCACACAGTGATGGGCTAAATAGGGCATGAAAAGGTACACACACACACACAGACACATTCACACACACACACACACACACACACACACACACACACACACACACACACACACACACACACACAGGCTCAACACCAGGTGTGTGAGGCGAGTGTTAGCAGAGACACATGTGGCTCGGATGCCCGGTGGGATCTGTCCGTGTCCTCTCTGTGCCCTCTGCTGAGGCACAGCACGGAGCTGCTTCTCTGCAGCTCCGTGCTGTGCCTCTGAGCTGCTGAAGGACATCACCTTTAAAATCATACCAAAATGAGCTCTTATTATCAGCACAAATCATCTATAGCGCCATCTACATGATGTAAGGATTATTACAGCTGATGTGTGAAAGTGTGCAGGCAACAATCAACAACCAGCCAAATAAAATCCGCTCCATCAAATCTCATAAAGCGGGTTGATGATTATGGACTTAAAGACAAATGTGGGGTAAGGTTTTAGGTTTTGCACTGAAGTCTTTTCTTCCGTCAATTAAAGAAACTTTAAAGAATGCAAAGGTTCAAATATGGAGAGAAAAAAAAGAACCTCAGAGCCTCTGGTTTGTGAAGTTGATTTGAACTCCATCTTGGATTTTGGAGCTAATGTTGACATTACTTACATGCAGTGTGTTATATTATAGACACACATTGACTATCCCAGCTAATTTGTCCTATTGTAGCAGCTCCATAAATAACAGGATTAACATTATGTTGTACAGACAAAGAGTCAGAGCTAAAAATTTAATGTGGTGAATAATGATGATATCCTTGTTTCTATGGCACCTTTAAAAACAGATGTTTACAAAGTGACTGTTAAAAACATAGCAGAGAATCAGGGGAAGACACGATAAACATTTATCAGAAAGAGAAAAAAGATGGACATGGAGTGAGTGGAATATTATAAAGACGTAAAGATTAAAGCACCAATTTGTTGGGGTTGTGAGTGACAGCTGGCCTCAGACATTTTTGTCAGACTGGCCTTTAGTTTCTACGGCCCTGAAGATGATCCCACCATTTTTTTCCTTTTCAGCAAAGATGGATGGTTCAAAAGTTCTGGGTTATATCAGCGGAGCATACTGGATTCCTCCCAGGTGTGCCATACATTACATGATGATGTCATCAGTGTTATCTCAGCTTCAGCTCTGAAGAAACAAATTACAAACAGAGCATGAGCAGGTATGAGGGACATGAAGCAGAGGAGGCTGTCACTGCTTCAGAGGGTACAAGTTTCTAGAAACTTTGATGAAGAGGATACTAAAGAAGTACTTGTTGAGGGATGTTTTCTTGTAGTTTGGTGTCAAAGGTGAAATCCTCCATCAGGTCTTTACTTCAGTTGACCTGAAAACTGAGAACTGGCCCACTTGGAAGAGGTTCTGGTCTGGTTCTTGTGCTACAAACTGATTTGGAAAATTCCCAGAATTGTAAAAATGTCTCTGGTGAGAATATTAAATTCCCTGACTTCCCTTACACTATCTACAAGCCATCATATTCCAGGAATCCCACGTCAAGCCTCCTCGGTGTGTGTGTGTGTGTGTGGTGTGTGTGTGAGAAAGAGTGTGTGTCTGTTAAAGTGTCTGCATGTGCAAAGTGTAAAGCCTTGAAAGAAAAAGCTCCAAGCAAGGTTTTTCCGCTCATCTGTGGTGTTTTCTTTTAGGTGAATCATACTCTCACTCTCTCTCTCTCTCTCTCTCTCTCTCTCTCTCTCTCTCTCTCTCTCTCTCTCTCTCTCTCTCTCACACACACAGGGATCTGCATCAAACTGCAGACGCTCCTCCTCCTCTTCCTCCTCCTCCTCTTCTTCTCCTCCTCTTCTTCTCTTCCTGAACCCTCTCATCTCCCTCTAAGCTAAATGATCCTTTCATTTCCTGATGACCGACTGAGGCCCTTAGGTGTCTGTGCATGAATATGTGTTTGTGTGTGTGTGTGTGTTGTGGGAGTGTGTTTGCAGCTACGGGGCCACAGTTGCATGTTAAGTTCACAGTTGTGTTGATCCTGTGGCAAAACAAAGCTCAGAGAGAAATGTCTGGACTGGGTACCTGAAGTGTGTTTTTTTGTGTGTGTATGTGTGTGTGTGTGTGTGTGTGTGTGTGTGTGTGTGTGTGTGTGTGTGTGTGTGTGTGTGTGTGTGTGTGTGTGCATTAGGAAGGAGAGACCCAAATGTTCTTGAGTGGGATTGTAACATGTCAGAGTTTAGATATTTCAGCAGAAACAGTAAGTTAGTCTGCAGATCACGCAGCAGTGCACGCCCACTTCCTACTGTAAGAGCTGCTGTTAGAGAGAGTGGATCATTGATATTACAGAAGAAGAAGAAGAAGAAGAAGAAGAAGAAGAAGAAGAAGAAAGAGTGGGGACCTGAAGGCAAGGAAGTGACAGTGAAAGTGAACTCCTGCTGTCCTCCAGAGATAAGGAAATTGTCAGTTTTATTGCTTTAGCAGTAGCTTAGCTGGCAGCCCCCTCACTGGAAATCCTGCATCAGCCAGAGAGCATTCAGACATTCAAACCCAACTTTAAGGTCATTTATTTAATGATTTTACAGGTTTTACTCTGTTTACTAAAAGAAGAGATAGTGGACTACCATGATAACTGACTGGCTTTATTCAGCCATCGGCATATTTTAGATTTAGTCTTTGTTTCAGCCCTTTGTTGAAGATCACTTAATTTTAGACATGATTTAGTCTTTTTCTGACATTTATAATTTTAGTCATTATACATTTTATACTTACTTTAAGTCAGCCTTTAAAGTTATTCATTACGCAGGTAATACCCCAGATGCATGTCTGCTCCGATGCGTGTTGACGAAGTGTTGTCACACCGACTGTATGTTCAGTCCGGCTTGTACAGACCGAGGAGTTTTCTGGATTCCAACCCCAATGATGATCCTCTCCTGGTTCATGTTGGGCTGTAAAACCTCAAACCTGTTGACTCCTGCTCTGGCTCTGCTTATTATGTCGGTTTGTTGTTGTAGTTGAGTTAAATAGCATCTGGTTTGAACATGCTTTTTTTATTTTGAAAGTCACTGAGTGTTTTTAGTTGGTCTCTGTGCATCACTTCCTGTCCTGTTCCATCTGCTTTTTGTAAACTGACGCATCACTGCTCCAGCATCCACCAAAATAAGTAGCTTGAAATTCTGATGCGTTCAGCTCTGACTTGCCAGACCAGAGACATATCTGGTTTATTTTGGTCGTTAAGGTTGAACCAAGTGTTTAAATCTGCATAATTTCTCTCTCTTGTGTAATATCACACAGATAAAAGTGAAGCTAGAGAACAATGATCTTTACACCAAATCAGGTTAAAAAGAAAAGAAAAAAACTCTGTGAAAAAACACTACGGCTCTATTCTTAATCTCTACATGCACTGTGTTTCACTTTTACGATGGTCCTTAAATGCACCTGCAGTGACAGATGCACTGCACAGACGGATAACTAAAATCTGAACTGCTTCTTCATCCAAACTTCCAAATGTCTCTAAATGTGTCTAACAGACTAAAGAAACAGAGCAATTAACGCTAACAGCAGCAAACAAACTTCAAAGGTTGAATATGAAACAGACGTAAGCCCAGGAGCTGCTGGTGGCTTTGTCACAAATATACACTGTAGGTTAAAATCATCACAGAGAGCTCGCCACAGGTAAATAACGAAGCTAACACCTGGCTGTCACTGATTTATTTAACATTTTGAACATGTGACATTAAAATAATCTGAATTCTTACGTTTTCGTAAGTCTCTTTCTTGGCATGACCAGAAATATTCTTAAAATTGGTGACATTATCACTTTATGGTTTCAGATTATGCGCAATAAAAGGCGCCATGCAATGCACAACATGTTTATCATTCACTTTAATTATGTATTGTGATCATTTTGGCTGACATGACGGCAAATTGGAAAAAAACAAAAGCATCCTACAGCCAGAAATTTGAGAGTGGTAAAGACTGAAGGTTTTGCATCAATGCGTGTTAAATATTCCACCAAAAAAAATCTTTTTGCACACATTCCAGCTTGTGTCCACACCTGCAAATGCAACCACATTTACACAGCACACACACTGACAAACTCGCACACACGCAAATCCATAGAGAGCTGACTCCGGAAGATAGAGAGGAAGTCGTCTAATGGTTGCCAAACGTTTGAGTGGGCCCTGGCTAAACATGTGTTTAAAGCAGACAACATCAGCAATCACCACTTGACCTCTTCTCACACACACACACGCACACATGCTTACACACATATGAGACTCAAGAGGAATTCTTCACCCACACATACACACTCGCAGGGCTTGACAGTTACGTACACACAAGTTGTAAAGATCATCATCAAGTAGGTGTGTGTATGAATTCACTGTATGTCATTTTGTGTTCAGACACATGGTAGAAACAAACATGCACACACACACACACACACACACACACAAACACACACACAACCAGATAATATAATCAAGTCAGAGTGCAGCGGCTGCCGACTGCAAAATGCCCACTTCCAGATGTCCTGGCGGAGAGAGACGCCACGCTTCTCCACTGGGAATTGGTCAAGGTCCTGAGGCTGCGTGTGTGTGAGTGTGTGTGTGTGTGTGTGTAGCACAAGCACATGCACACACACACACACACACACACACACACACACACACACACACACACTCAGAACAGACATAGACATAACCATGCAAACAGACACCCTGACACGGCATGAGCAAAACTGGGCCCAGCTGGAGAATGATTCAAAGGCCGAGGGAGGAGGAAGAGGGGAGGACAGGAGGGGAGGACGGGAGGGGAAGACGCGGAGGACAAATTGCTTCTGCCTGCATCTGAAGACGTGATGTGCGAACGAGCTGTTAAAAGAAAACAAAAGTCGAGTCATGCCTGCCAGTTCCCACGACTCCCTGCTTGCCCCTCCATCCCTCCTTCCTCCCGTGCATCCATCCATCACTGGCTCTCTCCTTCCTTCTTACAGTAAGTGACCCCACACCTCCAGCCTCCTGGGACGAGTTAACAGGATGAAGGTGCTGCTTTGTGCTGTGTTCACACCCAGCGCTAAAATCAAAACTAACTCATCAGGACGGCCGGCTGTCTGTCAGCTGCAGAGTAAACTGCTTTTGTAACGCCGGTTAGCGTTCGACAAACAGAGGAAACAGCCAGCGCATGTGTCAGACTGAGAGGGAAACTTTGAGTCTCATATAACAACATTCGATGACTGAGGTGTAACATTTCACACCAAATCAGAACAGCTAGTTTGTTAGACTCGGCTTTTCAAACGTATTACTGGATGTTTTTAAGTGGGATGGTTCTTCCCACAGAACTTTGGGCTGAAAATAAGACAGAGATACAATCAAAGTTTGACATTTCTTCGGTCAGCAGCAGTCAAACAGTCTGTAAAAGCTGCATTTTAACTGTACACAAGTCACAATTGGTGTTAAAGGTTGGCGCGAATTAATGAACTGCAGTTCCTCGAGTGTCCACTTGAGGCTCTGTCCAAAAGACAAGGTGACCTTCTAAAGACCTTATATTAAAGTGTGTTTTCCAACCAATTTAACATGTTTCCTACTCATTACATGAACTAGATTGTGCTTCTTTACCTGATTATTTTATTTCAATTTAACCAGGTGGGAGCAAAACAGGTGGATCGGTTGTCATGGTGGATCAGTCATAACTGAGACCACTGAGCAGGAACTCGGGTAAGAAAGCGGGTCTGTTTTATATTCAGAGTTTCTCCTGCAGGTCTGGTTTGTGCTCCATAGATGCTCCATTGATGTAAAACATCCACTGAACCAGGAGACCTTCATAGACCTCAGCATCACCGATGTCACATTGTGGTTGAACCTGGCTCGCAAAGCGCTGCCATTAACTGGTTTATTTAGTTGTTTGAGGAGTTTCTCTTGTAACACAAACACACAGATGACATTTTATTTATGGAGGGCAGGCTTGGGTTGACAGCCGAATGGAAAACAGTGAAAAGCAGTGACCTGGCAGCTCAGCTGGAACTAAATCTGTTTGAAATGAAGAGAAACCTTTTCACTTCATTTATGCTCTCTGTTAGCGCCGCTTGTTGTGGTGCCAGTGCTAATCCCTCGAAGCTGTTGTACTGCAAGGTGCACCAAACATGAAATCAATCACCACGTCTGGGACCAGTTTAGAGACCAGAACCGCTCCAATTCAAGTCCTCTGACGAAACCTGCTGACGTATTCGTAACCGCAGCGTGTTTGGATTTGACACGCTGTCACTGAAACAATGCTGGAAGAGAGAAGGTGGAGGAAACTGAGGCTGAGATGATGGAAAGAAGAAAGAGATGGTACGAGAGAGGGAGAGACAGCGACAAGGTTTAGTAAGGTCAGATATGGATTCTATTGTTATGGAAAACAAAGAGAAGAAGAAGAAAGTCACTAAACCGACTTAAAAACCAAACACCTGACACTCAGAATGAGATGCTGTGAGACCACAGACACAAACTACCATGATTAGAAATGAACAACCTCAGGTCCTCAAAAGTACAGTTTTTGTGTTGAGAATTGGCTGCGGTCAACTTCAATGAAAACGAAACTGGAGCCTTTTCAAAATAAAAGCATGCATGTTAATTTTTGTAGCTCTAAAAACCAAAAATATATTCACAAAATGCAAAGAGCCAAGGTGGAGAAATCAGGTTACTGTTGAATCTGGGACGCCAGTAGCGGTTCTGTCGCACGCCTCATGAAGCAAGCCCTCGAGCTGTTGGCCAGGGTTTGAGTCCAACCTGCAGCCCCTTTCCTTCATGCTACTTCCTACTCTCACCCTGTTTCCCTGCTCCTGACTGCACTGAATAAAGGCAGAAAATTCCAGAACAAAAGAAAAAAAGGATCAAAAAAATCAAAGTTGCTTCTCTTACTCTTATGTTAGAAGATAAATTCAGCATTCAGCTTATAACACACAAGCTAGCTGCATGGATACGTTATCCATCCTTACATATGCTGACTCTACAAGCATCGAGTCTGAATCCTGATGCATGCACGTTACAATGTGACTCTTTGGTTTCCAGGGCTTGTTGAAAAGATAACCACCTCTGTTCATTTTCAGTTAGTATTTGCACCGTCACACTTCCCATAGCTTCTCCAGAGCTTCTCAAAAGCTTCTACAGAGTGACAGAGGACATCTGACACCTGTTGATGGTCTGAACGGAACAAACCGATTCCAACTTCCTCCAGGTAAATACAACGTTTGGTTTTAGAGACTTCACTCTAATTTAGACAATTCTTGCAGCAGTTTCTGCTTCATACACTTCAAGACAATCTCTGCAGTTTATACTTACTGAACTGAGCATGCTCAGTGCAGATTCAGCATCGGACGACTTTGGTTTTGTTTCATTTTTACAGATTTTCTTTGTATCGTTACACAGAACTCAACGAGAAGTGTGTCAGGAAACCATGATGGACATAAAGGCGATGGCTTTAGATGAAGAGTTTGTTACAGCTGTTCATAGATGACGTGTCACATTAGTCAGAAAATAAACCCTTTGAATTCACATTTTAAATCATCAGCAAATCCCTGGATGGTCTGATTATTGTTTAACTACTGCTTTCGTTTTAAAGATGATGGGTCCCTGTGTCAAAAACAGCAGTTTAAAATATAGATTTAATGTTTTTTGTGCATCTGTTTGGGATTTTTGCCATAAAATAAGTCCTAGTGTATGTTGACAAATGAAAATCAGGAAAAATACTTATATTAGCCCTTTTTTTTATCTGCTCTGCGTATCATATCGTCTTCCCGTACAGGGCCAAGGTCAGACCCAGCAGCAGTTCTGTGCTGTATTTACAATTATAGTAAAGAACATAATGTTTCAGTGTCGACCTAACCCAGAGGGAAAACACTCATATTAAACCCGAGTGAGCTGAACGCTGAAAAAGGATAAGTGTGTGTGTGTGTGTGTGTTTGTGTGGACACTTTCCCCAATTACCCAGCGTCCCCAGTGTAACCAGTTGCTATTTAACAGAGTCAGCTCAACATGTTGCAGAGTGCTCTCCAAATACCTTCATAGGAAGCTCACATTGTGACAAAGAAGCTAAGCTATGCCAGGAGCCGCTCCTTCCAGAGCCTAATGATGGAAAGAATCTCCCCTCTCTCCATCACCCCTCCCTCACTCGCTCGCTTGCTCAGAGGTTAAGAGTAGACGAATAATCACTCATTTGCGGGGCAAAAAAAGCGAGGGAGCCGAGTGTGCTGCATAAACATTTTCCCGGATGTAATTTTCTCTGCCGGTCTTTTGGCTTTTCCCAGTAGGACGGAGCCCGACGCCCAGGAGGAAATCGTTTAGGCTCTATAAGTGCCAAATTGTATCCTGGTTTTCCAGAGTTTTCCTGCCTGTTTTGGGTCAGGGCTTTTCCTGTGCTAGGATTGTGTCATGTTGCTCTGCGTGAGCAGGGATGGAGTAAGTGAGTGAGTGAGTGTGTTCCCAACAGTGGCTTTACAAACTTTAATGCAGCTGGCACAGAAAAGAAGAAAAGAAGGAGGAATAAAAAAAAAACAGATGAATGCACGAAGGAATAAAAGAGCAGATAAAAGGAGGAGAAGTGAGAAGTTTTCACTTCCTCAGGCGCCTGTGTGTCCGCTCAGCTGTGTCTGCACACATGACGAAAGCCTGAGAAGCTGTGTTCTTCTTGACTTGTGTGTCATCTTGAAGGGAAGTGTGTGTGTGTGTGTGCGCACATGTGTTCGTGTCTGCCATGTGTTCCTGATTTGCCGGAGAAAGACCGGAGCTGCTTGATGCTTCATTAGCTCATATTTGTTTATCAGACGTTGTGTGAAACAGCTGCTGTTCCTTTAAAAATGTGAGTTTAAAGATCAAATTGTTCAAGAGAAAAGACGTAAATGACAATTTTCTGATGGCCTCATATTGCATAATCACACATGCCATTCCAGCTCAGACACCAAAGATCCTGTTTATTTTGGATCTATCTGAGCCGTGCATCTCTGCAGCAGCACAAACACCTTTCATGCACATCTGATTGATGCAGCTCTGGTCTCAGCTCTGCCGTGGACAGACTCCAAAGAACCCAGAAATGATGAAAGCCAATCGCAGTTCTTTTAAAAAGCACAACAGAGGCATAAAACTCTAATGTGTCCCTAACAAATGAACTGTGTGCCTCCTAATTTTCAGTAAACACGGCTGCAGCGTTTGGAGAGATTGGCAGCCTCTATCTCGTGCCAGTGGTTTTGTTAGTGCCAGTGTTTCAGTAAATTAAGGCCACATTTCCCATAAAGCCTGCTGCTTCCTGCAGCGAAGGGGATGTTGATTCTTCGGTCAAAGGTTTTGCTCTTAAGGGTTTAAATATGTTGGAGATGATTTTTAGCCTTCAGCTTTTAAAAACTGCTGTTGTTTGAGTGAATCTGTGGAGTCTGACCTTAGAAACACTCAGCGTGAACAGTGTGCACGCTGAACAGAGCAAAGAAGAGGAGACACAAGTACAAGTGTTTCTCTATTCTTTATTAATTCTTTCATGTTACACTAAATAGGGATGCACTGATCCAACTTTTCTGGTCGATACCGATACCTAGGCTTTGGGTATTGACATACATTGATACAGATCCAAATCTGATACCACTGATAAAATAATAACTTGCATGCCTTATTGTGGGATAAAAATGGTCATGTTTTGGGTAAAAGGCAATAAAATTGAATTACTGAAGTTTATATTTATTTAAACTATAAAGTTTTCACTAGTTACGCTTCAGAAATTCCAGAAATTAATATTTGACTGTAAACTTTTACACTCTTAAGGCTGGAAATGCAGCAAAAAACAAAGAAAGTGCATCAGAGGTAACATCCCCGTATTACACAAGTGTTTGTAACCACATACTGTAAACAGAGAAACAATTTTGTGAGAGAATAGTGTAAAAAAAACCTTGTTTGATTTAATCACAATTTAAATTTAGTGTCAAATTCTTTAAGTAAGAACAAAAATTCAAGAGTGCTGGTAAAAAGCTTTAAGGGGCTTTAACACTAAGCTACGCAAGTCTTAGCCCTTATTTATTCTTTTTCTAGCACAAGATGAAGTTTAATTGACAGATTAAATTAGGAAACGACCAAAATAAGTGTCATAAGGAGGAGGACAGGAATGCACATCTCAGAGTATACCTGAAAAACAAAATCATGCAGAACTACAGTGGTCTCACTTTCATACAAAACATTAACTGCATGGAAAAAGTCTTGACTTCAACAGTTAGAAGAACTTTCGTGAGACACTCAGCTGCACATCCGTGTTCCCTGATCCTAATTATGATGTAAAAACAGCCGCTCAGTGACACAATAAACGAGGGTAAGAGCAGCACATGTGTCATCTCAGCTGGAGAAGAACAACATCTGCTTAAAGGGTCTGCAGCTCTGGCGTGCATCCTGCAGAGTCCGGGCATGAGAGCAGTAAAAGTGATGGGCCACATTAAACTGAATCACACCTAACCTGGCATTTAATTTAATGCAACAGGAATGAGGTGAAGAGCTTTTTGAGGTGAAGGAACAAAAGGAGTTTAAAACGCAGAATGGGCCTGTTTTATGAGGACGTGCTGAATTCCAACAGATAACAGAACCTCATATGATAGTTGAAGCAATTGCGAAGGCACAACATCAGAATACGGGTGAACAAAAGTGCAAAGGCTTATTAGCCAATCAATGATTCCTGAAAAGAAAGACTAACACATCCAAGTTTGCACCAGTAGATCTGCTTTGCCACCCTCAAAGTAGATCTAGTGCTCCTGAAATTATACCTGCAGACTTTGGACCCAAGTACATCCAAGTACAAGATCTGAGCTATAAAACGTCTGGTTATGAGGTTAGCAGAGATGTTGAAAATGTAAGAAAGCAATAAAGCTTGCATACATTCTCCCAAAACCAGCACGACTTTGATTTGAGTTTCAGTCTTTAGATGAAAATGCTTTTAAATTTTGCATTGGACACAACACAAGGAGTGTGTGCCACATGCTCTGCACAGTTAACTGCACTCTGAACTGCATCTTTATCTTTGATGATGAAGAGTTGATCCAAACTTCCAAACGTCTCACTAAAAGTGTCCAACAGATCACTAAATGCGGATAAATGAAGCTGAAGACATGGAGCTACAACTGCTAACTGAAGAAAAAAAAAAAAACTTCAAATGATAAATATGAAACAGACGTCAGCCCAGGAGCTGGTTGTGTTTTGGGAAAGATGCATGAAGAAGGAGAGGACTTGAACTCGCAGCGCACCTGTTACATGTAAGAGACTGAGCAAACAATGCTAACTCACTGAGCCTGTGACAGGATGAAGTGATCTTAATTTGTTAGATTAGACACAAAGTGAGGAAAATATCATGGATTTGAAACGACCAGCAGTCAACCACAAATATTTCCAACTCATCCTCGTCTCCTAATCAAAAACAAACACACATTCATCAGAGTCAGTGGATTATTCAGCTCGTCTGTTCTGGAAAAAAAACGTGATGTTGGAGAACATTTATCACCGTTGCTGTGGTTAAAGAAATGAGCTCTGGTTTTGTTGCTCATGAAATGCTCTGACAAACTCTTCAGGCCTCACAGGTTTGGAGGCTTTTGACTTCTTGAGCTTCAAACCTGATCGGTCTGTCCGTGTATCAGCCAGGTTAAGAAGCATCATTGTGAACCACCAGTGGAATAAATAGAGAGCAAACAGACTGATTAATTCAACAGTCATACACACCTACACACACTCATGTGCATCAACACACTCCAGTTAAACCCACTGGTTGAGGAATTTGTCTAAACCCCGAGGAGGAGGAGACGGGGACAGACAGAACACAATTAGCAGCAGCTTGTCACAACTTTGGACCTTCTTAGTGTGTAACTACAGTTTGTGTGTGTATTAGGATGTCTGTGTGTGTGTGTGTGTGTGTGTGTGTGTGTGTGTGTGTGTGTGTGTGTGTGTGTGTGTGTGTGTGTGTGTGTGTGCAGAGTGTGTGACACTTGCCCTCCCGCACAGCTCATTTATTGGATTAGTGCGAGACTGACCAGTGGGGATGTGGCCGGCCGGCGCCAGGGCTCGCTCTGAGGCTCCACAGGCCTAGTTAGCTGTGATGCTAAGCTAACCTCCCACTCCCTGCGCCTCAGGGGGTGAGCGCCACTGCCACAGGGGGGGAGAGGGTGCTTGTTACTGGGGCCGAGGTGCCATGCTAGCAGGCCTCTCCTGGAGGGGGGAAAGGATGGACTAATTATAAGGGAAAGCCCCAATTACAAGAAGAGGAAGACGAGGACTCAGGGTGAGGGGGGGCGACTGGAGGGGAGGATGGAAATGAAAGAGTGGAAGCCAGGCGTGGAAATGCCACGACTAGCTGCCAGTGACAACAACCCTGTAACACACACACACACACACTGACACACACACACACACACACACACCAGACAGCGTACCTTCTAAGGTTCCGCCTGTCTCCCTTTCTCGTCTCTGCCGAGGGATAATTGTATTAAGTGCGTTTGTTAGCCCACTGGCTGACAGCATGCCCGCAAACCCACACACTTACACACACACATTTACACATACATACACACACACATGGTCAAATACACAAACACACAAGAGTCAGGTGGAGCATCTAAAAGCATAGCCGTCAGATGAAAGGCTGCAGGAGTTTTAATAGAGTCTCAGCAACACAGGGCAGAGCTGCTGCTGAGAGCAAGTACGGGAAAACACACACACACACACATGCATGCACACACGCATTTATACACAAATGCTTAAATGCAGCCTGTAAGTGCACAAGCTGCTGCACACACACTGTATATTGAGATGATAATTCAGGGCACTACACACACAAAAAACATGCATGTAGACACACACAAAAAACATGCATGTAGACACACACAAAAAACATGCATGTAGACACACACACACACACACACACACACACACACACACACACACACACACACACACACACACACACACACACACACACACACACACACACACACACACACACACACACTAGATGACCTCATACTGTATGCCTGACCAGCTCTCCTGTACAAGACTTTCATTAGAAACACATGTTCTCTCTCTCCCTTTCTGTATGTGTGTGTGTCTCTGTACGTGTTATGCTTCTGAATACATTTCCGGCCTTGACCAAATACCGCTCTCATAGTTTAACTCAATCTCAGGCCCTGTACCAGCGCACACACACACACACACACACACAATCACACACACAGTCACTCACTCACACACATATAGAGACGAATCAGGCCTCTGAGTTGACTTTCAGATTTCTCCCTCATTGTTAAGGTGCAGGTAAGTAAGGTCATTCTGCTGTGGTTTTGAAATCAAATTCACAGGAAACACGGCAGAAAAATATCAGAGATGTGTACGAAGATTGAAAAAAATTTAAATAATGTTCAGTAGGATAAAAATGAAGGTTATTTTGGATGCCAAAACATTTAAAAATCTGTAAAAATGTTAAAAATAGAGCAGTGGAAGCAAAATTTGTCTCAAATGTGATAATTTGATAATCTAAACATAGACACAGGAAGAAGACTAAAGGTACATAGGACATGGTTTGTGTCTGTTTTCAGAGTTAGTATCTTTTTGTGTTGGTTTTAAGACTCAAGTAGATTCTGCAAATTTTTTGTTGCATTTTTGTTTATCAAGTTTTGTTCAGCCCAGCTGTGATTTATAGTTCACCCTTTTATTCTCTAGTTCCTCCAGCCTGGCTGAGATATATTGCACTTTATATTGAGTCTTTACTCATTTATTTTCAACTGAAGCTGAGGGTTTGGGTCTTTTTGTGCCAATTACTGTCACAAATCTTAAATTGGGATCACTTTAAATGAGCAAAACAATCTGCCAATGAGCTAAATAAAGTCTTCTTGTTTTCTTAAATTAAGAACAAAGTCTTAATTCAGGGTACAAAAATGTTATATTTTCTTACCCTATTGGCATTTTATATTTAATTTCCTTTATTTTTACTCTTAAAATTAATTTTAGGTGTTTTTTTGTCTTTTAATATCCCTTTTATCTGGATGTATCAGGTGAAAGTGGCTCATATTAAGTCTAATTGTTTATTTTTATTTATTTATTTTTTTTTTTTACCAAAAATAAGAAATGAACACTTGATTATGTTTCAGCTTTTGCAGTGTTTGAGTAGAAAAGTTGAAGCCAGCTTCCCCAAAGAAGATACGACAGATTTGTTAGCGCTAACCTTATAAGACTACTGGTCACTTTCAGGAAACTGAAACTACTACTACTTTACTAATATCATCAGACTGTTAAAATAATTTTCATAAAATGTAGTAAAAAACATTATTTAAGGCCTTTTTGAGCCATTCCGCCTCCCTGATTTTCACACTTGTCAGCCTCTGAAACCATTTTTAAGCCACTGGACACAAACTCCACTCTGAAACCAGGGAAACAGCAAATACATGATCCATCAGTCTGACAGGGCCAGATCTAATCTTTAATAACAGACCAGCACTGGTGCCAGAAATTGGTCCAAACCATCAAATTAATGTCTAGACGGCAGAGGCTGTGTTAGTGAGACGCTGATCTGTGACAGAGGAAGGAGAGCTAATGAAAAGAAAAGAGGAAAAAGAGACTGAGGGAGGGAGAGAGAGAGGGACAAATATAGTGGTTCACATCTGGACTCTTTCCTCTTGTCATCAGATAGATGGAAACAACAGCTTCCTGTGCTGCCGATAACAGCGGCGCAGAGACTTACAGGGATTGAGATGAAGGAAGAAGTCGGAGGAAGAAGTGAAACAGGAGCAGGAGAGCGAGGAGGACGAGAGAAAGCTTTCAAAAACCGGAGAGAAAAAAAAAGAGCAAGGAGAGAAAGATAAGAGCTGAGATATGACAGAGGACAGCTATGGCGTATAAAAGTTGCAGCACTGACAAAATGGCAAACAGACAGTCCATCAAACGTGCTGCTAGCTACCTGCTCAGTCTGGCAACTCTGCAGAATCCTCACACACACACACATTCACACACACTGTCTACACACTCACGAAAAACCCGAGAAACAGCAAGAAAGGGAGAAAAGAAGCAGCTCTGTCTAAGAAAGCTGTCACTTCCCCTCTGCTCTCATCCTCAGCAAAAGATGCAACGCTCTGCAGCCGCAACATGCTAACGCTTGCTGCTGCTGCCACTGTGCTACACGTCAGAGACTCTGTGTGTATGTGCGTGTGTGTGTCAGTAGATCTCCTTCTGTGCAGACCATGCTTGTTTTGCTGATGCTCCCTCCTCTTCCCTCGCTGTTTTTCTTCTCCTCTCAAAAGTTTAGTGAATCAGAAAACACATCTGCAACATATTTAGACAGAAAGTGCAAATAAAACAAGATGCATTAAGAGGAAAAAAGGAACCAAAATATCCAAACCAAATGGAACATTTGAGTTTGGGTTAATGTTTTGTATCATGAGGAAGTGAAATTACCGCTAAATGACTCTTTGACCTTCAACTATAATAAGTTTAATGCTCCAAAGAGGAAGTTCTTAGATTGTCCAAAAGCAAAGTGAAAGTAGAGAAAACAGACCTCAGTTTGATTAAAGTTACAAACTCTTCAAAATAAAGGATGGCAAATGTGAAAAGGTGACCTTAAATCCTGACACCTACAACTCCCTGCTGTTAAATATCTGAAGTGACAGATTTCTGAGGCTCTTTTTTATTTTCTACTCATAGAGGTTAAATGTCTGCTTTCATTAAAGAAGACAAAAATACATCAAAACATGAGAAGAGTGACGTATAGGTCTTGATGTATATGGAGCGACTAAAGGTGATACACTTCCCACAATGCAACTTGACAGCAGACGTGAGAAGGATTTCTGTGAATCTATGTTTGGTAACGCTCCCTCATGGATATACATGATGTAGTGGAACGCTGAACTAAAATTAAATTTGTGTTTTTTGAATCTAGAGACCTACTGATTGTGGGGCGAGAACTCTACCACTGATCCACAGCCGCCAAATTTAATATTAGGATTCAAATTCATTTTTCTAGTAGCACAAATCTCCGCCCATAGCTTCCTCTGACTTCTCCTGCCCTGACAGGGACAAACTTTGCCCATTTAATAACTTTGAAGATCATAATCTATAATAACTTCTCCCCTCTTTGAATGGCTGTGTATGTGGTTTCTGCTGTTTCTGCAAACAGCCTCTAGTGGACATTCGATGACCTGCAGGTTTAAACACTTCCGCATCACGCTTGAGCGGACAGGTTGAAGCTTGGATAATACACTAAAAACAATAAGCCTATTCAGTGCCTCCTTGCCCAAGGCTTCTGTTCTCTGATTGGTCAAATTAACTTCACTGTAATTGGTAAGGGAACTTGAATAGACAGCTGTTTGTTTCCTGTTTACCAGAAGCTGAACAAGCAGCAGTAACCCAACAAAAAATCAGCCATTAGGCGTTCAATCTCAGCCGGATTAAATTTATTAGACACTGAATGGAAACTTCTCTACAGCCCGTTTAAAACACCAAACTTTACAGAAGATATAAAAGTGTTTACAGCCGAGTATGAAAAACACTTGTTCTATCTGTAGCTCATTTCTTTATTTATGAAAACTGTCCAGAGTTGACTTTTTTAAAGCTCAGTGATTTATATTAAAGCCAAGACTTAATCTAGCCTTCTTGTAGAAGCATATTTCTTCTTCATTTGAGATCTCCCTGATTCAGAGTTTTCTGATGTAAGTAAAAATGCTCCTGGATGATCTGCTGCTGCTTTTTTAAAGACTGAGAAACAAACATCTAACCAGCTCCACAGAATGAAGCAGGAGACGTCTCTTTAAGAGGAAGAAACTCTGATGAGGAAATCTGTCACTGTGATACACATCCACAATCAAGAACAGACTCTCTCTCTCTCTCTAACACACACACACACACACAAATTCAGGGAGAGACAGACAGGAAGCTGGGGAGGAATTCCCAAGCGGACATTTCTCACGTTCCTGCGGTGATTGGAAACACACTCCAGTAAAATGGCGGCAGGACATAATTTCCAGGTGAGGAGAGAAAGGCTGTAACCTCTTCCCCTTTCCCTCCTCCTCCTCCCTCCCCCGGCACAAACAATATCCTCCTTGATATTATCCTTTCACACACACACACACACACACACACACACACACACACACACACACACACACACACACACACACACACACAACACCTGTTGTCACCTGGAGGGGGCCAGTCTTTAGCTGACCAGCACGAACACACAATGGCCGCCTCTGTGGCTGAACGGGAGCAGGTGATCAGATAGTATCTGCATAAATGTGCATTCACACACACGCACTTTTCACTACATGCATGCATGCACACACAGACATGGAGAAAGAAATTCACACACACACACACCTGCTGAGGAAATGAGCCCGCAGTCAGCCCCCACCTGGTCAGCCCCGAGGTGACAGAGAGAAAAACAAAAGGAAGGAAAGAGGCGATGGAGATAAAGAGGTTTGAACACAGAGCTTTTGTTTTCCAAGAAACTCTGATCAGAGTTTAGAGCGAGTATGAACATTTTTACTCTGAATATCCACGCTTTTAAACACACACATGACACACTACATGACAGGAATTAATCTGTTTCCTGTTCTCTCTGTGCTTCAAGGCTTTCTATTCTAGCTTAGACGTTAGCAGGTTAGCTGACCCAGCAGCTCATTATCAAAAGTACTGATAAACGTGCGATCTTTCACATTAGCAGTAGGGCTGAACAATTAATCAAATCTAAACTGACATCGCAATGTAACAGAATGCAATTTTCAAACCACAAAGGCCGCAAAAAAAAACCAAAACAAGTACACTGATGCAACCTTACGTGACATGCATGCAGTAGATGGCGGTAATGCCAACGGCCAAAAATCTCAGAAGAAGAATGAGACACATGCAAGCAGGGGATGAAGAAAAGAACTTCAGCCACGCTAAGTTTTGATTTGTTGTGTTGTTGAAATCTTTAAAAACGGCCTCAGCAGAAGATTGGGTATGGATTTTGTGAATAGACAATCATAATCCCACGATGTTGGAGAAGCAAGAGAGCATTTTACATCACTAATGACTCGTGATCTTTTGTGCAGCTTAATTCTGCAACTCAACTTGAATCTGCAGCCTGAATTCAAAGAAGGGAAGCTTTAATTCATGCAACAGCCTTTTAAAGAAGACTTCTCAATGAGCTGAGTCATAAAATCAGTTGTTTCAATGAGGATGGAGAGATTAGTAGGTGTGTGGATATGAGTTCACATCCGGCAGTACAGCGGTGACACCTGAGCATCAGTTCAAGTTACACAACTTCCCTTCAGTCACCAAGAGGAGGATTACTGAAGAGAGGGAGTGTTTTCCTTCCACAGCGTACGAAAAGCTTAGAGCTTCATTAAAAAGTTGTGTGAAGACATTTATTATTTCACAGTCAAAGAAGTGTGTGTGCATGCATGTATGTGTGTGTGTGTGTGTGATGCAGAAACAGTCTTTGACATGAGTCAGATGCTGATGGAGTTAGATGCATATGCTGCTGAGTGCATTCTCCTCCTCCATCCTCTATTCATTTTTTACCACACTCTGCAGCCAGGCCCTAATTATCTCTGTGTATGGGGGTGTGTGTGAGCATGTAACTGTGTGTGTGTGTGATGCAATGCATTAGGCCTGTTTGATGCTTAGGTGTAAAAAATCCCATTAGAGCGAGCGGGATGGCAGATCGATACCTTACGGGATCCAGAGCGACGCTGTGTGTGCGTCTGTGAGTTTCTGTGGTTGCGTGAGTGTGTGTGTGTGAATGTGGAAGTGCTTTAACACCTCTCAGAGGTGGATTAGTGCGCGACAGCATGGAGACACTGTCAGAGAGCGTTAGCATCAGAGATGGGAAAGAGAAGGGGAGAGAGAGGGAGAGAGTTTGGGAGGAGGAGAGAGGAGCAGATGGAAGAAGAGAAGAGAGAGAGGAAGAGAGACGATGTGTCACTCTGATGATGTTGTGTTTTTGTCCTTGGTTGTGTTAAGTCGAAGACATGATGTAGGAAAAGAACAAAAAAAGAAACACTTAGAAACACTGAGGCGATGAAACCACTCAGGAGTTACGCAGACGGTGTTGTGAAAGGCACAAAGATGCACGTCTGGTTAGAGTTTGTCCCTAATTTACTGCACTGCCTCACTAACTGAAAGGTCAGGCACACACACACACACACACACACACACACACACACACACACACACACACACACACACACACACACACACACACACACACAGGTGTTTTCAGTTATGGCTGATTAGAGCTGATGGTGGGCAGAGCTGTGCTGAGAATCACACAAGGTCACAAACTCCATCAGCTAACAGGAATGATAAAGGTGTAATTGTAACAGGACTGTGTGTGTGTGTGTGTGTGTGTGTGTGTGTGTGTGTGTGTGTGTGTGTGTGTGTGTGCGCGCGCGCGCGTGCGTGCGTGCGTGCCCCTTCTGTCCTGTGAAGTGGTGTAAACATGTAAACTAACAGAAAACACCTGAGTGTGTGAGGATGATAGAGGAGTTTGTGTCCAGATTCACTTTTTAAACATTTGGAGGGAACATTTGATGAGTTTAGACAGATTTGAAAGGAGCTGCTGCTGTATACACAGGATGTGATGAGTTTTCCACTGAAAAAAATAAACCATAGTCTTATTAAGAAGCACCATTTTGACATATATCACTTTTTATATGAACCTAACACTCCTCTCACCTCTTCTCACATCATCCTTCCTCAGATGAGGACACAAACTGCTGCTCTGGAAACTCTGCATGTGTGTGTGAGCCAGTGTTTTCACACTGGAGATGAGCTGAAAACATCAACATTATCCTGGGTTTCTGCAGCTGGTCACACACACACACACACACACACTTATAAAAGACATACACACTAATGAAAGACACACAGAGACACATAAATGAAAGACAAATACACACAAGATAAAAAGTCCATACGCACATCTTTTCATTTGTCACAGTAAAAATAATCTGGCATAGTCATATATTTTATTTGGTTTATCATGAAAATATACTTAAAACAGACATGATTACACACACACACACAGACACACACACACACAGACACACACACACACACACACACACACACACACACACACACACACACACACACACACACACACACACACACACACACACACACACACACACACTTGAGTGGGTAGGCGGTAGGGTGAATGTGTGGCAGATGCCCGACACATTGGTGTCCGTTCAGTCACTATAAAGAGCAGCTGCTCAGTCTTCACTGCCCTCTGGCTCTACACACACACACACACACACACACACACACACACACACACACACACACACACACACACACACACACACGCACACACACACACACACACACACAGTCACATGGAAGCACAGGCACACATGCACTTGCTGTATAACACTAATGCTGGAGGGCCTTCTATCTCTCACAGATTATAAGTGTGCCAACACAAAACATACATACACAGACACACACACACACACACACACAGATAACAGCAGCACAAAAACCTGATCAGCTCTCACCCATATCAATCCATGTCACTCCCTGATCTCACTCAGTCACGCATACACTCGCCATAAATCCCTACATGTGGCTAAACCATTCCAGTCCCCAAAGCCTCACACACACATCCACACACTTACACACACTCGCATGCACTTCCTGAAGTCTTAAAAAGTGACTGAACAATAAATCTGAGCGATGTCAGAGAGGAGATTCAAAGAGCGGAGACAGAAGATGGGAAAAAAAAAAAAAAAGACTCAGACTTTGTTCTCGTTCATGTTGATTTAGTTTGATAAAAGATCAGCTGAAGATAATTTAACTCATTTATTAATCAGACTTGTCAAACATCGGCCTTTATGGGATATGACACCAATAAAGGGTTTATTTAAGGAGCGAGTTTGATCCAGACAGAACAAGCTGTGTCACTGCAGTTAGAGATGGCGAGGACACAAAGAGTGTTTTTTAACTTTTATTAAACTCAGATGGTTAAAATCTGCTGAAGAAGTCTGCAGTGAACTGCTGCAGCTGAGAGGATTTCACCTGCTACTGGCATCATTGCTGGCCAGAGCGATAATTTTGAGTATTCAGTGGCTAACAGAGTCAGTGGTCATGGTCGCAGCTCCAGCTGAGAGTAACAAACTGTTTTCCATTTCCTCTTTGATTTTCATTGGAGTCTCGCTCACCATGAATCTGTTCTAACCCGCTTTAATCACCTGATCATTATACATTAGCCCTTTTACATTGAGGAGGTGTTTCTTTCAGGAGAGTGCTGAGTTAAAAGTTATTTCATGGGGCTAGGGTTGAGGACAGGATGGAGGATGGAGCAAGACAAACTTAGGCCAACTACTCGAGGGCTAACCTCATGGGTTGGGCAACCTAACCGCTTCCCAGAGGTCTGAAGCCTCTACTGTCAAAGGAGTTGTTTTACCTCATCTCACCTGGATTAAAGACAGTCCGGGTCCACAAATTCTACTTTACCTTCACAATAAAAACAAGACAGTGTATAAAATTCTATGCATTGTTAAATTACATTGAATAATTATTGAAACAAGAAGTTTTTGTGAATTATGAAATTGCAGAACTACAAAAAGAAAGTTTTTGAAAGTGCTCAACTCATCATTTGTTGGTGTTTGGTAATTTCTTACCACATTTCAAGCATGTATATTAAGCCACAACAGTGCTGGCAGTTAAATGAATCAGTCCACAAAGAATTAAAATCTGTATTTTCTTCCAGATTTGTCTTTTTGTTGATTTGGTTATCTAAAACTTGAGGTTTGGCACGGATGCAAGGACAGTTGGTGGGCTGTTAATGTAGCGAAGTAGAGAGGTGGTAGGCTGTATTGCATGATGTGATGCATATTTAGTTCAACAAAATGTTAAATCATAATTTTAATAAGTGCAAATATTGTCAATCATAAATACCCTCCAGAAGATGAATTAAATTCTTTATTTCAGTTATATATATTTTTTAAAGCTACAGGAAGCTACTACAAAGGAGTCAAAGAGCCACATGAGGCTCCAGAGCTGCAGGTTGCAGACCCCTGCTCTAGACCATCCCTGCAAACTGTAATACCCTCTTTATTTGTTTGTCCTCCTGACTTTAACTGTTCTACTTTTTTAAGTAGCACCTTTCCCCATCCCATTTAATCCCTAGGATTTGTACACTGTCTTGTTTTTTGTTTAGGTGTCAAATTAGTCCTGAATTGACAAACCTTCCCCCTCACCTCCACATCGACCAAAAGAGACCCAAAAGGTGTAAGTCTTAGGGATATCAAGTAGTAGGTCATCAAATATAAACAAATGAAATCCTGGAAACATAAATTGAATCCCAGGTCTCCCTCCGGCGACTGAAAAGAAAACCTGATATTCCAGTTTTTTTAATAATTTAGGGAAAGACACTCTTCTTCTCAGACTCGCTTCAATTAAATCAGTCTGGAGAACTCATCTCAAACTACCTAGTGATATTCCAGAAATTCCAGGAGCAGCAGGTAAACCATATTTGAGCGCGGTACTCGTCCTTACTTCCTGTGCCTTCAGATTTTGCAGCAGATCATTTTCCTCTTCCTGATAACGGCTCAGCAGCTCCTTTTACCTGAATGCCGGCGATGACAAAAAACTAAATAGAGCGTCGATGAACGCAGAGATCTGCTGTTAAGTCCTGTCACCAGCCAACGGGTCACCAAACACACCCTGAGGCGATGGACGGGATGGGTGGGGGGGCGGTGAGGTGACAAAGGTGCCTATTGATGGGAATAAAATCAAGAGAGGAGAGATGGAGCGGTGGGGGTTGGAGGGGGTGACGGGAAATGAGGGTATTTGTCTTTAAGGAAGAGATCGTATGGCCGGGCATCTTTCTGGCCTGTGCGATCACCGCTGTCAGTGCGGCCACTATAGCACAAAAATACAAGGGCCCTTTATGGGGCCGCAGGTAATTGTGGGGTATAGGTTACCTGCTGGGCTATGTGTGTATTAGAAAAAGAGAGGGGGACAGAATACCACAGCACAGGTGCCTGCTCTTTTAAATGGCTGCTCAGGTATGAAGTGGGGGAGAGAGGAGGGAGGGGGAGATGGCAGGCAGAGTGTGTGTGTGTGTGTGTGTAGGTGTGTGTGTCTATCCACCTTTTATTCACTCATTCATTCATAGCGCTCTCTTTCATTCTCCTCCTGCCGCTGTGAACAATAACGCTGGGGAAAGCCCCTTCTCGCCTCAGGGTGGTGCTGATGGCGGTGCAGAGGTGCTGGGTCACTCGGACAAGGGCGGCACTGTGCTGCTGATGCTAACAGGTGCATACCTGCGTTCACATGAAAGGATGATCCAAACCTCCTGGTGTTTCCGTATACTTCACTTCATGAACATAAACTTAAAATCTGAAGGAGCAGTTTATGTTTTTAAAATCAGATTTATGAAAATATTTTCTCTGAATCAAAGAAGTTTCTGTCTTTAATTCCTCATTTGATGAGATATTTGCAAAAACTTCCCCCAAGCAGACAGAAAACACACATGGGGTTCCCCAAGGCTCCATTCTGGGGCCTCTTCGGTTTTCATTCACATGCCTCCACTTCCTCAGATCATGTAAATAAAACACAGTGTTCAACAGAGACGCTACCTGGGCCTGCAGAGGATATTCACCAACGTGCTAAATCATTAGCATTTCCTCACTGAGCAGTATCTGTCTCCTCTGACGGTTCTTACTGGAGCAACCTCTGACCGGGTCATCTGATGTTTATGTGAAACTGAGAATCTGATAAGAGACACACACTCTCTCTGACACATAAAACAAACACAAACACACACACACACACACACACACACACACACACACACACACACATACACACACACATACACACACACACACACACACACACACACACACACACACACACACACACACACACACACACACAGTCAGTGATGGTAAGTGAGCTGTGATAATGTGGGGTGGATGTGGCTAATGGCTGATAGCTGCTGATCCCACACTGATTAACTCAGTGTTTTACAGGATGCTGCTAATGGACTGACACACACTTGACTAAGATCACAAGGGCAGAAATACAGGATCAGGATCACACACACGCACACGCACACGTGCGCGCGCGCGCGCACACACACACACACACACACACACACACACACACACACACACACACACACACACACACACACACACACACACACACACACACACACACACAGTACCAGGCAGCTCTATGACACATCTAATACAGAAACATGTTGAGGAGCTCAGAGTTAAAGCAGGACTCTGAAGACTCTTTTAGCATCATTTCTGATGCTGTCATTCAGCTTATTCTTTGGGTGTCATTAAAGTCAGGTGACTTCATGAAAAGAGAAAGAAAGGGTTGCTGGACCTGCAGCTGAGGGCCTGGGGACGAGTTTCTCAAGTGGAAACAGAGTCAGTTTTAACTTCTTTTATAAAGTCGACACAACATGCAACAAATATGAGTCAAGTTGCCCTCTTCAGTCACTTATTTTTTTCACATCTGTATATTAATACAATGCTTTCTGTATAAAATACAGTATTTGAGTCAGGCAATGTGCACTGCATACCAAATAATACAAACAGAGCGAAGCAACCCTCTAAATCCCCTGTCTTAGGGATATTCCAACACTTGTCAGCTCTGATTCCTTATAATAATGAATGACTTTTGGGCTTCATATCTTACAAAAGAGTGTTACGAATAACATCATCACTTTAAAGTTGTTCAGAATAAAGAAATGATCTCCAGAGGGGGAAAAATGTTATTGTTTAGTTTCTTGAACTGAGACATTATTCTTCTTTTAAATTAAGTCTTATAATTATTATTTATTTAAAATACAACATAAACACTTTCTTAGAGTTCACTTTTTGCAGTGCAGGGTCTGATCATCTTAACCTGTTTAATCCCACTGGGAACAATAGTTGACCAAACTTTACTTCGGAAATATCCTGAAGTGTTGGTTTGAGTTTGATAGCTGATTTAAGTTGAAAATTTAAAATGAAAGAATATAATAATAAATACATAAACACATAAACACATAAATAAGTAAGTAAGTAAGTAAGTAAATAAATAAATAAATAAATAAATAGAAGAAGAAAGAGTCTAACTGAGAACACAGATACTGATAATTATATTTTTTAATTTCAAAAATGTTTATAAATGAAAGTCTGATTAAATGTTTCAATTTACTTTGAGGAGGACTCCTGAAGCTGATACTCAAAGCATTAATCCTATATCTGTCTCTGGTGTCAGCCAGTGTATCAGTCTGACCTCGACACACTCCCCGTGCCAAAGTCCAGCAGCTCTCTAAAGCGTCCTCCTCGCGCTGTGATAAGACAGCTCCATCTCATCCTGCTCTGCTCTGCTCTGCCGCCAGCTAACACACTATCACTGATCCACTGCCACAGATAAATCACACACACACACACACACACACACACACACACACACACACACACACACACACACACACACACACACACACACACACACACACACACACACACACAGAGCAAGCCAGAGACACGGCGACAAAGACAAGGACAATCTACACACACACACACACATACACACGCACACACACTCACACACACAGTGAGGATGACAACAACAAAAACAACAACATGGCTGACGCTACATGAAGGGTTTTTGTTGTTGTTTCCTGTTTGGGTGCAGGGTGGCTTTCTTTGCAGAGTCAAAACACAACTACAGGAGTGTGTGGAGGGGGAAAGGAAGATTTATCTGTGTGCACGTGCACGCACACACACACACATACACACACATGCAGGTAAGATTAAATACTCTTTCTTTCAGACCTGCTGTGTTATCTCTCTTTCAGGTCTGTCTCCTTTTCTTTCTTTCTCTCTCCTGGGTCACAAAATGCCACTGTGTAGTCTAGCTGGGGCAGACACACACACACACACACCCAATCACACTTGCACCCCACAGCCAGGCCCGGGGTGCAGATGGGTGTATTGATAGCAGCGTTGGTGTCGGGCTGCTTCGTTCCCTCCTCACAGACAGATCTGCTGAGTCAAGAAGCCATAACTGGAAGCACTGTACAACATACAGAGTGTGTATTTGTGTGTATATGTGTGTTTGTGTGTGTGTGTGTGTGTGTCCATGCAGATGGCGTCCCAGCACCTCGGGGAAGCAGAGATAAGCAGAGTGTATGGGCTGAGATAAGATGGGAGCAGACACTGGGGAGACTGACTGACTGTAAGTGAGTCACAGTGGAGAAAACTGCAGCTTTTTACGAGCCGGCTGAGCCCGAGGACTCGCAGGGAAATGTGTTTATTCTGAGAGAAAGGGACAGAAAACACGAGCAGGCCACAGGCTTCTGTGTCACAGCATGTACACATTACATACAGAGCTGCATGTACGTCTGTCTGCCCGTCTGTCTGCAGAGAGGAACTGAAACCAGATTTCACTCCTTCATCACACAGAGAGTTCATTTAAATTCACTGAACCTGACTTTAAGATGTTTCACAAAGTGGGAAGGAGATTTAAAGCACACAAAAACACACAATTAAAAATCATCTATGTGAGTATATTTCACTTTTAACTTGTAAATAAAAAAAACATGAAACACTGCATGAGAAAACTGTTTCCACACAACATTAAGACAGTTTCATACTGTGGAAATAAAACAATCTGAGTAATTAGCATCTGTGCGTGTTTGTTCCTTTAGCTGAAATATCACCTGACTGTATTGAATAACTGACTCTGATTGGTCAAACCACAAAAATGGGGAACATTTACAACAAAATGTGACACATCCTATCTCACCAATCATATTCAATCTCTTCCTGTTGACACTTGGGCAAAAGCGTTAGTTTCTGTTAGCACTGGGTACTTGTTCGTCAATTCTAATAAAACCTACTTCAAAATAACTAAAACCATAAAAAAAGAAATGTAAAAAAAAAATCTAATCGGAAAATCAGAAGCAATAATTTGATACATAAAAGTCAACATTGTGCAATAAATTCTCACAGATATGAGATATAGAGTCCTATAAATGCTTAAAGTCAGATATAGTCAAAATGAACAATACAAAAAATCAAATCTGTGGAGCCAACTAGTCATAATTACGTAATAAAACATCATAACTGTTAGATAAAAATCCTTATGTTGACCTGAAGAATAATTGATGCTACTATGACTGATGACATCATAATCCTGAGGCAAAAATAAGTAGTAAAGATAAAGTATCATAAATAAATGTCTTTCATAATGATAATAAAGTCATATTATTGAGACAGTAGGCCATACACATTAAATAAAATAATGTTTATTATTTTGAGCTTAAGGCTCTTTTTACTTTCCTGAAATTAAAAAAAAACAACAACTTTTTATCTCAATGACAGAGCTGGGCGTCCATACACTCAGAAATGTGTCCGCCTGAGTTTAACTATTCACCCACAGTAATTTTCTTTTCCTGTATCCCCGTTTGTAGAACGGAGAATAAAAAGAAAGTGATAACTGGATCTTGTTCTGTATGGGGTTACGTTTGAAGACGCTTTGATCAAAGTCGATTGTAAAAATGTTTCTGTCGGCCTCCAGACTCTTGTTGGTAACTACAGCCACACACAGGCGTCTTCTTCAGAGGGTGAGACAAAAGTGATGTGTGTGTGTGATAAGAGGCGGCGCCACAGCAGTGACAGGACACAACACTGAACCCTCCCTATGCGCGCATGCACACACAAACACACACACACACACACAAACACACACACACACACACACACACACACACACACACACTGATAAGCATCACCTCCATCCTTTGGCCTGGCTCTGCCCTCGTGTCTCTGCTCTGAACCAGTTAGAGAAGAAGCTGAACACACACAAGACAGCAGATCGAAGAACAACAGATAGGAGCTCAAGTCACACAGAAGAAGGAGGAGGAAGAGAGAGGAGGGGGATGAGAAGGAAGAGGATTAAACACAGGGGGAGCTGTGGGTTCACAGGTAAAGGTGGAGGCACAACTTTTACACTTCTGTGTACAAAAAGGAAGGTCCTTGAATGCCTCGCTGCCTTGAAAATAACACTTTAAACACGTCAGGAGACAAAATGAGTCTGCAGACCAGACCGGACAAATGTTTATATTTAAAATATAAAAAATGCACTTCAAGAACAATTACATGCAAACAGAAAACTACACAAATTACATCCTGTTTGTGCTTTTCAGCCCTTGTTGGGATGATTCACAGTAACTGAATACCATTTATTATTTTTATTGATTAATCTTCCTGATGCTTTTTTTTATCTCAATGTTTCTATTTTCTGCTTTAAAATTAAACCTTAAAAATTTAGTCCTTGGCTTGACTCTGAAAGTCATCTTTGGCTAAAACAATAAGGAACAAGAACAAACAGCCTGACGCTTCAAATAAATGTAGTTTCATTTATACTTTGAGCTCTTATTTGATCATTTAAAATAGACTTTTATAATCTTTAGAAGTTAGATGTAATTGGATTCATAATTTTTAAATGACTAAAATTTTACAGATTTTTTTTTAACTACTCAAGGCTTCAGAAGATCATGTCAAAATGTAATATTTTTAAGTTTTAAACTCTATTTTAACAGAAGGATATAAAAATAGGATTACTATCTGCTTTTCAGGATATTTGACCAATTGAGAACTTTTTTTTTTCAATTTTGTAATAAATATTTAATTTAAGGTGCTAGACATCTGCAAAGGTGACACCCAAGTTGTCATCTTGTTGGTCATATTACATTATTATTATAAATCTGAGCACATGTTCTTTGTTAATTTTTTCAGACCTTCCTTTCTCCCAGTATTAGTGGAAGAATAGGGGTCATGATTTTACGTGACTTTCAGCGCTCCATGCTCTTTAATCAACTGTGTAAAAGTTTTGTTTTTTCAGTGAATGTAACTGAAGTTACACAAAGAGGATAAAAACAATATATTTAAAGTTTAATTTTGGTGTTTTGTTTGATATTATGATTGGATTTTTTTGCAGAAGGAGTCAGGTTTCATTTTTTAAAGTGTTTTAAGAGTTTTGAAAAAGAAACTCGGTGCGTCCAGCCTTTTCTTTCTGACATGAAGGTAGAAAACAAATGTTTTCATCGTATCTCTGATTATCTGCTGAACGCTGGTATGTGTTGAAAACTTTTGCAGAGCAGAAGACAAAATCAGGTATGCACAACTATCTGTGACACACCTTTAAGTGACACGTGTTGTAAATATTTCCTGACACCTGAGTGAAGGAGCGTCTGTCTGTCAGCCAGAGATCAGATGAGAGCCGTCAGTGTCACAAGACGCTGCAGATAATGTCACAGACGCCACCGCAGCTCCTCTATCGCTTTCATCACACAAAAGGCAGCGGGATGCAGTGTCACACAGTAAGTGATGATTCCTTCACCCGCATAGGCTAGGCATACCATGCATAATCCACGCACACACACACTCAAAAGAGCCACGTAACAGCATTAGAGTTTGAGAGTAAAGACATATTCTGTGGGGGAAATCCTCTCATCTGTGTGTGATTGGATTAGCCAAACATCATAACCAGATTACAGGAGACATGTAGAGGGACATCCAAATCACCCGGACCACATCAATCCGGTCTGAGGCCTGGACGACTTCACAGGCCTCTCCAAACAATCACAGCGGATTTTATCACCGAGTGAGCAACAGGAAGTAGAGCAACAACAGCCCACGACTGAGAGACTCTGAGAATCTGAGGAAAAGCTGCTTTCATCCCGGCACAGACGAAACCTTTCATAACCCTACACCAGTTCGTCACGTTTGTTGATCCTGAATATGAAGCTTCATTAGGATGAGTGAAGTGAGAGAGGAGTGTGTTTTCACACAGAGATAATCTGATATTTAATACCGACCCAGATGACTGGCTGAGAAGCTGTCAGTGTTATTTAAAGTCTCAAATGGAGTGATGGATGAGGATGAAACACAGCACAATGAGACTTCAACAAGAAAACAAGAGACCTCAGTGAGCTGGATGGAGTCGAACGAGCGATGTCTGAATGAAAGAGGAGGGAAAAACAAAGCTGCACCACAGAGTAGAAGAAGAAGGAGTCAAAGTGAAGACGTCTCCTACCTGATCCTGCATCCATGATGTTGGACTGTCCTCTACGATCAGGGACAAGACGGGACGAGCCGGGCATGCTGACGGGCTCCGAACGGACCGGCTGGATCCTGAAAAACACAGAGAGGAAACCCACTCGTCAGGATAATTTCAGGTCGGTTTGAGCGACAACCAGTATCCAGCAGATACAGTCTTGATTTTTACTTCTTTGTGCTTCATAGTTTCATCCTCAGTGTACCTGAGGCTGTGCAGGTCCAGGTCGTCTGTGTCGAAGTCCAGGAGCGGCTGCTGCACGTCCGTGGGGCCCTGGGACTGGAGGACTGAGGAGGAGGAGGAGATGACGGTGGTCTGGCCTGAAGGGTGGATGGTCTTAAACTGAAATTGGGGGCCCATCCACAGACGGCGGTGTGGCCCCGTGTGAGTCACGATCTCAACCTGAGGATGCAGAGAGATCCAGATGAAGACGGCAAAAATACAACTAAAAGAAATGACGTATTAAAAAATAAAAAAAGACGTTTGGCAGATGATGTTTGTCTCTCCTTGGCAGAAAATGAGCTAAAACATTTTTTCAAAAGAGGAAGTGTGTATGTACAGCTGATGGTGCATTTAGTCTTGAACTGCAGGTACTTTTTCTCAAAAATGATAAAAAACAAATCTCAGGAGGCAGGACGTCACATAAAGCGTGTTACCCTGCAGTTGCTGATTCGACTTCCAGCCTCAACTCTTTGCTCCACATCTTCCCAAAATTCCTCTCTCTCTTTGGCTCTCTTATCCAATAAGGCAAACTGTGATGCTATTTTTTGTGTTTATATCAATGTACCATTTGCACCCATCACATGATAAACCTCATCACCTGCACCAACTTGGAATATTTCCTGCTGCATTTTCACATCAGCTCCTCCAGAATCATGGTTGAATTGTTCAAGGAGGCAGGTATGAAAGAATCCTGATTCAGTCGGGTAAAAATGTCAGCTATCACCTGCAGCCTAGCCTGGAAAATTAAGGAGGTTTTTGGGAATTTTGTGCAAAAGTTAAAAATGGTTCTTTTTCCAAAAGGCCCAAAACTCCACCCACACAGCTCTCAGATGAACTCACTAACCTGACATTGAACTAAAAGCTTGCTGAAAGTCTGACTCTAGAGTCAGAACTTGTCAAGGTCTTGTGTGTTTTGGGACTTCAGGGGGGGCATGATGGGAAGCCTTCCCATCCCGGAGGGTTAATATGAGAGTGACACTAGCAGCCGCATGGCAGCCGGGTTGAGGTGAGGCCTACTGGGAGGGAGAGATGGCACTGGCGTGGCAGGCGGTCCATGGGCGCCTGCGCTGAGTGGCACTAATGCTGGCAGAGAAGAGGAGAGCAGAGGGTGACACAAACATCGGACTATTACTGCCTCCTCTGCTCTCCGTCTCCTCTCTGAATTCACTCTCCAAACATCTCCTGCCATGGATGCTCAATTTTCACCGCTCTCCCACGCTAACTCAGACTTTTCAACTCCCTGCAGCACTTAACACGCCTCTTGGTGTCTTAGTGCTCACATTTCATTATCTTTACTCGGTATGTGTTTGTCTCTCGCCTTAGCGCAGCTCTCGGCTCGTAGACTCGCTCCACTCTGGCTGCCAGGTGCCAACATCACAGAGCACGAGCTGCGGTCTCTTAATTCTCCCATGAGTCTGTGTTTTAACACATATATGCACATCCATGCTCAGATATAGACGGTCTGTCACAGCTGTGCGAATTAGGCCACAGGAGTGAAGAGGATTGTCACTCTGAGTGTGTGTGTGTGTGTGTATGTGTGTGTGTGCTCTGCCAGTTAACACCATCAATGTCACGCCCAGCAGCAGAGCTGAACAGCTGCCAGTGTGCGCGCTCTGCAGAGGGATGGGAGGTCCAGATGTTGCGGTTCAGTGTGGATACCCTCCTCTTCATCAGACTGAGGACATTTGTATCAGGGTTTGCCCTTAAAACCTCCAAACGGTATTGGTGGGCAGATCGATCAGATATATTGCTATATCAATACCAATGTTGGTATCAGCATTGATCAATACTTGTGTGATAATATTGATACTTAAGTTTCAGTTTCTCTTCTCTCCATGTGCTCCTCTCACTCACTTCACTCATGCGCACTCTGCCCCTCCAGCCCAAACTACATCCAGTCCTTTCAGCATGACCAACAATATCTTGGCAGATGATTTATGGAAATTAAAGTAAGATTAAGTCAACACCATCAACAACAACAACAACAACAGCTAACACCATTTTTGTAAAGTGTAATTGGTCTTCGAAGTTGTAATTTAAGAATACTAATTAAATATAAACTATTTAGTAAGTCATATAATATATTCAGGCAGTTAAAAAAAATCTGAATGAATTATTTTACTGTGAATGAAAATATGAAACTACATCATATTTTTGGTCTCTTAAATCGAAATGATATCTTTAATGCTAAATTATTCTAATGGTTGATATACGTAAATTTTCAAATGTACTATTTTACAACAAATGAGAAAAAAATTAAGGCACATTTTTATTTTCTGATTGATCAATTGGTTATGTACTTTCATTCATGAACATAAACATTAGTTTTAGTGGTTGTTTGTTATGTTTCAAGTTTTTTTTCTTTGGGCTTTTTATGTTTTTATTTTGAAAGGACAGGACAGTGGATAGAGCAGGAAACAGTGAGAGTGGGGAGTTACATGCGGGAAAGTCACCACAGGCCGGAGCACGATCTTAACCACTAGGCCATCTGCGCTCTGGTTGTTTGTTATTATTGATTAAGTTCAACAAGCTGCTTTTCTATGCAAAAAGTATCGGTATCGATATTGGTGATATAGCCCCTGTATTTTATTGCACACCACCACTAAACGGGCGATCAAGATCGATCGGGCTAATTAAGTGGCAGAATGCTTGTTCCTCGCCCTCAGTGACAAACAAATAGACATGTTCGTGATGTTTTTACCATCATGAAGATAAAAACAAACACAGAAAAGAGGTTTTAACCAGGAAGTACAGTAAACAAGGCAGGGGAAGCCTCATCCTGGCTACACCATGGAGCAATGAGATGACAGGAATCCTGAACAATACGATGATACTTCAGGTGCCACAGTTTACCTCACATGCTTCAACCGGATCAAACCTGACAGAAGAAGAATGTCCAGTCCTGATGTGGACTCTGGGAGGTTGGCAGGTTTTGTTGTGGACTGACAGCCGACAGAGGAGCAGCTAACTCTGACATGAAGCAAATGGCCTGATGCTGTGATGAGCCAAAGCTCTGACACAGAGGGTCACAAACCTCACATTTCATTAAGGAACAGCCAATCAGCCCTACGTCCCAACTCGACGTCAAAACGTTGGCTGATAATCCAGTTTTAGGAGCTGATTTGATGTAATGAGATCCACAGGACGCACTTAGCTTCTGATCTAACATCCCAGATATAAATTCAGAACTCCTCAGTCCTCCATCATGTTTAACATCCTTGTGACTTCAATACATTTTATAAAGTCTGGAATAAACACAAGATCCTCCACAGATCTACAGACCAACGTTGGATTTTAGTTCAGCCTTTTAATGCTCAGTTCTCTGTACATGTGAGATCCTCTGCAGAAGCTATTTCCGGACACGCTAAGGCATGAAGCGCAGCGATGCTTTGCTCCTCCAACCTCTGACAAATGCATTACTACCTCTGTTCTGACAGGAAGTCACCAAAAATCCAGGTTAGTGCAATGGATAGTTTTGCTGCTGGCAAACTATCATGGCAGATATGAACCAGGGCCTGTGCAAGCTAAGTGGGGTGCATTTGAACCAATCAATTATGCATGCAGTGGAATTATTGATGGTGAAAATGTAGTGGGTTACCTGCCGACACCAGAGATGACTGCATGGAGGGTTAACCAAGCTGAAAACACTGAGATATGTGTACAGGATTCTCTATGACGCCTCCGTCAGATACTCTGAACATTTCAGCTCAGTTTAGGATAGTTTCTGTAATGCGGTGAGGCCTCAAATTAAGAAATACAAGATAAAATATGTATGAAACCATGTATTAAAGGTCTGAATGCATTAGGCTGTGCTCAGGTATAAGAGACTGAATGTTTCCACAGCATTAAAGAGTAAACGACCTGCTAAAAATATCATTAAGCCAACGCTAAAACAAACAGCATCCTGTTAAGAGTTGCAGCTGTACCATGGTCACAGAAATGTCCCAGGAGGTCAGCTGCAAACCCAAAGCTTCAAACTTTGTTGTGCAGAATTGCACATCTGGTTTTACAAAGGGTCAACAGAGTGTCAGTTTGGTCTCATGAACGTGTGCGTTTGACATTTCCTTCATTGATTAACTTTCTGACTGCAGGGTGGCTGGACTATAAAAAACTACTCCTTTAAAACAACAGATTCAGCTGCTCAGATTCATCTGTCAATCTCTATAACTGGAGTTTGTGTAACTTAAGCTTAAAGGGCTTATTTCTTTTGTTTGCTTTAATCAATCAATCTTTATTTATATACCGCCAAGTCATAACAAACGTTATCTTTAGACACTTTTCAAGCGTTAACAGGTCTACCCTGCAAATGATAATAAATTTTATTAACAGAGACCCAACATCAAGACAAGATAAGAAGTCTTATCTCATCTTAACCCACCATGAGTACAGCACTTTGCAACATTTAGCAAGTTACAATGGCAAGGAAAAACTTTAACGGGCAGAAACCTCGGACAGAACCAGAGAGGGAAAAAGAGGGAGAAAGAGAGAGTGAGACATAGACTTAGACACCGAGTCACAGACACAGAGAGGCATTTCATTTAACCCTTTAACACTGGCTGCATCTGCGTCAATGCATTTGCGCAAGCCCACTTTGGCCATTATTCCTAAACAGTTTGCACGATTGGAAAAATTCCAATGGTTTGTGAAAGCAGAGATGTTGTCCTTTCGGCCAATACAGCGCCTGATGATGCCCGTGTCTTTAACCCCAAACCAAAGATGTTTTGAGTGAGCCTGCTTTATTTATTGCATCATATGATTATCATTAATCACTCTAACTGTTTTGGAAAGGAGGAAACTTTTGCAGGTTATTTGAAATCATCCGTCAAGTTTGACTTTGAATAACCGTTTGAAAATATCAACCTTTTGAGGAAAGTCCAACAAATATGACTGTACGTTAAAAAGGCCCTGATCCCATCAGTATCAGTATCAGTATAAACAGTTTATTTGCAGTGGGGCATGCTGGGGGGATACCTCAGGAAACATAAAGAAGAAAGTCCCAGCAGAAATGTTAAGTATAGTTTTAAAGGTCCGGTTTGCTTTCTGCCAAAGCACCGAGGTTACTGTGGGTAAGACTGCTGTCATCAACCTCCAGGTGATATTTCTCTGCTCATCAGGTAAATCCAATCAGCTGTCTGCCCCTCAAAGACAGCTTCACAAACCTAATGTCACTGTTTGAGGGTTAAAGTAGAAGTCTGACCTGAGAGAGCCACTCCTCGTCCTCCTGGCCGCTGTGGTCGGACGCCAGGCTGTCTGACGACTCGTGACGTGTGATTGGACCTGGGCTTCCTGGCGGCATCGCTAAGGAGAACACATACACACAGAGAGAAAAACAAATGTGTAACCCTGTGATGACATTTGGTATTTTGAAGCTGGTAATATTTTCTTCTATCACATTTAGACAGCCTAAAAAAAAGATCCCCCAAAATAGTCTCCAAATTCAACTTTTTCGGCGTTTCCTACATTTTTGATATCCTGGAAATGTGTAAAAACCTCAAACCTGATAAAATATGACAGTGACGTGAATATGAGAGGGTAACATCAGTGAGTTAAGGCTGACGGGGCAGTCAAAGCAGGACAGCGAATCCCATAAAACCATTAAGTATTAACTGAAATCAGCCTGTGAGGGAAAATGATAACTGACAACTAGTTTATTAAAGTGTGTTGGAGTCATTAGCTTTGACTGATATGCTCTCAGACAGCCGATACACCAATAAGTGTGGCTGAAAGGAGCGTGAGCGGCTGTTTCGTGCTAAAATACGCCTGTAAGGACACAAGAGAGACGTATTTCTGCAGAAACTGGTGGGATAAAGAAGACAAATATGCTTCCCTTCATCTTACAGAAGAATCGTGCAAGTGCACAGCAAGAGAAGCTGTGTGTGTGTGTGTGTGTGTGTGTGTGTGTGTGTGTGTGTGTGTGTGTGTGTGTGTGTGTGTGTGTGTGTGTGTGTGTGTGTGTGTGTGTGTGTGTGTTTTAAAGAGAGAGAGAGAGAGAGTGACAGAGAGACCCAGAGACAGATGGGGTTCTTGCAGGCTTGAATAAGCAGGCGTGGAGAATGAGGCCTAATGTGTAGACTCAGCCTCTCTCTGTCTCCCACCTCGGGGATGAAGCTTGTTTAACACAGGAGCGGCTAATAAACTTGTCAGGTCCACATCTGGAGCACAGCAGGCACTTCTGTCTTCATCACACACTCACACACACACACACACAAACACACGTGCCAGGTGTTCCTACTGCCATGATGGAGGTGGTTTGGTGTTTGACGCCTGTGCAGCTCAGGTCTTACCAACCCCCTCCTACAATCCCCCCCCAAATGAAAAATGGAGTCAGCACTGGTCTCAAACCTGCGTCTGGAGTGAAGCACCCAGTGAATATGAATGTGTCCAAATAAAAAGTCTGCAGGAGCTCAAACAGTGGCAACAGAAAAGAAGAAACAAGGATAAGACTGCACTGAAGAAAGTGGGAGAAACCTCTGTGATTTCACATCAAACTTCTGCATCTGACGTCAAAATGTCAACCATTATTTTAGCTCCAAAGCTTTCTGGTTTTGTAATCCAGCACTACAGTCTTTGCAGGTCCCCTACAAATGCCCTCAAGGTCACTCGTCTAATGTGACAGAATCACTGACATTTATGTTCAGTGATTTAACTCTATTATTTTACTTTCTGTTACTTTCACAGCTCCCAAATTCACTTTGACTGTAGTCATCAACCAAAATATATCACAGCCCAAAATCCACATGGCTACTTCTGCCGTGTACTATAGTGAGTAATGTCACCGTGGACACGGGACTGAAAACCTGTCAGTAACTCATCAAGCCAACTTTAAAATATCTCATAACATGATGCTCAGAGATTTAATACATGAAGGATTTAAAAAGGAATAAGACAGACGGAGGAAAGAAAAGAGAATAAGAGGATGAAATTAAATTCAGATGAATAAATTTATCAAAAATGTTTCTGAACTTCAAGACTTCTCATTATTAAACACCATCACTCAACATTCAACATTTTGCATTTTATTTGAACAGTAGAATATTTCATCTGCAGAAATCAAAGTTCCTGCACACAGTCCAACTTGCAAGAAAGTTTAGTGAACTTTTTGGTAAAAAAGACTTTTATCAGGCAAAAAGGTTCTGCACAAATCAAAAATGCAAAAATAATAATGATAAAAAAAGACCTCACAAAAAGTAGACAGAGGAATTATTTTGCTTAGTGGTTATGCAGCATCCCATGTTCAGAAGCTGTAGTCCATGAAGTTAACGGCCCAGGTTAGAGTCTAACCTGCAGCTCTTTATCACATGACATTCTGTGCCTGTGCTGTCTTCTCTAGTTTAGAATAATTGTGTAAATTTTACGTCAATTCTTCTCAAATTCTGCATTTCGACAGTTTTACGAACCAAAAATTGTGATTTCTTTAAAACTACATAAGAGAACAGGCTGAAACTTTTTGGGTTTTTGACATTCACAGAGCAGTGCAGTGAGCAACTTTGGTGAGATTCAGATCAATAACTGAGGAGTTACGAGGGTTTGTTTGAAACTATTGACGCACATTTTGGGGTTATTATGTTATACCAGGATAAAAATTGAAATATGTGAAGTTATAAACTCAGAGTGGCAGGATGCTGCTTTTTTCTTTCTTGATATGACTTCTTTAATTTAAAGCTAGTTTGGAATCACCTGGAAATGTGTGTGGTCAGTATTTTGCGTTTGGATCTTCAGAAATATAAATTATTCAACTATAATCCCAAATTTGAAAACTTCAAATAGTACAAAACATACATTTTGTACAGCAAATGACTTCTTTTGTGTTGCACAGTCCAGAAAAATAAAGTGGAAATGACCCATTTTGCCTATTGAGCCACCTTAAAGTGAATACAGCTAAAAGCGTCTCGTGCTGAAGCCGATAAAAATCCTTTGTGCTTCATTAAATGTTAGAAAAAGAAGAGTAAGCCCCTTTCAATGACTCCACTCCTGGTAAAAGTGTGTAAATGAAACCTGTGAGGGTTATTTTGAGATTGAGGCCTGTATGAAAAGCCAGTGACTGAATTTATCCCTGTGCAGGTAGACTCTGTGAGCTCTCAGCTGATGTGTTCAATCATAAACCCTCTGCACACGTCAATGCACTCCTGAAAACTCCCTGACCTTCTCCTGGAGGGCTGCGTGTGCAAACAGCTCAGTTTTTCACCCTGACTTTATCTGGATTTTTCCTGACAGCCTTCGGGAAAGTTTCTGTGAGAAGTTGGGATGAGCTGATGTGTGATCTTCACAGATAAAAGCAGGAAACAATCAACGAGGGCATGGCGATTACGTAACACAGTCACCTTGAGAGAGAACAACAGCTCCCCCTCACGCTCTACCAAGCTGCCCCATCTCCTCAACCGTACAGGGTAAGTTTTTTTTTTTGTTTGTTTCTGTTTGAGTTTTGTTTAGTGCATGTGTGAAAGCACTTATTGGCAGCTCAACATTAAATCTCTGAATGAAACATGAAGCACCTGCAGAATGAAGCCGCTTTCTGTCTCACCAGGCTGAAACCTTCCTCCTCTGACCCTCAGATCTGGAGCAGAGGGAGTGTGAGTGAGAGGAAGTGAGGCAGGGAGCGCTCTCATGTTTGTTTTAAATGAAAGAGAAAAGAACAAAGCCTGTGTTGTGTTACTTATTAAACAAAATCACAACTCCCTCACTTCCTCCCACAGCCCTCACCCTCTCTTCTCCCACTCTCTCTCCCTGCTCTCTGACCCTGGGGGCCAATAGCTGTTCTCTAATTAATTATTGATGTTCTGAAGCAGTTGGTGGACTGGCTGGATCAGGTTTCCTCTCCGTGTGTGTGTGTGTGTTTGGGAGGGGCTTCCACCAACTGGAGTCACAGCCAGGCTCCGGTGTGGTGTGGAGAGAGAGAGAGAGTGGTCATCCCCACGGGTCAAGCAAAGAGACAGAGAAACATCCTTCCTCTGAGCGTGTGTGTATGTGTGTGCGTATGCACGTCAGGAGCCAGACTGACCTGCCAGTTACGGTCATATCTGCACGTCTTCAGTGTCCAGACACTCGGACTTCAGCTTTTACAGCACTCATTATTGGCTCTTAAGAGACATAGAGGCAATCCAGTTTCACAGGCTGCTCGTATTTTAAGTGCAAACTTTTTGTAACGCACTCAGGAGGAGTCTGGATGTATGGCTGCATGTGCAGGAGAGATGACAGACAACAAACAAACAACAACAGAGAGTTTACCTGAGCAACGCCCCAGAGGATGTGCTCCAACTCACTGATAATGACACACAGATTTACAGAATGTTTTGAACTATTATTGCTGTGTGGTCCAGATTATGCCTATAATAAAAGAAGAAACTCTGAATCAGTGAAGTGCGACTTCAAATTAGTTATCTCAACTAGCTATATTAAGTTTGTTGTCTAAAGTTGGTCTCATTTCATCATTTAAGTTGGCAAAACTTCAAATTATAGGTTTTGAGTTTAACTAGTATTCTTCGGCAAAGAACGGGGTCTCCAACTCAAATCTACAGGGGTCTTCATCTACAAGTCAGTTTTTCCCATATGCCACCGTCTCTCCTGTTCACCTGTCCTGTGTGGATTTTATTGCCATAAAGGTTAATATTTTTATTCAATAATTGTATTGTATTGTATTTAAACTACAGTTGGCGAACTGACCATGTGTAGCTACTGTGTGTCATGGAAATGTGGGGCACATAGGGCTTAGTTAAAAAGTCACTGTTTCCCAATCAGAAGAACAGGGTTCAAGGCCTGCTACCTGCAATCCCAAAAGTATACTCCAGCGTCAATGTGACAGCCAAAGCTAACAGTCCCATGGAATAAAAAATGTGTGGATGGGTGACTGAGACTAAAAATGACAAGTACTTTTTGTGTATGAACAGTAAGTTAACACTATGTTTACTTGTCTACTCAACTCAAAATTTTAAGTTATCCCAACAAAAACTTATTAGTTGGATCAAATGTAAAATTTTTAGTTGGCCTCAAAACTCAAAAATCCAGTGCAGACAGTTGCCTTGATATTTCAAGTTCCCACAACTTTTTTGTTTTTACATATCTTCAGTTATTTTCCCATCAGTTTTTTTTTCCCTTAAAAGCCTAAAGATTCCTCAGTATCATCATTGTTGTACTGAGCGAGTTAGTATGCTGTAGACATCAATGTTTTCCTTTTTTTTTTTTTTTTTTTTTTTTTTTTGCTCAGTTGGTTTAAAATTATTTTAAATGTCATGTCTTTACAGTGTATTAGACTGTTAAAATCAGATTCCGAGGAACTTTTTTGGGTAATATCAAATTTTCTTGATAAATCTTGGTTAGACCAACTGACAGTTTTATTCCTTTAGATTCATACTGAGAGGTCACTGAGCCAGACTGTTTTACGGTAATATCTCTCTGACCGTATGTTTCTGTCAGGCTTTTGTAATTGAACACAGAGTCCTATTTGCTAATTATTATTGACTCTTAAAAAGTCAGTCACCTGTCTGAGGTGGAGTCTCTGTGTTTTCTTCAAAGTATCAATGATGAGGATTTGATGTCTTTGTTTTCGAAATGGTTTGGCTATTTCCACAGGAGCGTCTCAAACACAGAAAGGACTGTCCTCTTATGAAAGCTGCTTGTGACAGACAACAGCAGAGAAATAATCCTGAGCTGTGGATGTCAGGATTGAGCTGTGTGGTTATGTCAGTGGGCGTAAAAACCCGCTGAGTTTCTGATTTGGGTTCTTTGCTTTGGTTTCTCTGCTCTGTTTCTTTAATAATCCTGATGATTACGTCTCTTTCAGACCCACACAAGCAGAAAAACAAGCTTCCCCACTCGGTTCAGGAACAGAGTCGTCTGTGTCAGAGTCTTTATTGACTGTGGAGAGAGGAGGTGTTGTGCTGGGCTGAAGGCCGGTAGCCAGTGGCCTGTTAGCCGGAGCAGTGAAGCAGGGAGTCAGAACAAGAACAAAGGCAGCCTGGGTATTGATGTAGCCCGACCTCCCGGGGCCTTGGGCCAGGGGCCGGACAGGCCGATCTCAAGGGAGAGATAAGGGGCTAACAATCTGATAGATCTGGAGAGCTGGCTGCTCGGTGCGCAGAGGACAGCCGTGCTGTCTGGACTCTTTGCTCCCTTCACCTTTATCTCCTTCATTCCTCTTCCTCACATTGATTTAGTTTGTCTTTTAGTTTCCTTTGACCTGCCACGCTCGGCCGCCAGACGTTTCACTTGCTCAGCTCCTTCTCCGGCACTCTACCTGTCTCTCTTCTCACTTTCCTCTCTTCTCGCTTTCCCCTGGCTCGGGCAGATAGATGCTGGCACGCTGACAGGCTGGGATAGCTTAGTCATTATGTATCATTCAAGGCGTATTTGAGTGACAGCTCCCTCATTCAGCCAGCGCTACACTTACCCCATCCTTTCTCTGCCTCTCTTTGATTACTGACCCAGTCATGGCGCCACGGTTTCTCTTTACCAAACGCCTGATGCTCCAAAGCCTTCACTCTAGCCCCTCTCTCAGAGCAATTAGATCTATTGACGAGGCCACTGTGGCTGGCCTGTCATGGGCCTCAAAGTCCTGAGGGAGCAGCGAGCCAGCCAGTCAGTCAGTCTCCACAATTAGCACATTATATGACAGGTAGGGAGGGCGGGCCGCGGCCAAAAAGCATAGCCTCTGTTCCCTCCGTCACCGCCGCGCTTAGAGGAGCCAGCCAGAAGTCCAGGTGGTAAATTATTCACCAGTTTGTTTGCAGCGCAGCAGCTTTGCGGCAAGGGGAAGAGGTGTTAGAAAACATACTGCGGACAGCTAGATAAACACGGATCTGACAAAAACCATCGCAGGAAAAATCTGCCTCGAAATGAAGCTAATGAGGGTGTGGAAACCTCACATTCATCACAGTATGAGGCTGTTATGATAGGGATTAGAGCAGTCATCCTGTGATTTCCCAGCTCCAACACCTTAAGCCTGAAGAAGAAGGGGCCCTTTCAGGAGCCCTACCCGAGAGCAGAAACCATACTTTAAGAAACACAGACAGGAAGCCTGCTCAGAGGATTCCCCAAACACTAAAAACCTGGCTCCACGCTGCACTGAAAACGCCACATCACACCACAGCACGTCCTGTGTTTGTGAGCGTACTGTATAATGTGTGTCTCTCCCCGTCTTATCTGTCAGAGGCGGTGCAGCACGCTGCCGTCCTCTGCGAGCCTGAGTGCTGCCAGTAGCTACTGCAGATGGACAGGTGGAGATAGTGACCATGAAGTGGCGCCACTGCTGCCTTTTATCATCCCGTCCTGGAGGCTCCGGTCTGGCCTGACCCCGGCCCTTCCTCTCCCCTTCCTACTCCTTTCCCTGCATGCTGCATTTTTAATCAGCCTGGGTCATCCAATATAGAGCCACGAGACCGGAGAGCATGGCCTGTCAATCAGGAGCCACCTCTCCACCCTGCAGCACCTCTCTGCAGAGCGACTCTGCTGCACAATTAGCTGGAGGAGTTATTTTTATAGATTCAGCATCGACTCTGTTGCAGAAGCGAAAAATAATAGTTTTGCATCTTTGCAGAAAAGGAGAGAATTTGTCCTCAACTTTAGTTTTTCCATTTTCCGTCATTTTCCTTTTCATTTCCTGAACTCTCTGATACATTTTTGTTTTGTCTGAGAGAAACTTGGTGGTCTTCTGACGTGGGATTTTTCCTGTATCACTAGAAATAAGTGATAGGAAACTGAAAGGCTGAAGCCTGAGCTTGCCAGGCTCTGTTTTCAACTCCAGTCGTACTTCTCTTCATCCAGCAGTGATACGTAAGAACTTCCTCGTCTTGTTCCCTCTCTTGAAATGGCCGTATTGGAAATTCAAATTAGACCCAGATAGAAGAATTTCTTCTGCAAGGGAGCACACCGTGTCTTTTTCTGTTTCCTCTGCAGCGGCCTGATCTTTCTGCTCAGCGAGAGGCAGCTGGACAAGGGGCGTACGTCTGTGCTGTAATTCATCCTAAGGTCAAATCGACTCCTTCTCCTGGATCACTTCTCCATGGAGCTGCCAAGCCCTGGAGGAAACAGCAGAGGAGAGGGCTGGCGAGAGGACGCATGCTGGGAAACAGGATGTTGAGAGCCTGCGCTCGGGTGCAAAGCGTAGAAATGGAAGGTGGCGTTCCAAGAGCAGCTCAGTCGGTGTCGGTGGTGTATAGGACGGCGACCCCGGGGGAAATGGCAGGAGAACAAGAAGTGGGTAGAGGGTTGAACAATTATGTTTATAGCGTCTTGACCTCGCATGGGTTCACACTGTGTTGGTTTGGGGAATAAAGTGGTATGGCGGTGTTAGCTGGCGATTGCTAATTGGATGTAAATGTTAATGCAATGAATCTCTCTCATTATGCAGCGGTTCCATTGCTCATGCTGGCAGAGAGAATGGTGGAAAAAGCTGACGCCCGCGCCCGTCACCCCCATGTCCTCATCGCTCTGACACTAGGAGAGACCATTAGCACTAATTTGAGAAAATATCCTACCAGTTAGACCTGGAGCGCTGCAGAAGTCAACGAGACGAGTGCAGAGATTAGGGTAAACACAGCCACCACTTGCCCCCAAGCAGCCGCAAGAGCTAATTACAGATTTTGTGTGTTTATAATTATGGAGTAGCTGAAAACGCTGGCCTCTTCCAGGGGCTGGATTGATCCCGTGTGTGGCCATCCGTGTGCACTCAAATTCGCTCTTCAGAATTGGCCTTTTGGAGGGCAACCTAAAGTGCTCACTGCTCTCTACTTCTGATTGAATCACAGAGAGTTTAGGGTGTCAGCTAATTGGTCTTGTAGCATCATGCTAGCGGGCGTGTAGCGTGGCCGACAAAGATGGATTCAGCATGCAGAGAAGAGAATGTGGAGTTTCTCAGAGGATGTGAAACGGTAGAGATGGAGGGAGTATCTCTCTTCTCCAAAGTCTCTGAGAGAAGAGAGGTTTTAGCTGCAGAGTGGAGAGGTCTCTCCTCAGCATGTGGCAGCAATAAGAGGCCGAGGAGCGGCTTTCAACACAGCCAGCATGGAAAATCAGCGGGGATATGGGGTCGACCCTCAACTAATCATGTGTACAGTGCAGAGAAAACATACATGGATGTGTTCATCTGCAAAAACCAAAACATACAGAGACCTACATTTCAAAACGCAAACAGCTAATACATTAAAAGTACTAAGAATGTACCATCACTAAATACATCTTAACACAATATACTGCAATTAATAAACTAAATACACTCTTTAAGACTACCTTCAAAGTCATCTTGAAGATTATATAATATGAAACTGACATAATAAAAAGAAACACCAATTAAAAGATGTTAGATTTTTTTTAATAACTTGACTTAAATAAAATACGCTTTCCCTGTTTTCTGCTCTTTGACGTTCCCATCCTTTCAATTAAGACACAAAGAAGCCTAAAAACAAAGTATAAATGTGTAAAAACATGTAGTCTCATTTCTTCAGATAAGTTAAATTAAGCATGTCATTTTTTCCCTTCTTTTTCATTTTTCTCTGTTTTTTGGATCAGCAGGTTAGTTAATCCCCTACCCCCTGGGAATCCCTGAACTAGACCACCATTTCATGGGTCAAAAAAAGTTTAAACTCAGTCTAAAATTAGCTGAATTCACTGCAGTTCTCACTGAAGAAAAAAAAAAACAACTCACCTGAGCCTTAAGTCAGAAAAATATTGAGAAACATGTTTTTTTCTTTTTGCTTTATATTTCAGAGTATTTACAATAAATGTGTCAGAAATTCTTCAACAGATTTTAAATCCTTTGTATTGAGGATTTTTTTTTGTGATCAGAGTGTTCCCATGTGAGAGGAAATCTCTGCAGAGAGTTTGTTCCAGAGGACTTCTGGTTTGGAAAGCAATGTTTACTTCTGGTTTCCACATTTTTGATTTGATTAAAATCTTCACTCCAGACGGCTTTAGAGTAATAAAACCATCCAAAGAGTCTTTGTATTTTTATTTTTGACACACTGCATGTGATTTAACAGCACATGCAGTAAACAGAGACTGTTTGTATGACGGATCATAAAAAAATATTCAGTCCTGATGAGGAACTAAGAACCCCATCTTAAAGCATTTTTATTGTGAGCTTGCGGCATCATAATGTTTCCTTGTTATCAGTAACTCAATGAGCTGAAACCTGAAACACATGTTCACTTCAATCTGAGCCGCCTTGAGTGCATCTGCATTGATTTACATCTTTCCACTGACTTAATATAAATTCATGCTCCTCCAAGATGTCAGCTTGGATTCTATTTCAGGACCATCTGATACCATGAATGAAGTTCAACACTCACCAGCCAGAAGGCACTGATAGTACTGCACCAGGTCTGAGGCCAGCACCAGGGGGTGGTTGGAGTTGAAAGGTGGCTGCAGCTCGTTCCACTGAGGAGTCCTGCTCCAAGAAAACAGGCCAAGAACTGTGAGACCAACCAGATTATGGGTACTTTCTTTTTCTAGAACAACGCTGTGGACAAAGTGTTACCTGGCCAGAGTCCAGCAGGCCCTGGGACAGGTGCTGAGCTCCAGAGGTGTGTCATCGCTGATCTTTTGGGCGGTGCTGAGCGGCCGAGGCTCCAGGACATGTTCCACCAAGTTACCGTAACAGCTCAAGATATACAACGAATCTACCACAGACTGCCTGGACTGATCTGAGGAGAAAGACACGGGACATGATTCAACTCTGACAAGACACCGAGCAGACTGAAGAGCCGTGGTCATGCTCTAACCTTTCTCTCGCTTCATGTTGGGGTTGGTGATGAACCAGGAGCGAGACGAGGCAAAGATGGCGGCCACACAGAACTCTCCACCGCTGGACTTGCTTGGCGAGATCTGCGGCGGCGGTTTAGTTTTGCTTTGGGAAGAAAACAGAAAAAGATGTTGAGACCAAAGAGTGAAATGAAAACTAAGCAGAGTGGCCAAACGTCAGCATGATCCTGCAACCACATTTACCGAAGAGTATTATTCATACATCCTGCAGACATTTTCAGACTTCCAGAGACATGCAGCAAAATGATGTCAAGATTCAATTAGTGTTTTTGGGATTGTAAAATTCATGCATGCTCCTGCTGTGACACACCTGCTTCAACATAAAACAGGGCGACACACAGCCTCCAGTTTCACTTTGTTAAAGTATCAACATCAATTTATCCTAAAACAGCGTCGTCCCCGCGGTGCACCCAGCTGCATCGCTTCATGTCGGCCACTGAGGGAATTTATTGGGAGTTATTGGATTATTCAGTTTGTCAGGACTGTTTGAGAAGAAGCGGACGCAGAAAGGAGTTTCAGCTGTGGTGGTTCAGTCCAGATGGTAGTGATCAGAGAACGGTAGCGAGGTCTGGGATTATTGTCCGGCTCTTTAACCAACCTGGACAGTAAAAACTGGTCACAGCTGATCAGACACAGGGTGGGAGACTCACGCTGCGTCACACACTCCCAGAGGGGTGCTTAACCTCCACCTCTGGAAACCACACCAGAGTGTGAGCAACACACACACACACACATTGGGATAAAAGAGGAAAGAGCTGCAGCTTCTCTGATATAGGACTCTGTTTAGATTCAAATAACTAATACCTCATGGGTATTTTGATGCAGAACTTCTCACAGGTGTTTTATATTTCTGTGTAACAAACATGAGCAGCCTAGAGTACCACTGAAAAAGAGTTTTATGCAGCCGTAAGACATGATATCACGAAAGCTACACACCTGCAGGGAGGCTTTATCAAGAAATACTCAACAACCTGAACCCGAGGGAATACTGGAGTAGAAGTTTTCTGCAGCTTTTGCAGCTATTGATTCTCCTTCAGAAAAGAGGGAACAGGAAGTTATCATTTGCTCAGATATTTTCTGGTAAAACCAAAAAGTTCTCAGTTCTCACAAAGGTGTTTAGATCCAGTGTTAAACTGACACAAAGGTTTGCATCCTGCAGTTGTCAGCAGCCACTTTAAGAGTCAGACCTCTCTGATAAATTCATCAAACTGAGTGTAAAATAAATAAACCGCCGCAGGCTGCAGTGAGACAGCAGCACCAACACAGGCTCGCTCTCCGTCCAGAGGTTTCACAGTACCAGGTGCTGACAGACCTGAAGCTGGTAAAACTCTCTTTCTGCTGCCTCCCTTCAGACTGTCAGCGCCTCATAAATTACTCCCTGAATGGACGGAGATGTTGATGTCTTTGTTTGGCCGACACCGTGTGAAAGAGGGATCAGAAAGAAGGAAGTGGTGAAGGTAGTCATAAGAAAGGCCTGCGGACACGTTTGGGAGCTTGTATTTATTAGTGCTGGGTCAAGGGGAGAGGACTGAATAACCAAATATCCACAGTAAGCCCTGTCTGTGAAAGGGAGATGGAGGGGGGAGATAAAGTCACACTCAGGATATTGCGTTGGCTAAGACCGGGGTGCCCTTGTCTTCCCCTCCAAGCTCTTCCTCAGGCCTGTTTGCTCCGCGGTGCAAGCAGAGGATCAAGAATTTAACAAACAGATCCAGCCAGCTACACGAAAGATTTTTCCTCGAGCATGTCTTTTTTCTCTGCTGCAATTCAGTCTCAACAATGCTGGACAAATGTTGAGGTTATAGCGGAGAAGAGGACTTTATTACTCACAAGACACTGGTTTTAATAACTCTGCTAACAAAAGGCATGTTTTAAAGCGAGCTGAGGTTCAAGGAAGAGCTCGATGTAAACAAAAAAACACTACAAGAGGACATTTCTAAATGGTTTTTAACACGACAATCCTTCCATTACACACTCATAAACTCCATTAGACCACTAAAACATATTTTTTATGTTTGGGGCTTTGGGGACAATTCTACAGACATGAGATCTCACAGAAACTTTCATCAGAAGACAAACAAACTTTTCTTTTAGTCCTTATTCTGTCCCTCTTGTGCCCCCGTAGTCTCCTTACATGATCAAAATAAATCTCAATTTCTCTCTCCCTGGAGTTTTAGAAAACCCTTATTTTAGTCTCTGTCTGAGACACTTTGTTTTAGCTGCTGTCTCTTTAAGGTTCCACAAACCCCAAACCCCCTTCACTCTGAATGGCCAGCCCTCTGGTGGCCTGTCTGGGGCTGGAACTATTGGCAGTCCTTGGTGTTTAAGGCCCCACCCCTCCAGCATGAAGATTTGGTGCAATGTTTAGAGCATTTTGATCAGTTTACAGACAGGTTCAGGGATTTCTACAGCATATGAATATGTCGAGGTTTGAAAATCTGCACATATTCCAGCATTGGTACTTTAAATTCATGCTTAAAATATGGAGAGTTGAATAAACACTCTTTAATTTTTATGATTCCAAAACTGAGAGGCAGTAAAACAGCTGTGTTGAATCCACAATCAAGGTTTTGTCTCCACACCACAGATGGAGGCACATCAAACTTTTGAGCGGGCTTGAAATTGTGTATTTTGACACCAGCTGAACAAAGGCAGCGATCCAGAAACAATGGAAAGAAAACTGGTTGGAATAGGAAAACAAACAAGAAAGATTCCAATGAGGACAGATTATTGGGCCTCTCTGAAGAGGGAACCTAACCTACCAACAGGACCAAATGTCCAAGCTTGGTTCACTTCACTTTTGGGTTAAACAACTCCTACAGTTTATGAATCTGTTTTTGAAATCATCCTCTTCTCTTGATTTCACTTGAGGAGGCTTCAAAGTGTCGAGGTTTCCAGAATCAGCAGAAAAAAGACCAAATTCTTCTCTCCTTGAGTAAACCAATCACTGTCTGGTGTGGATGGGTGGTGAGCTGGAGAGATGTTAGGTGAATGGCACAGAAAGGTAACCCAATATAAATAAATCCTGAAATATAAATACTCGAAGAGAGGATTGGGATCAGAGGGAGGGAGTGCCACCAAACAAACAGCAGATCTGCTTTTTCCTTCTCCCTGCTGGAGCTTTCTCTTTGCAGGGAGTGGAATCAATTTTCTTTGCAACTTTAATTCACTGAAGACCGCTCACATGTCATTTCCACTTTTAATTTAACAAATGAGGACTCTTGACTGAGCTAATAGCTTTTCCTCAAGGGCATAATTCAATCTGTGACATCAACCATCAAAGTCCCTTTGCATTACTCCAACCGGGGCTAACGTGAGGCGCCTCTGAGGGGGGGGTGGAAGTCCAGTGGCAGCTTCCATTTATTTCCAGGACCCGTGCAGTAAACAAATATGATAGAGCTCTGTTCAACCGGCAACCCAGCGACAAAGAGCTGCACGGCTGTCGTTGCTCTGATTCTGGGCCATACGGTTAATTCAAATCAGAATAAGAGCTGCTTGGAGACAAGGAGGGAAGAAAGAGGATAAGGATAGAGAGGGAGAGAGAGGGGGAGAGAGAGAGAGAGGGAGGAAGAGAGAGGGAGGGCAGTCATGTGGAGGACACATCCTTCAACGTCACGTTTATTATTTTACAACAGCCCTCAGAAAAGAGGCAGCCTTGGGCCTGTGTTGAACACAGAACTAATGACAACCACTGGAGGAAATTTGAGCAGTGAAGAGTGGGCATCCAGTGTTCAAGGAGAAAACAGGACCTTTTCTTTTTTACCTGTCCACACTGTTCCCAACTGGTGCCAAACAAACCTGAAAACCTTTTTTAACCCTATTAAAAATGAGTTTCTGCAGCTGCTGACATATTCTTGTAACAAACATCTGAAATAAATACCAGAATAGATAATGTTTTTATTTCTTTGGAAAGAGAGAGTGCATATTTTCCATGTGATAGAAAATTGTTCTAGTCAAGTAATAAAAACATAACTCCATCCAACTTTTTTTAGTGTTTGAAAGCTGTGTGAAAAGTTTATAAAAACAGAATTGGCTGGTTTGGATAATTTTAAGTTTTATCTAACTAAAAATAAAGCAAACAATATATTAAATGCTGAAAAGTGACATTTGTATTTTTGTTATTTTAAATTTGATGTGCCTGCAACAGGTTTCAAAAAACATTAATGCAGGGAGTGAAAAAGTGTTGCAATTGCTAAAAAAAAACAGCTGGAGGAACATCTCCCAAATAACTTGGTGAATTATCAACAGGTTAGTCACATGACTGAGTATCAAAAGGACACCAGAGAGGCTGAGTCTCTCAGAAAGAAGGATGGGAAAAGGTGCACCGCTCTGTGAGAGACTGCGTGAGCAAATAGTCCAACAGTAGAAAAAAAAAACAAAAGAAAGAATGAATCTAGGGAGAAGTACGATAACCAAGACTGGATGGACCAGATCTCCAGACAGCACTGCATTAAAAACAGACATGACTCTGTAGTGGAGATCAACAAATGAGCTCAAAGTCACTTGAAACTGTACATTGCAAAGGGGAAACCTGAGATAGACGTGATCCAGTAATCCAACCTCAATAAAAACCTACCAACAACTTTTTGGACTCAGGATTAGAGTTAAAGCCACGGTTACGGACAGGGACAGGCTGCAGCGTATCATTCGCTTAGCGTAGAAGGTGATTGGTTGCAGTCCCCCATCCCTCTTGGACCTGTACACCTCCAGAACCCTAAGGCAAGCAAGGAGGATTGTGGCTGACCCCTCTCACCCCAGACACAAACTCTTTCAAACACTCCCCTCTGGCAGGAGGCTGCGGTCCATCAGGACCAAAACCTCACGCCATAAAAACAGTTTCTCCCAATCTGAAGCCGGTCTCCTCAACAAGGCCACTGACCCCCTCTGACCCCCAAGAGACTCTTGTCATTTATTTATTATGCACAACTGCTTATTTGCACCATCAGGCACAGCTCCCACTTTAACAATTACATATCTGTTTCTTCTCATATTCTTTTAGTGTATATATTTTATTTCATTTTATTTTAATTTTTTACTTTTGCATGCAAACACTTTTTTTTAACTATTGCACCAACAGACCAAGACAAATTCCTTGTAATTTAAAAACTTCTTGGCAATAAATCTGATTCTGACAGAATAGTTTTTATAACCTTTCAATGTTTTACACTTTTTGCATTAACGCATTAAATTAATTTCATCCCATCAAATGTCAAAGGAGGAAACACATTTCAATTGCAGTTTAAACTATCAAAAAGCATTTACATTCTGTTTATCCACCCGTTTCTTCAAAACCTTATGGGTGTTGCTATGAAAACTACTACTATGATAACTACTTCCACCAGCGGTCACTTTCTTGCTGTTAAAAGCTGGTTATCAGAGCAAGTATGACAGCTAGGCTAACGTAAACAGAGAGTTCAACCGGAAGAGCAAAACCGACTACTGCAATGAACCATGGGTAAACTCAAATAAGGAATAAAGCTGATAAAAGTAAAAATGTCTGTAGAATCAAAACATTTTACAGATTGTGCTGGAAAAGCGCAGCAATATTTCCTTTTTTAGAATGAATGAAGAATTAGAATACATATTTATTGCCATTGCACAATGTAAAACAAACTGGAGTGCAAATACTTTGTCAGTATTTGTATGTAAGTTTCTGCAATAAAAAGTATTTAGCATTAAGATTTTGCATTTGTAGACGAGGCAAAATCTGGAGAACAAATTTTATCTATCTCAACTATTTCTGTTGCTATTTTCTTTTTCTCAAAATGCTCTTTTTTTAACAATTGTCATCAGTTTATTTGCTGACATTTTAGGTCAAGTTTCTGTGGATAAGAAGCATTTAGATTTTATTAATTAATTAATTAATTAATTAATTTATTTATTTATTTCGGCACGTCAGCACACTTATACAACATCACACATTGTCAATAGTTGATCAAATTGTACATGTCCGAAAGGGAAGACGGGAGAAGCAGAGCTTATCTAGTCCCGTCCCCATATCCCCATATCCAAGATGTACTTGGACAGTACAAAAACATAACACATAACTGTGTTAGTTTTTGTATTCTCTCAGAAATCAGTTCTTTAAATTACATAATAATTGAAATCTGAGAAAACATGACAGAGGTCATGGTGTATGGGAAGCTGAAACAAAGCAGGGCTGTGTTTCCAACATGCGAACGCTAACAGGATCCCTCTGAGCCGTTAGAGGCTGAACGCTGAGGCAGAAATTGGTGAATGAACTGTCACAGCTCACGTCTGGAGACGTACGCTCTGAGAGGAACAATATAAGCTCAACTCGCTCCATTTTGAGCGGAAAGCGGTCTAATGTGAGGGTCAAGACTCCGATGCTAATGATGTGTACCTTTGAAAAGAATACGCTCTGAGATCACTAAGGGCCTGGATTAAGCGGGAGGTGGATGGAGACAGAAAGGGGGGAAAAAAAGCTTCAATTAAAAAGTATGAGTGACTGCCCACAACAAAAGAGGAAACCCAAGACCCAGGAAGGCACCACATGCTATTCATTTTCTAAAGTGAATGGAGTCAACAGGGAGGAGCTGCAGAGCCGTGCAGGGAAAAGTTCACTGCACTGAGTCACTCCATCATCTCCCCATAAGTGACTCTTGTCATAATGGGCCTTCTTTGTAAAAGCTTGTAAGCATCTGATTTCATGACAGCGTTGACAAGAGATGTGGGTTCATCCTGCTGCAAGGGGAAAATCCTGGAACAGGATGATGCTGAGCCCTCTAACGCTCAGATCCTGGGAAAAAGATCCCAGAACTAAAATCTACAAACTGTACCAACCATAAGCTCTAACTGTGACCCATTAAACCAGCAGGGAAGCTGTGGTCACAGCCATGTGGAGGGATATTGCTGAGAGGTCTCAGAACAGATTTAAGATACTTACATCCATAAAGTGTATCTGTTTGAGTAATGCGCCTGAAGTGTTGAAGTTTTTTCCATCTTTCTTTAAAAAACTTAGATGACAATTTGATTCTGGGAAAACGCTCTGTCCTTATAATAAAGGTTTGCTTGTTCTTCACTTGCATGTGGTCATTTGACTGATTTCTGCAACAAAAAATGTCGATCAGTGATGCTTTAAAATTTTTTTTTTTTTCTTTCAGTGTCTAAATCCTTCGAAAGACATTTTTTCACGCTCACATTTCTTTTCCAACACAAAACACTGCACAACAATACCAGGGGATGACATGACACGATTACTGCGTGCAAACACATTCGACAGGAAGTTTAAAAAAAAACAGCAACCAAAGTGAGCTAAATAAAATCAAACATGTGTTTAACACAAAGAGGATATTCAAACAGAGGGTAAAAACAGGACATAAAGAGAGGACTCCAAGACAAAGGTGTCATTTTCTAGTGGTCAGAAACCGCACAGACAAGAAGGACCATTATGCAACACAATCCCTGGACTGTGACCTTTGAGGCGGTCCTGAAGCATGCAGGTTATTTTGTACTGTTGGTAGGCTAACTTATAAAAAGATCTCTGCCACTGGGAAACATTTCCAGGTAACATAATACGTATGCATGCTGCTTTTAAATATTCAACTCAAAAGAAGAAAACATTGCTCACTTTGGGTCTGCAGTGACTTTAACAGAACGCGTTGAATCATCCGACTGCAACAACTCAACACACACACACATAAAAATTAAAGGGTTTGCAAAAAACACAACCAAAAGAAGGCACATAAAAAGGATGAGAAAATAAGAAACACTCCTCTTTGGGATTTTTTTCCCCCCCTGAGGAATGAATGAGTGCACAAACTCAGCAGAATGTGTTGAAAATATACCAGGAAACACATGAGAGGTAAAGGAGGCGGGTGGTGCTGCTGTGGCGGAGGATACAGAGTCGCATGCTGCCAAGGGGAGAAGTTAAAAACTCACCATGGAGTTTTAATGGCAAAACATCCCGCCCCAAAGAGGTAGGGTCTTCATGAGAGGGGGTGAAGGAGGTGAAGGGGGAGGGAGGGAGGGGAAGGGGGATACAGAGATAGACGGAAAAACCATTATTAAACTAGCACACTTGAGCAAACACACTTTTCACATTACATTCTGTTTGACGTGTCTGTTTAAGTGCACAACACAGGAAGCAGAATGTCTGTGCGCTAAGATGGATTTGAAAACCTGAAGGACGGCTCCATGACTCATCTGCTCAAGCTGCTCCGTAAAGTGTCATACCATAGATCTGGCAGACGCAGCATGTCCACAGACTTTGATTCTTTTTTTTTTTTTTTTCTTGGGACGTCTGTCACGTTTTCTTTCCTCTTTCTCTTCCCTGACTTCAAAGAGCATGGGTACATGTGCAGAAACATGTCGGCCTGATGGAGCTGTGCAAATAGGACAGAGAAGCGATGGGAAACACTCGTGATTGTTGAGATTGAGAAAGAAGAGTTTATGCGCTCTGTATAATAGCTGGGGACACCAATAAAACTAACAGCGCTCAGGCATTGTTGAGACAAGGAGTTGTGTGTTTGTATGTACCGTCTTTTTTTAGGGCGAGTGTGTATTTATGGCCGTGCATTGTCTTGTGAATGTGCCTGTTTGGACACAAGGGTGTGGGCAGATGTGTATCCACTGTGATTATGTTAACAAGTACACCGTGTGTGTGTGTGTGTGTGTGTGTGTGTGTGTGTGTGTGTGTGTGTGTGTGTGTGTGTGTGTGTGTTTAAGAGTCATCCTGAGTGTCTCCTGCAGGGTGTATTTCTGTCAGTTTGTGCGTGTTTCTAATGTTTACAAGACATTAGGAGTGGGAGTGTGTTCCTGTGTTTATGCTGCATGTCCAGAGATAGTGACAGAGCTCCGTAAACAGTTTACAGTAAATAAGCCTTTTCCCTGCAGCAATAAAGGTCCGATGAGACTGAACTCTGTCCCCCTCTGGACAACCTCCCCCAGCCATGAAAAAACACAGTCCCCGGCCAACCAAAGCACTCTGCAGCACTTCTTTATTTTATCGTTCTCTCTGCATCCGTCCGGGGCCCTCCCAACGACAGCACGCAGTTTTCAATTAGTCTTGCTACATGGATGTGTAGAGAAATGTTCCTCCTGGGGGAGCACAACAATTTGCCCTGAGATGTCTCACTCCTGGAGCGCGAGTTGACAAATGAACATGCCGCTCGGTGTAATGGAGGCCCCTGGTAAACTGCCACTTATCAAAGAGGTGCAGAGGAGGGGGCGAGGGGCTCTCTAAGGCCTGCTGAGCCCTTGCTCCGGGCCTCCAGCTGGGTAAATGGATGGACACCAGTGGGAGAGTGATGGAGGAGTTGGGGGGGGGGTCTCAGTGGGGGAAGCAAAGGCCAAGTAGGCATCAGGGTTTGACAAGACGCCACTTTGAACTCCTTCCTCTGACTTTTCTCAGACTTGTTGTTTATTAAATTAATTGTTTAAAGAAAGTTTAAACTCTGGGAGCTAGGAGGCCTTTACTCAACTAACTTCAAAAGACGGTTACCAAACTGTATAAATATAAGATACCGGGAACAAAAATCCAAGATATGCAAGAATTAGTTTTTGAAAAGTTATTGGAGAGTTTTGATAGACAGAAAATTAAATTTGTGGAAAATCAGAAGCCAAAATAACTCAAACCATTCAACGTGAAAACTTCAACATTCAAAGAAATAAGCTGATTTCTTACAGTAAAATATTTGTAACCCTTTAAGATATGCTGAAATTTGCAATTTTGAAGAAGTTTGTGTCCAAAGCCAAACTTAGAGCTCCTGTGAGGAGTTTTTGAAATGTTGTTGATGCTTTTTCACAAGGTACAAGAAAACAAGACCCTCTGCAGCAGTTTTTTTTTTAAGTCTTAAATTGCTTTGGGGAGGGTAAACTTTCTTCAAATTTTCTTCAAAAATAACTAAATGAGTGAAACACTTTATTTTTAAAATGAGAAGGTTAGCTTTTTTTCCTTTTCTCTGGTAATCAGAAAAGTATTATTTTGGCATGTACAGGACAAGGTCAGTTAAGTGATAAGATGTACATCTTTGCCCACAGGGGGCCCCATTGGAAACACAAACAGAAAGTTCCTCACATGAGCTTTAAATTGAAGGTGAACTGAAGTTTGACTATCTGTGGCTCATTTCCACCACTTCAGGTGGTTGCTTAACTCAGAAAGTATCTTAGAAAAAAAAGTACTGGCCCATATTGTGAATTTGGAAGCAATTAAAGCCACCTATTAGTTGTTTGATGACTGCTTTCACTAAACATGGACCCAGTCTCCTGTTGTTCCTTGAAGAGCTGTTTCCCATCTAAGGAAGGATAACTCCATTCAGTTAATCATGAAACTGGCAAACAGGTGGAGCAGAGGCAGGCTTTCAACCTCTCCCGCAATCAGCATGAACATGCTAACATGCCTGTCAACTAAGGCCCTGTTTATACGCCAACGCTTCACAGCATTTCTCTCGAAAACGCAGAGAAATAGAAATAGAAAGTTCCCACAGTGAAAGTGGGATGCGCAAAGCAACGTGTGACGTCAGCGTCCTTGCTGTTTATACGGAGATGGAAGCTGCAACGTTTCAGAAAAATTCCACTCTGGAGGGCGTTTTAAAAAAGTTGTGTTTTAGGTTAGCTGAAACAGCATTTCCATGTAAACAAGAGGCCGAAATGCAACAAAACTTTTGCATTTCGTCCCCATACCATTGTCATGTAAACGGCCCCTCAAACACGCCTCAAACTGTGTAAATGCAAAACTGCAGGAAATATACTGGATTGGACTCTCCCATGCTTTTACACTGTTCCCCTGGTGGACACTTGAGGTACTGCAACATTTTGCACTCCTGTACTGGTTTCATTTTTCATCAACAGAGGCTGAGCGCTCCTCAGCTGGAGACTGGAAATTATGCAGGATTGAAGCACAACAATTGTTTCATTTGCTGCATTTTGTATCCCAACTTCACACCAGATCATAATTTTAATTCTGATTAAATACAAAGTAAAGCTTTTAAAGAGGTAGAGGCTGAAAACAGTATGTGTACTATAAAATCCCTGCAGGGCCACAGCTTCGGTGCACATTATCCTCCTTACTGCATCCTCATATTTCCATTTGGCTCCACAGAACAATCTCAACATTCAGCCATGCAGTCGCTCTGATTCTTCTGCACAGCATATTTCTAACTGATGCTGACAGACAAATTCATGCAGCCAATCCATGTCAACTAACCGTGTAGATGCATAACAACGTTCAGTGGACATTTTAACTGACTTCACTGAAATACCAGTTCAATTATCCATGCAGCTACTTTCTCTTCCTGATATGTGACTTTTTTTGTTCAGTCTGGATGTTATTTGGATTCAGTCTCCATCTCTGTCTTGAAAGGGACAAACATCGGGTACTTTTATTTGCAGTAAAACTCAGCTTGGTGTTGACTGCTTGAAGTGGCTGCTTATATAAGCTGTGATGTTTTTATGATGCAAACGATGCAGATGTGTTGTTCTATCAAACACATAGCATTTAAGCTTGTGTCGAACGTCAAATTGCACACTGCTGAGAATAAAACAACAGAATGAGGTCATGTTGGGAAAGCTGTCCGCCGTGTCGAGCTGGCAGTAAACAGCTCTGACCACAGTGTAGACAAAGACCGCCCGGCTGTGTGACACACCGCCTCATCCTGCAGGTTTAGCGGTAAAACAGTCCCACGCAGGTCAGCGGCATGTTGGGAAACATTGGTTACACATGGGTCAGTGGAGTAAAAGGGGGGATAAGACCGGGAGAGGCAAGGAAAGAGGAAGAGAGGCTGGAGGAAGAGAGAGGGGGAGTAATCGAGCTGCGAGGGCGACGACCCCACTCCCACAGAATAATCGTTCACACGTTCATCTCTTAACCCATTGGCCCTAATAGCAGCTCCGCCTGGGCCATTAGAAGAAAGGAAGTGAGCTGATTTGTGTAAATGCGCAACTTGCTGCCATGTGATGCTGGGCGTTCTTAAAGCCCCTCTCTGGCTGCCATGAAGACAATGGCTGCAGCACCACGCTGGCTCTTACACACGTATTACAGTAATCTGAGGGCACATCTGCAGAGGGTCACAGGGTCCCACTCCCTCTCCCGCTGTTCTCTTTCTCGTTACCTCGCCTGCACTCCGCTTGCATTTGTTTGAAAATGTCATCAGCGGGATTTAGTCGAGGGTGGTGTTTTGTTTTGTGTGCGACAATCTTTCCATTTGGATTTTCATTTGTCCGCGTTAAAGTCAGACTGTGTGTAGAAGGGGATAAGTGAGCGAGAGTTTGTCTGCTCGCAAATCCCAAATTTATCACTGTCAGGCATTTCTGACAAGTTAAATCTATCCTTACACAACTCCGGCCGGTGCAGGGCCAAGCAGATAGTCCGCAGAGCTGTCTGAGTGTTTCTCTCCTAATCTTTTTCACAGATTAACTTCTGACAGCAACATTTCACAGCGAGAGAGAATCCTTCTGTGTCTTTTCTTCTACTCTGGGATTTAATTCATCTGGGGCCAACCTGGTGCCAAATATGGCCGACAGGAAACAAGAGGCCGGGTCAGAGCCGACACTCCTCTCCTTGTTCGGGACCCCCAGGAGGATTTGAGGACTTGCAGAAGCTTGGCTGTGCTCCTCAACACTCCCTGACCTGGCCTCGTCTGCAGGGGGGGTTATCAGGCGGATGCTGAGCTACATCCGACACACACACGCACACACACTGACACCAGGGTGACACCAGAGTCTAAATTAAAGAACGGGAGGGGGAGTCATGTTAAGGCTTCTTTGATTTGAAGACAAACATCAGCACACCGGTGGGCTGATTCAGGGTCTAAGAGGAGAGAGCTTCATCAACGTGTGTGTGTGTGTGTGTGTGTGTGTGTGTGTGTGTGTGTGTGTGTGTGTGTGTGTGTGTGTGTGTGTGTGTGTGTGTGTGTGTTTGTGTATGTAATGCCACAGTGTGCACAAAGACAGCCTGGTGGAGAATGTAGGTTAAGCAGCTGGTGTGTTCCTCTGCCGTCCTGCCAACAGGGATCTGCTCATACAGGTGTAAATACAGCTGCCGGACGCTCCTCTCTCTCTTTATATCACACACACACTCACTCACACACACACACACAGAGTCAAATATATAAAAAAGAGGGAGCGCTGCCTGCACAGACAGACAGATGGTGCCTCTGCACTCCTGTGCAAGTATAGCGTGAAACCATATGATATCACCCCCCACTCTGGGGGCCAAACCTGCTGCTTCACTCACTGTGCGAGCGTGAGTGTGTGTGAGTGTGTATTTGGTGAATTGGTGCAGCCGTGTGCATGCAGGAGCAGGCCGCACAGCTGCATGTCCTGATGCATTAATGCTGACGCCTCCTCTGGACTGGACGGATGGATGAAGAAGAAGTGAAGCAGCCAAACAGCCTGATAACGTCCTAAAGAGCCGCTGCAGCTGTGTGAGGAGCTCCTGGAGCCGGATCAAAGAGGGAAAACTGACTCTTTTTGTAAAGCTTCTGCACAAAAAAACAGCTGCCTTCTTTTTTTAAAGGCATTTTAAATGAATCCCACGAAAAGACGTCATCACAAAACCTTTATTTTCTGACTATTTATCAGCCAGCCACAGGTTTCTCCTTGAGAACATGTTTTCATCAGACACACAGCTAATATATGCAACCCTACAAAGACAAACACTCTCAATGTATAAATGGTTGAATAGAAGTCGTGTTTTCATCCTGTCCTTTCTTACATGAACTAAAGTCTATCATCTGGTGACACCTTGAAGTCTAGTTTCTGATGAATCTGCCTTCATGTTTAGGATTTATTTAATTCTGTTCTTATTTCATTATCTTTTGACGATACAATTTATATCTTGTTTGGTTTTAAAGGTTTGCATTCACAAATCAACCAGGCGGCCTGAGTTTTCTCAGAGAGTGATGTTTGAATATTGTCTGAGATGACCACAGTGCTGGTTTTTGTATTTTAATTTCATTTGTTAAAGAATTATAAACAGATAGTTTAATATATCTAACCATACCATTTATAAGAAGAAGTTGCAGAATATAAAAAAATAAAAAACAACAACTTAGTGTCATATACATTTTGAAAGCATCAACTTCATGCCGAAAAGACAAAGAGATGCATCCCTCAAACCTTAAATTTATTCCTCTTTAACTCTCTTCAATCGAGTATTTGTCAGTGAGTATCATCTCCCATTTTGCACATTTACAAACAACCAGGATTTATATAGACCACGGTTCACTTCTGCTTACATACTGACATTTTGAGGTGGGATATTTACACTCCTGTGAGGCCTCGTCTGTAAACTAAGAGGTCATGACAGATGTGGAGAGAGGAAGAAGGTGGAGGTGTGTGAGATGCCTCCATCACTTCCATAGCACCAGTGATGTGAGGTGAAATCACACACTGGGGCACCGATATGAGTTAAAACAGAAGTCACAGTGGGATTTGGGCTGTTATACATTGTTTCAGAAAAGCTAGCTGAACATTTAGAGGTTACCAAAAACTATCAGACATCCAGAGTCTGTAAGAGAGAAAATGTTCCAGGAAAATGTGAATTTGTTGGGCTATAATCACAACAAAGATGAGTAGATTTATCAGACTGAGTGTGAAACAAAAAACATAAACAAAACTATGATATTGTCAATTGAACTCATGGTTCCTAAGGTTTCAGTATTTCTCATTTAGGTGCTGATGTGAGCAGAATTGATCCCAATGAACGTTTATTTCACACAGGAAGAGGTTTATGTTTGGTTTGTTAATGTGAGGGTGTTCAAGACTTTTTCTGTCTTAAAAACCTCAATCATAGTGGTATTATTATCCAAACACTTGATACAATCTCAAGGTCCAAATTTGATGTAAAATAAAACATATCAAAGGATTTTGAAGAAGTGCAAAATGACAGAAGGAAGAAGCAGACAAAAAAAACAAGTTTTGATGACTAGGCAAGGTCAATCCTGAAGTTTTCTGAACTCAAAGCCAAAGAAACAGAAGTGGTAACAATAAAAATAAAGAAGCAATAAGTCATGGAATCTGGTGAAAAAGTAAAGGTAAGACGAGGCAAACTAAAGCAATGAATTACAGACCAAAACACAGAGGAAATATGGACCCGATAAAAGAACCCAGATGACATAAGAAGAAGAGGATCCTTCAGATGACGAAGGCTGGAAATCAAATGTTTGTACAAAGTGAGCAGCGAGTGATAAATACAGAGGAATAAAGTCGCCTGAAGCCCTCAGTGAGCGTGGAAACCATCAGATCTATTTTGAGAGGCTCATATTGTATGAAGTCAAATATTACAACTGCTATAGCCAAATTCAAACCACGCGGACCAGCACATCATCATAATATCCCATCTTTACCAGGACACCACAGAGGCCGTAAACAATCAGGCCTTTTTACAAAGCAAATGAACGTCTCTGCTCGGCTTAATGATCTGGAAAATGGCCTGTTGTTGTTGTTGTTGTTATTGACACGACCGCAGGTTTACGTCCTCGTTGCTCGCTTATCGAATATCACGATGAAAGAAATCCCTTGCTGTCTGTTTGGATCATTGTACCATTCAAACAGGGCATGAAAATTACATTTAAATCAATTTATTGAAATCTGTCCATATTTGTGGAGCCACCTGTACTTTATGTAAACAGAGCTGGAAAAGGCCTGTAGATGCTGGAGGTCTTAAAACTACATGATTTCAATGCATGGCAAAGATCCAAGTTTATAAAAAGAGCGCGTGCGAGCAGAGCGCCATCCCTTTCAAAATAAAAGCTTTTTGTTCTCAGAGCTTACACACTGCTTCCACTATGACCTGAATACATTTTTTTAATCATTATCAAGGTTTTTGTTTCTTTTTTTGATATGCATGAAGTGTTTTTTCCGTTTTCCAAACAGCCCAGAGAGCGAAGGTGGCGTGCACGCTATGCTTCATGACCCTATATAAAAAGGTTGCGGTCCGAGACAAAAGGAGTCCATGAGCATTAGCTGGATGTGTGAGAAGAGAGCGCTCCAGCCTGCACCGGGCTGCTGTTGACACAATACACTGTTTTTATAGCACGATGAATGAGAAAAGGGAGCAAATCACAGAGTGGAGTCAAAGACGCGATGCAGTGTGATTTAAATCCGTCTCCTTGGCGGCCAAACTGTAAATTTAGTGAAGTCTCAAAACAAAACAAAGCTTTGACGCTCGGCTCTGTGCAGATGACAAGTTCTAAGTTTCAGATGTGCTCTCTGATGACAGACAAACAACGAGTTTCCTTCACATTTGAGAGTCAAAAAAATCAAGGAAACAATGTGATCTGTTCAGAATCTGAAAATACAAAACATTTGACATTTGCAAACACATTTTATTAACACGTTTACGGCCATCATGGAGCTTGAATATCATTTGTGTTATTTGTTTTTAAGATATAAGAAGCGCTAACAGCAGGTGAGACACTTCTTCACTTGCTTTAAGAGGTCTTTTGCCCCTCCGTGCACTTTGGAAGTCGGCAAAGTTTTGCCAGAACCCTCAACTCACCTTCAACATTAAACTCAGAAAACAAAAGTAAAGGATGAATAAGCTCAGAGACAGAGGTTTTAATTATTTTCTTTTAGCAACTTATACAGGTTTTTGATTAGAAACAAACAAGTAAACACAAAAAAATATGATTAAAAACACAAAAACAGACTTTTTAAATGACCTTTACCTGTTTATTAACCTTTAGATTAATCTTTTATTACAATGACATGCTGATTTATGTAATGGTATCAGTTTTAACCAGAGTAAAGCTCCATTATTGGTTAACTTTTAATTAACTTTAGGAGAAAAACAACATAAATGAATCATCATAGCAGAAATAAGTGTTTAAAGATGCCTTTGGTTGAAGGATTATGGACGAGGACTTATCGGGATGTTTTTCGATTTTATGACTGAAGACAAGTTAGAAGTTGTATTTATTATTATTATTATTATTATTATTATTATTATTATTATTATTATTATTATTAATAAATACATCAGGTTTATTGTGAATATACTTTTGAAAAACTACGTTTGTTTATCTCCTGTATTTATGCTACATCATCTAGAGTTGATGACAGCTTCCTTTTTCAGATAAAGCGTTTTATATTGATGGTTTTGGAGGCGATGGTTGCATTATTTGTGTTGCACTGAGTTTATCTGTTGCTTCACACAGTGAAGGGATGCTCAAGCAGAGCATCTTATCGCCATTTCAGGAATCTCAAAAGCATCACTGAGATGGATCAGGAGGCTGATCATTTCATAATGTTGGGCCCGAACTTCATGTGCAGAATAAAGGCTGAGGTGTGTGTGTGTGTGTGTGTGTGTGTGTGTGTGTGTGTGTGTGTGTGTGTGTGTGTGTGTGTGTGTGTGTGTGTGTGTGTGTGTGTGTGTGTGTGTGTGTGTGTGTGCATAAGACCTACCCGCTGCGTTTGGTGATGGTGCCCAGAGTCATGGGCTGTTTGATCTGAGCCAGCGGCAGAACCACGGTGAGGCTGGGTAGCGGGGTCAGACGAGGGTTCCCCATGTTGTTGTTGGTGAAGTTGTTGTACGAGTCCTGGCTGCTTAGCTTGGCTGCAGACACACACGTACAAATACACATACAGAAACACACACGCAGTAATTAAAGGTCTTTTTCATGGTAATAAACATCTGCAGCAAGGTCAGAGACATGAGGGAGGAAAACAACAGAAGAAGAAGTGAATCAGGAGGTTACAGACTCAGAATACAGAGAATAAAAATACAGTTAATGGAACCATGTTTGATACATTATTCATTTTTTTCAGTTTTTAGAGGTTTTCAGCTCAGTGGCCTTTAAAGATGATAATTCTGATGCTAATGCTAATCTATAACCTTACACAGAAACTTGACTCACTCTCAGTTATGCAGACCAGCGCAGACCTTGTTTACTAAAGTGAAAACCTTTTAGTTCCATGCAGAAAACCTGAATGTTATTTTTTTTTTACACACACGCGTGCATGCACACACGTGAACACACACATGCAGGTCCAGGTTGAAGGCCTCCTGAGGAATGATTGGAAATAACCAGCTCAAGATGCCACATCACAAAGACTCTAGCTCTGCTCCTAGTGTCTGGCAGTCTGTTAATCAAGGCCAATCAACAAGCCCTGCACACTGGTGACTCAACACACACCACACATACAAAGAGGGAGAGAGAGAGAGAGAGAGAGAGAGAGAGAGAGAGAGAGTAGATCTAGAGAAAAATCACCTCATCTCATATTAAACCCCATCCAGTCATGCCGTGTTGAAAGGTTCCTTTAAGGCTTCCTCCTTTTTGAATTGACACAAACAGCTAACGTGTTCAAATATGACTTTTTACTCCAAAAAAGTATTAAATTTAACTCGAACACTCATGTACACCTGAAGAGACAGCTGTCACTTTTTTTATTATTATTATTATTTTTTTTTATCACAGTCAATCTTTTCACGGTTTTAACATCACAGCAAAGATTTTTCTGCTCTGCAAAACATCTGAAGATGCAAAGTTTGTGAAAAAGTAATTTCTTCTTTTGGTTCAAGCTGAACTAGTTCAGTTTAAACTTTTTTTTGGTTTAAGTTCTTGTCCAAGAAAAAACCCCAAACAACCTGTAGACCAACGAACACAGCATCAGGAGAAAGATAGATAAGCTCCCAGACTTCTACAACCAGGGACCCCCAGAAATGGCAGTGCAGGGACTGGGAACTATAATAAAGACTTCATTTATCTGATGTGTAATAACTGAGTCTACCTATGGTCAGATATTTCTGTTTCCTAAATGAACCTGCCTCCTCTGATACTGTCCTCTACCTCCTGGTTTAGTCACCTTGGGCTCTTCAACAAAGAAAAACAGATAGAACGTTTTCTGATTGCATGCTTTGATTTTAAGTTTAAAATCTATTTTTGTTTATATTTTTACAATCATGGATGAAATATGAAATCATAAATACTTTTTGATTTTGAAGACATTTCATGACCCCCTTCAGTGTTTCTTAAACCCCACTTTGGTACCCGCTTTATACAGAGAGGTTTTATTTTTGTGAGTGTGGGTTTATGGGTGCAGTCAGAATAATAACAAAAAAGAACAAAAAATGTCAAGAAATAATACAACAGATTTCCGTGGCTTTGGAAAAGGAGATGAAATCACTGTTTGTGGTTTCAAGATGTTTAGTTTTTTTGTTTGTTTGTTTGTTTTTTTGTTTTTCAAACAAGCACTCCTGAAAATTTCAAGAAGATTTCAGGCAAACTTGTCAGTGAGTTACCCCTTCTCATTCATGCCCTTCACAGGAGAAGATTTTCTCTGTCAAGTAGGCTGCAAGACAAGATGAACAAAGGGCAACACAGGAGCAATGTCGTTATTTAAAACATACTCGTGATTGTAGGCAGAGCTGAGTCCAGAGCTGAGCAAGTGTTGATATATGCACAAAGATTGATCCTGGCAAATTTTCCCGAAGGTTTACTGCAGCTACATGTCAACTCAACCCAACTTTGTGCAAAAATTTTAATATTACCCATCAGAAAAAAAATCAGAATAAAGAGGCAGAGAGGAAGCTTTGTTTATTCGTGTTAAATCATGGGAGTCAAAGGGTTTTGTGCATGTATTAGTTTTAGATAATTTACAATATTGGATGATTTTAGACTGAAAGATTATGTTGCATCCTTTAATGGAGCAGGTAACCTAGAAGTGAAGCAGCCCAGAATAAAAAAAAAAAAAAGAGAGAGAAGGCCCAGACTGGAAACAGTGTAACTCTCCTTTAATAAACACACTGAGGAAAGAAACAGTCACATGGAAACATTTGTTCATAGAGGACAAGAAACAGGGATTAAAAAACAAATATGTTTGTAATCCTGTGACAATAGACACAACAAAAAAAAAGTGTATACCGCTGATTGAACGGGCAGCCCAAGGAAAAATTCCAAGTTCAAGAGCTTTCAAAAGAAATAAAGAGCAAACCTGTGGGCGCAGCACAATACACGGCTCTGAATGTTTTCCTTGTTCCATTTGTTGCCTTAATAGATGAGTGACAGCCACGAAACATAAAGGAAAGAAAAGCAGGGAGGGGGGACAAGCACACAAAGAAAACAAGGCGGACATCAAAGGTTAGAATAAAGGTAGAGGAGGAGAGCGCCTCGTCATTATTTGGAAGGAGCGATCAAGAGGAGGCTGAATGCGAGCGGAAAGGGACTGCTGAGTGTTTTGGTCCAGTCTTTTAGATCATTAACGTGCAGCTCTGAGTTTCATTAGTCCTGCCAAACCTCTGCTTTGTGGTCCTCCAAAGGCCCTCCGCCGGCCAACAAAGCCGCGTGACCTTCGGCGGGGGAGAGGAGGCCATTACACAAACCTGGCCTTCATTTCCCTTCTGCTGCTCTCCTGGTCAGACTAACAGAGGCCTGAACCAGCTCCTCAAAGCCCTTCAGAAAGCCCCCGAGCCTGGGCAGCCACCTTTTGTGTCGAAGGAGAAAAAAAAAAAGTCCAGGAAGCGGTTTGAAAAGCCATAATGGTGCTTCAGCGAAGGGGAAGGAGGGTGAGGGTTAAGGGTGAGGGGGTGTTGATGATTTTAGACCCCAAAACGGACATTTCATTCCCCCTCCCGCTTCTCTTTGAATCTAACAACAGGTGTGGACGTCCTGTGATGAAGGGGGGTGATGATGAGCCCTGACCGGACTGTCACGCCACGCCGTCAATCAAAGCCCGACACCCCCAAGCCGCCACCCCTCCCGGGTGAGGACGAGTTAGCGTGGAACGTGTTGGAGATCACGCACCCGCAGAAGATGATCCATGAAAAGACAGCTTGAATGTCTGAAACGCAGACAGCAGTGTGTGTGTGTGAGGGTGTGTGTGTGTCGGGGGAGCTGCAGACAGACTGACTGAGATGTCAGGACATTGATCACGAAAATGTCAAGCTACCAAAATACAAACTATGAATTATATCAGCTCAAGTCCTGAGACTAAAATACATTTAAATATCTGTTTTTCATCACACTCAGATTTTTCCTTTTTTAAGGAAAGGAGAGACAGACTTGGATTAGAAATAAGGGTAAAAATATATTTCTATCATCATCTTCTAATCCCTGACAAATGTTAAAGTTTGAGGATTTAGAAATATGAAACGTTATCTTTGATTTGAAAAGTCATTTCAGTGCAGCTAATTCCAAATATTTCTATTAATAAGCGATAAAACTACAATGAATTTTGTATTGTGAAATTTATGTTTATCATCTCTGCAAAGTAAACAAACAGTTACAGAGATTAAAAATTGTAAATATAATTGCCATGGATTTTTTTTTTTTTAAGTATCTTAAAGCAGGTATTTAATTTCAGTTTATTTCAGATTGCATAAAAACATACTTTCTTTATTATCTGCCCTCTTGATATCTGTATTATTTTTTAAGCAGTTATTCTGTATTTGTAATAATGTTTCAATGTTAGAAGTAGATTTAAATGCTCACACACAAACTATTCAGATGACATTAAAGGCTGAGGTGCTGCCACGGATCACATTTATCACTTTTATGTGTTTCTCGTCCTGAGCAGCTGAGAAAACATCAGCAGAAAGTCAGGATGCTATTAAAGACTTTTGCAAATGCAGTGTTGTGAAATTGCACCTCTTGGCTGGTTTTCCATAGACGGAGTGGTGAAGCAGAGATATGCAAACGACAGATTAAGGGTGTGTCTGCATTAAACAGCAGGAGCAGGAAGGAGGCCTCTGTGTGTTTCTTTTTTAAATGCATTTAAAAAGAGATGAACAAACAAGATTTTTACTGTTTTTCTACTTATTTTTTTTTTACAGATTTACAGAATTACAGATTTTGTGGGTGATGATGAGCTAAAAAAATACCAAATATCACTGAATATTAAAAACTATTAATAAGCAGATGTAATTCCTACGGCACCGTGACCGACTGTACCTGTTTTATTAAAACTGAAACTATCACCACAGCTTCAAACTTCTGCTCTAAGTACAATCAGTGCTGCAGCTTTGTCTTCACTGGGACTCCAACTCACCTGTTCAAATATAAATCTACAGGCTCGTCACATATTCCCGACAGAGGACAGAGGATTAGAACCACATTGCAAATGGAGATTTTGAAAAACTGAGCAATAAGTCCAGAGAATAAAGCTGTAAAATTAACATCATTTATATTGTGAACTCATGAGAACAGAGTCGTAATTGTGCAGGAAAAAGTTGTGATTCCCTGTGATAGAAGTTACAATTTAAGGAAATGAATAACCGATATGTTTAATAATAAATAAGTGAGGCACTAAAGGAGCAGCCAGCCCCCTGTGCTGAGAAATAAAAAACACGCATCATTTTGTGAAGTTAAACTCTAAACAGCTGAGGACGAACTGAAGTTGTAGCAGTGAGCACAGACTGGTCCTCCTCGTCCTCATAACAGACTCAGTTTCCTGGATAATCTTTTCAGAATCCTGAGTCTTCCGATGCTGTGGTCCTGATGTGTTAAAAGATTGAGTATTTATGAATTAATTATGAGACCTGGGCTGAAATTTAACTTCACAAGATGCTTCATGTTTCTTATTTTGGCACTGACACCTGGTTGCTCTTCTGGTTTCTGTCCAAAATAATCTACAGGCAACTGTCAACTGAAATTATGACTTTTATCATAAACATGTATTTTTCTCATTCATATTCTATTTTCTGATAATCTTAAATTCATTTTTGCATTGGTGACATTATTGTGGTGTACTGTGTTTTCATTGTTATGAGGATTTAAAGTTGTGGGCCTCATATTTAAGGGTTTGACTTTTGGTGGACATACTGCATTATTTTTCAACATAATCCCCTTCAGTATCTTTACACTTTAGCCAGCTATGTTTGAGGGACTCAGTGCCACTTTTAAAGAAGTTCTTGACTGTTCAAAAAGTCCTCCAATGCATGTATGATGTCATCATCTGATGGAAAGTGGCTACCAGAAATGGCATTTTTCAATTTTGGAAACAGATGCAAACACTGAATCTCTGCTCTTTCAGTTATTTTGTCCATTTTGAAAAAGTAACTTTCCTTGTTTACTTTCGAGAGCTGCCTCTTCAACATAAACTGACCAAATGACGCCAGTCTTCAGGTACACAGCCTGAAATAGTCAGGGAATAGTAGAGCTGAAAAAGGTATATGAAGTGTCATAAATTTAAGACCTTTGGTTTGGTTATCCTGCAAAATGGTCATAAAGCGTCATTACCCTAATCATTGGTGAGGTTTCAGGATACGGATGAATAGTTTTGAACCTGGACACTATTACAGCAAATTTTTGGGCCAATATATGCGAAAGGTTTGAACAGTTTTGGAACTAACTCAGCAAAAATATCCAACCAGCAGCCGAGAAATCGTCTGTGATGACTTCTCAACCAAAGTCTGTCCTCTTAGAGGGTCTGTTTTTGTGTCTGATCTGCAAAAACAGACATATTTTTGTTAATAAGTACATTTCACTGCTCAAAACACAAAAAAATGCATGTTGTTTTTGTTAAATGTTTCAGATATCTTGCTGGGTCCAAACTTTTCTAATTAAAAACAACAAAGGACGAAAATATGAGATGAAAAATACAAAATGACTCAGGGGCAGATCAGCAAAACCTACATTCTTCAATTTAATATGACAGGGGTTTTTTTTTAGGTTCAGGGGGGCCTGGTGGTTTTGTGAAGTTTGTTACTTCTTTAAAAACTTGAGCCTGTTGGTGGCTAATTCACTGGAGTTCGATCACACCTGTGGGTGAAGCTTGAAATCTCTGCAGCTCAAAATCATCTTGAGACCAAAATAGTGAACGTGGGTCCAGGCTTGAAAGCATTGAAATCACCTTTATAATTATTTTTCCAAAAATCTGAAGGAGAAAATCTGTTTGGAGGAGGAAGGAAAGGGCTCACAAGACAACTACAAAGAGAGAGCAAGAGAGAGGTAGACAGATGAGAAGTGCCTGGCAGACGGAGACGAAGGCCATGATTTGATTAATGGCCGGGGCGTGATGTGCCCAGGCGCTGATACATGACATCGCCATGGAAAGAAGATCCATCAATGCAAATCCAGCTCTGTCGCCGTCGTCCAGAGAAAAACTCTGACCCTGCCAAAAAGTCACACTGTCACCTGACCCCTGTCTCTGGTCCTCCTTTAATCCAGCTATCCATCCAGCTCCCGTCCATCCGTCCGTCCATCCATCCCTCCCTGTCTCAACAGCATTTGCATTCTCCTCTAGCATTAAGCCTCTCTCTCTATCCTTCGCACTCTTCCTTTCTCCTCAGCCGCCCTCGGGTCACGCCGTATCATGTTTCTCTCCCCTCTTTTAATACCCGATTTGCATTCAATCCAAGCAGGAGGCTCCCGGTGAGGAGGTGACGTGCGAAAGGACAAGCGCTGAAGACTTTATGTGCACACAAACACTGTGTCTTATTTGAATTGTTCTGCCAGAGAGGATCAAGGATAAACAAACTCGGCAGAGGAGCTGGGGCAGGGAGTGTGAGCCGGCAGCCGGTTGAGCAGGTGACACGATGACTGATGCTTTAGGAAACAGGAGACCTGAACCTGGAGATGATACTGCAGCTGTGAGAGCGACGGCTACAGAGGAGAAAAATCAGGGGGAGCAAGGTTTTGGTTCCCACTCATTTGTCACTTTTGAAGATGTTTTTTTGTGTATTTTCAGGGTCCTAAGTTCTATCCAGAAGGTGCAAATGTGTGTGAAAGATAAGACGTCTTCGAAGTGTGTGACATAGCAGCAAAGCATGTCGATAATGGATCGGGGAGGGCCTCTAAAACTCCTGTCAGGGATTAGTTTCTGTGTAATAAGGCAGGTTTCATTTCAGGGTTTCATTAACACACATAGCAACAAGAACACACACACACACACACACTGAAAATAGACGTCAATGTAGTCAGACAGTGTAAGCAGTGCAGCTACATGTCTGAGGACCAAGTCTCCTGGAGCCGTGTCAGGATTTGAACAAGTGCTAACCTTCAGGGCAAGTGCCCAAAACTGCAGTTCCTCCAGTGACCACTGGGGCCGTCTCTAAAAGTGAGTCGTCTCATAGCCTGTATAATTAATGGACATAGCCTCCGCAACGTCATCCATCTATTTCTGAAAGGAATATTTGAAGCAAAACGGACGGCGCGGCCATATCGGAAATGAGGCGGGATTTCAGTCTCCACAGTAACAGCCATAGGGCGCCCGGAAGTCACATGAGCTGAGCTGTGCCTCTGATTGGACAAACCGGCGATCTAAATATTATCTAGACAGCCGAGTAACAAAAAAGTCCACCCCCGTACAGTGTGTGCTGTTAGTGAAATCAGCAATTCAGACGGGAGACATTCTTTGTACCAGGCTGTAAACATGCTTTTTTTTTGGCTTGGTGTGTTTGTGACCTCTGGTACTTCTGGAGCCAGCCTCAGGCAGACACTCGACCAACTGCAGATTTTAGCACTTCTGCATTGTCTCATATTTTCAGACTGGAGGTTGCCGCTTGGTCGATCTCAATAGAGCATGGATGAATGAAACCTAATGTTATCAAAGCCTGAAGTTAAAATTAGGCGATTTTATTTAATTTAAGGACTTTACTCCTCCTAAAATTGAACCCTTTGAACTCTGAGCTGATATTTCAGGTCTCTGCTCGAAAATTATATACCCATCATAAAATGAATATATTTCTGCAACCACAAAGTCTATTTGAATAGTTTTGGTGACATAGTAAAGGGAAAACTTGTGAAATTTGTTGAGATGTGTTAATATGAGTATATGTGATACTAGTAAAGAGTAAATGAAGATGGCACCCAGAAAAAAATAAATAAAAAACTGTATGTTCATCTAAAAAAATAAAAAAAGACATTTCAGGCTGAATATCTCTTTGAAAGTGATGCAGCTGCAGCTCTAAACCTTTTCAAGGTTAAGGTGTTAAGGAAGTTTTCTGACTTCCTGATAAAGTTTTCTGAATAAAAATCTGTTTAACAATCCAACGAATGATCTGTTCTTTGGGCTTCATGCTGTAAAGTGAGATCATGTTTTCTGCATTGATCCGGGTCACTGAACGCCTCCTTTACAAAACTTAACATCATCTTTCTGATCTGTCTGTTCTGTTTTCTTTTTTTTTTTCCACTACAGATGTTTTAAGAAGTTGAATATCTGTCCAGAATCTGCAGTCTTGTTTTAGTCCGTCACATTTTCTCCCATTCATTCCTTGATGGTCCAAGTTTCCCAGACATGTAAAAAAAGGGGAGGGATTAAAGCCAAGGAGAGGAAGAAGAAGAAGAAGAATGAAAAAGGGAGGAGGGGAGGGAGGAGAAAGCTGTTCTACCATCCCAATTCCCCATAGTATCATTATTAAAACACTCACTTCCACAGGGGGAGGAAGAGAAGAGAGAGAGAAGAGAAAACAGAAGGGAAGAGAGGAGAGGCGGAGAGAAGGGTTGAACACAAAGAGGAAGAAGAAGAAGAAGGAGCGGGGATCCCCCACTGGACGGAGTAAAAACAAATTAAAAGAGCCCTTATAAAACACAGATGCTGCAAAGAAAATAAACTTCACAAGATTTACTGTTTAGCAAAGGAATCGGAAGACTGGTGGAAAAGCCATCAGCTCTCTCTTCTCCTCCTCCTTCTTCCTTTTTTCTTTCTCTCTCAGGTAAAGCCGCAGCTCAGGGATCTACCGTCTGAGTTTCTCTTTCCTCTCCGCTCCCTTTTCTCCATCTCGCGTCTCGTCTGCTATTTTCAGTCAGAGTTGAGAGTGGAGGTCAGGCCGGCCTGTGTGAAAATGGCTTCCTGCCCGGTCCCCCGCTCCCAAACCGCAAGCTAACGGGGGAGCTTTTATTAACAGCCCTATTTGGGAACATTTCTGAAGGCTTTTTCGTGTTTTTATTGATGTTTCTCATGTCAGGAGCTAAAAAAAAAAAATCACAGACGCTCGACGACAGCGGGAAAATAAAAATCCCAGGACAGGGTTTTTATATTCTTTATCAAACTTGAGAACTGAGAAGACAAAAGGAACCTGAGGCACAGCTACATGAAGTGTGTTCAGCAGGAGGGGGAAAAATGTGGCTTACAGAAGCAGAACATGTCTGCACACAAAAACACATCTGAGAAGAAAGCAAACATGATCATGAGAAAACAATCAGGTGAAAGGAACGCTCACAAACGGCCCCCTGAAATCAGATCTACAAGTTTACAGCATGTCAGTGTTTACAAGGCTTCATCAGACGGGACTGAGTCACCAGAAAGAAGAGCCGAGGGGGGCCAGAGGGGCGAGGGGGGCTCAGACAGCTCCACTGGATCAGATGACACCCACACTCCTACCATATGTGTGTGTGAAGAGTGTGTACATGTGTGTGTTGTGCAGCCATCATCTGATTTGGGTCAAGGAGCTCGTACCTCACAGTGAAGAGGCACGGGTTACAGCCAATGATTGGATGTTAAGGGGAGGAAAGAAAGAAGGGGAGGGTGGGGGAGGTGGCCGTGTGTGTGTCTGTGTGTGTTTATAAGGGAGGCAGTGCACACAAGTACACACAGGCACAAGCACAACACACACCCTTACTAACCAATTTAGCGGGGCGAGCAGAGAGGAAGAGAGAGAGAGAGGAGGAATCAGACGTTCTTCGCTGGTTTTCTCTCCCACATGAACACGACTGAACTCAAACTTCTTACACTCAAAAATAAACTCGACTTAATTCAACGAAAGTCAGAAAACAACCAAAACAGAGAGAAATATCACCATTATTACAATCTTCTTAAATGTTTATTAATTTCTGATTTTAAGGTGAACTATTAACCTATAATTAAAGAAATGTTTGCAGCCTGAGTGTGCAGATGTTTTTTTTTTTCTTTTAAAAATACTATTTTTCCATGGATTTGGGTTATATTTTCAGTTTCTATTGTATGATATACAATGAAATAAAATGTGATAAAGCTGCAAGTTTAAAGCATATTTTTAGTACATATGACTTTTTTTAAGCCATGATGTCTTTTTTTTTTAAATATTGTGTGTTAAATGTCACCACATAACTATAAAACTGTTCTACTACCTGTAAAGATTCCTTTTATCATTTTTAATGCATGTGTACATTTTCAATGATATAATTATAAGATACATAAATAAATGATTTTATCTTAAGCGGCTTATGTCTTACAATTGTGCAAAACTGAAAAAAAAATGCATATTTTTGTGGAACACATTCTGTATAAATCCTGAGGAAGAACTTTTTAATGGAGATACACGTTTGTTAGTAACAAGTCTCTTCACAACATGCATATTTATGGGTTATTCGTTTTTAAGGCCATGTTCCTGACCTTACTCTGCAGCTCCTCTGCCCTGAGAGTTTCCCTCGATTTCTTTGTTCTGACGTTTGTTTGTTTGTTCGTTCGTTTTGTTTGTTTTGGGACTTCAGAGGTGTCGTTTTTTGTGTTTCCAACTTCATATGATGATTTAAAGTCTTAAATTCGGCCTCTGTGTTCGTCTATGACTGACTGAGCCTCCAGGCTCCTCAGCCGACCTCCCGGTCAGTGAGGAGTCAGGCTGAATCGGTCACTCAGTCTGCCTCTGATCACTCTTCCTCTTATAGCCCTGCTGTTGGAAAGAGATGAACAATAAGAGAGATAATAAGACTGTCGCACAACATCCTCTGCCGGCTGCATGAAAATGATCACATCAGACTAAAGGTTTCCAAACGTTTCCTTTGCGATCTTAATGTCAAAACGCAGCCTGAAGCTGGTTCTCCTGCAGGTTTTTGGAGGAGAGAAGATTTGTTTTCTAATTATTTATCACAGCATAGACAAACATATCTCTGATTTGATTTAACCGATAATAAAACCTGACTGACAGCTCAGTGATGTGCAGTTTGACAGACGCTCTGTTTGAGCTTTTGCAGCATCCTTGCAGAAATAAACAGCACGTCAGAAATATTTACAGGTGATGCAGGAAAATGAGGATAAGAAGAGATGAGAGGCAGCATCAGGCTGAAAACGTTAAATCTGTGGGGTTTGTTTTGCATGTGGTGCAGAAATCAAACAAACTGAATTGATTTGATCGTTTTCATCAAGGTACTAAATAAATTGTTTGTTTTAGGGCATGCAGTTTGAATTTCCTTGTTCCTGAAATGTGAATAGCTATCCTTCCCATTTAGATTTAATGAAACACTTCCAGTTTAGCTCAGATTTTTTTTTTTTTTTTTTATCAGAAAATTTGTTCTTAAAAAACACCTAAAAACTCAGACTGAGGAGAGGCGTGAGCCCAGGAAGGGTAAATCTCTCTTTTTTGTGTTAAATGTGTTGATTTCATTCTGTTTTGCTCGTCTTGCTGCAGGGCAGCCTGGAACAGAGGCCCTGGTCTTTGTGGGTCCTCCGTGCAGGAGTCAAAGGATAAATCCATAAATAAGTAACAACACCGAATAAAACTCAAATAGATTAGAATCTGAGAGGTAAAAATGTTAGAGAGAGAGTGACATTTGGATTATATTCTGCATGCACTATAAACTGTAACATAATACATTGCGTAACCTGCAAAAAGGCTGACGCACAGACACTTGTGAAGGCTTTAGGCTTTAAAAACAGACTTTAAATGAGGGAAAAAACAAAGAGATGAATACAGAAGATCAGCAGAACAAAGGCGGGATGTAAAACCTATTGATTCAGTGACAATAGAGGGCTTTGGCTTTTCACAGCATGCACTTTTCACATGGTAAGGAAATAAGCTGGAAGCCACAAGTGCCGTCTGTGTGTAATGGCAAGGCAGCTTTATTTCTTTATCTCTACCTTCCAATTTTGCAAATCAAATAATGATGAGTGCAGTGGCGAGCACCCGGTGATAAGAGGGTTTAGTGGTTGTGGAGATTGAGTTATTAGGGTTTCCTATAAAAAAAAAAAAGAAAAAAGAGGACAGAGGTCTACGGTGGAGCCCAACGTCGGCCAAGATACATATTCCTCTCACTGTGTATTTTTGGTCGCTTTAAAAGCCCTGAAAGTAGAGGGGAAGGCTAATTTTCAGGGTAAACAGCTTGTTCGATTGCAGTGTGGTTTTGCGCTGAGCTCTCCGTTTATTGACTCAAGCCGAGAGCCGGGCTCTGGCTCCTCTGCCGACCACAGCCAACGGAGCACACACACACACACACAAGCCGCTAACACTAGCTTACCTTTGATGGCACACTACTGTTAAATCAAATGTACTGAGTAATGCACAAAGCCTAATCCTCTCCACCGTGTGGCACGTTCAGAGGAGAAGAAAAAAGCTTTTAAAAGAACATCTGCTCCTCTTTCAGAGCGCTCTGTTTGTTTAAATGTTGTAATTAAAGGTGAAAGTCTTCATCAGTGTGAAGTTAATGTGATGCTGGATCAGAAAAACGAGAAGGAAAAGAGAAAGAAATGTCTCTGCACCTCCTTTAAAGCCAATAACAAAAAAGAGAAATGAAATAACAGCAGCTGAAAGTCGTCTACATTTAAAAGTGTTCAGGCAGCCTCATAAAAATGCTCCGAGGAGGCCTGAGAGTTGTTTTAGCTGGAGGAAGTGAGCATTCATTAAAGAAGCAGGAGAAATTTCCCCCGTCTTCTTCCTCTGTTGTTAGATTTGTATCAAGGCAAAAAGCCTCACAGCTCAACTCAGGCTTCACAGGTCCCTTCCTCTGTGTGCATGTGTGTGTGTGTGTGTGGGTGGGTGTGTGTGTGTGTTTGTGTACGGCCAGCTGCTCTGCTCCTCCCTCTGAACACTGCTGGGAATCCTGACCAAACAGCGCCACATGGAGGAAAGCTCCAGTACTGACACACAGACCTCTGATTAAACTTAAAAACTACAAATCGTACATTTAGAGTTACGTCCAGAATTCAAACACTGCTCTTCAAAACTCGAAACAATCATTTTTAGCTCATTATTGCTGAAACAAGTAAAGGTTTCTGAGAGAAATTTAAATTATTAACTTGTTAAAGAGTTTATTTTGGTATATTCAAAGACAAATGCACTGTAAAAACTGAAATCTAAGCAAGTGTTTTTGTTTTATTTTTCTTGATATGAGCCACATTCAACGGACAAGTCAAGAAAAATCTTGTTTCAAGATATTAAAAGACACAAAATGAGGTCTGAATTGCCTGTAACAAGTAAAAAAAATCCATCAATGGGAGAAGAAAAATGTGATTATCAAGTTTCTTCAAAGAAGAATAATGTCCCTTATTGGCAGACATTTATTTTCTTGTTAGAAGCAATTCAGACCTTGTTTTTGTCTTTATATAACTTGAAATAAGACATGTTTCTGGACTGATCTGGTGAATGTAGCTCTTATTAAGTCTGAAAAGACTTTTTTTTTTTACTAAAACAGGACAAAAACAATTGCATAGACTTCAGTTTTTTGCAGTGTTACATCGATTGCCTGATTCGCTTCCTCTTCCTGTTTATTTGCAGCTTCCCACAAAGGCACAAATGCAAAAAATAGATGGAGAAAGGGAAGCCCGGCTGTTGTCACTGATAAAAAGTGTGAACAGAATGTCAGGGGTGAGAGTCGGTGTGTGTAAGCTGGTGGAAGACGAAGGAAAAGGCGAAGTAGAGGAGGGAACTGATAACTTTGGTTCCTGACTCTTCTGGATTATCTCTCCTCGGCTGTTTGAAGGCCAAAGATTATCTGACACACAATCCAACAAATGAGTTGTTTTGTTTCTCCTGGCGTGAGCTGGAAATGTTTGGGACTTTAAAATACCAAAACAGAGATGGAAATACTTCCTTTAAACACCAAAATAAATGTCAGCTTATTGTGTTTTTTTGTTTTTTTTGTTTTTTTGAAGATGCAGAAATCAGATCTGATCTGTTAAAAATCTGTTAAAAGCAGAATATTTGAGCCTTAATTGTGCAGACTTTTGAGTCGGTAAACTTCTTGATATTGCTTCACTGTATTTGCTCCTGACGGTCTAATATCATCAGATCATCTTTATTATTTTACAGATTTTCTTCTAGACAATTCACTAATTTTTTAGGCTTGAGCCCTCTTCAAGGTATGAAAAAACAGTCTTCAGGTTCAACTATTTCCAGTAGTACTGGCTTTGTTTTGTGGCCTATAAGCATCTTTATTACTATCAAACTAAAATACACAAGACAACAATACATGTGTTTGTATTTGGATGCTGCAAAGAAGCAAAAAATTGTGCATTTCACTGCGTAGCCATTTTTTTAGGCTGCTCAAAAGTTGTGAATGTCTCTGAACATTTGAAAGTGTTTTCTTAAAAAATGGCATCATAAAGGTGGTTTAGCTGTTGGATCACGTCCTACTTTTGTTCTTCTTTACTCAAATCACTGCGTCTCTTTTATACCCCTGGTGGCGTAGCGGTGAGTGAAGGCTGGGCAGCTCACTGTACAGAAAAGTGATGAAACTGTTATGACCAATACTGGCCTTTAAGTCACTTTTATGAGACTGTCTTACTTTTTTCAAAGGAAAAATGTTTTTTTTTTAATGTGAAATATCCCAAAGCAAAGGGCAGCATTTATGTTTGGCTATTTTATCCATTTTCTCGTGTTGAATCTCACACAAAATGTTTGCAACATAAGTTTTTCTGGAGTTTTTGCTTCTGCTTGGTTAAAAAAAAATTCTGTTAGTCTGAACTTTAATAAAAACATGGACTTATTCCTTTAAACAAGGATTCTAAATGTTGAAACATATTGTTTAGGATGTGGTGTGAGTGTGACTACCTGTGTGAGCAGTGACAGAAACTCCAGCAGGATCTTAGAGAAAGAGAGAGAGAGGCACAGAGGGGAAAAACGGGTTTAAATTAAAGAGGATGGTGAGCACGGTGGGCCTGTGGTGGATTAATAAAAGCTGGTTCAGCCGGCCTCAGCCTGGACTCTGATCCAACGCAGACAGCTCATCATGCTGACTGAAATCTGGACAAGTCATCCATCTCTGCGTTTCTTTCTGTTTACACGTCTCTGAACAGGACATGCTAACTTTTCTAACTCTGACTCTTCTACAGTCTGTGTGAGAGAGGTTTCTTTCTGTTTGTCCGTCACTGTTTAACTTACAGTAACTGTACAGTGAAAAACAGGGTCAGAGCGAGGTCCTGTACATACGTGTCATACACCAGCAGCTATGAGGTAATGTTTCCTCGGCATCGACCTCTGCCGAGTGTCGCTGTTTTTCACCACAGCATGATGACTGACAAAGGGGAGGAGGGAGGAGAGATAAAACAAAAGTCTGAAACCCAAATAAGCAAGCCGTCAGCCTCTAATAGCAGAGAGGAAGTGTCCCTTTATCAACAAGTGAATTAACAGTTTCCCGTCACACCTTGTTTTTGTGCCTCCCCCGGCTTCTCTCTGAACCAGCGCCAGGGCCCAGATGGCCCCGTGATCGGACCACCGGGGCTCCTGCGCGGTGAGGAAACAAATCTGTTGCACTGACTAATAGCCTCGTGTTGATGTTTAACGGTTGGGAAGTGTGTGACCCGCGCTTTGTAAGTTTGTGTACTCACGAAAGGCAACCAGGCATGTTTAAAAAGAGGCAGCCTGAGTCATAACTGTCAGGAGAGCGAAACAAGAAAGACTTTGAGCTTGAGATAAGAGTCCTGGATAAAATATACGTAAAAAAAGATAATAAACACTCTTCAATTATAATGACAGGTCTAATTTCACATGGCAGAATAAACAGATTATGACAACAACAAAATATTCTGCTTTGTTTTGAAGCATATAAAGGTCATGTTGGAGAAAAACGCCCACTCCCAACTTTAAATATCAACTGAAAATGAGTGTTTTAACTAGAAAAATAAGAAACTAAATGTGCATAAAAGTGCGATTGAAGATTTGTGGTCTCTATCCTCCAGATGCGATGATATTTTAAACAGCTAATCCTAATAAACATCAGCTACAGATGTTTACAGAAGCTCTGCTGGAGGCCTTCTTACCGAGTCCACCAAAGATCATTGAAGAAAGAAAAGATTTCAACTTGAAGCTGTTTTATTCAGTGTGATACTCTTTTTTTTATCACTGGATCTGATTCTTTTTAAGGAAAAGAGACTCCCATAGATAATTCGGCCCTTAGTAAAACCCCAAAAAACATTTAACACAGAAGTAACCCTTACCTACGAACAGTACAATCTAATGCGAGCTTGGGCTAGCAGCCACTGGAAGCCAATGTGAAGATTTCGTTATGTAGGAGTGATTCAGAGATGCTGTTTTAAACAAAAGGCTGCTGTTTTCCATGTAAATAACCTTTTTTCAATCAACACTACTCTCAAAAAATCAATTAACCTGTAAAAAAACATGTTTTTAATGATGTTTCTTCAAGCTTCAATCATGATTAGCGTACCCTCAAAGTGGCAGCAATGTGTCTTAATAAATTTTCCAAAGTAAAAATAATCATCTTGATTATATTTTCTGATGTACATCCCTTTGACTAGCTGACCCAGATCTGTAGATATCAGCCTGATTTCCATCTACTCCTCATATAAGTACAGGCCTTTACAAAGAAACTCAGATCAAATGAATCAAGTTGTTTTTGGAGCGCTGTAAACCTGTTTGCACTGCTCGCTGCTGTATTACACAGTACTGCGGCTGGATCTGAAAACCATCTGAGTAATAAAACTCCCCAGTGGCTGCCATGTGCCGGGTATAGCCTCAGTAACCTCTGCCCTGCGCTGAAAAACTCTACTTACTAATCAAGGCGTGTATGCGCTGGGCCGCAGACAAACCACGCTGTGCAGCGTGGGATGGGCACAGCCTGGGTCATCACCTCAAATGACAATACATTGATCACACAGAGGAAAGAGTCAGGAGAGAGAAGGAGGGGGGAGAGGAGAAAATGTACTGTATACAGGCTGTAAATAGCCAGCCCCAGATTTTAACAGTGACAAGAAGACGGCCAATTGCAGCCTCTATTTTTAGTCCTGCTGGCGGCTGGGCTGGCAGCTTTGAGAAGGATGTGTACTTTTCTACAGTTCCTTCCCAAAAATCAACGCTGTCCTCACTGGCGACAATCACAGAGCAGCTGTTGTGGCTAGGTGGCCCGGCCCCGGCTTGCCTCACCCTCGCTGCTTTCTGCCAGCCTAAGAAAAACCTCCTAAATTCACACCCGGCGTGCAAAAACAGGCGGAAGGCGGACACAAAAGCAAATGTGACTCAATGTGTTTGCATCCGGGGAAAATTACACAAATTATGGAGTTTTTATCAGCGGTAGTGGTGGAGGGGGCTGGGTTTCTAAATTTACATGTGGCAGGATGCCCTGGAGACAATTTATCTTCAAAATAACAGACACACACACACACAGACCTGCTGACCTTTGACCCTAGAGATCTCACTGCTGAACTGTCAATGACCTTCTGCGATATACTCTCATTAACTCAAACTCTCAACAGAGGAGCTGCTGAACCAACAATTTACCAGAATAAACTCACTTACTGTTTAATCTCCAGAATGCAAAGGGTTAATCCAAAAGCGTTAGTTAGTAAATTATTTTTTTTAACTTCCTGCTGCCGCAGAAATGGAAAAAAAAAAAAAAACGTTATAGAATTTCACTTCAAAAAACTTCCAGATAGATTTTTTCAACACTACAGAGCACTTTGGAGTTTGTGTCCAATGGAATCAAAATGTCACTGAAGTACTGTGAGTTTGAGCGACCGCCGACAAGCGAAGCATACAGGTGCAGAAAATCAGACCAATGTCAGCGGGCGGCCGCATCACAAAAGCCAATGTAGTGAATCAATGAAATTAACTACAGAGCTGCTAAAGAGATGAAAAACTGGCTGCAGGCCATTAAACGATGTTTGTTGCCATGTTTGTTTTTGAGTTTGTTGTTGTCATAAACTTTTGACTGCGCTGTGAACCATATTGACGCTGGTTGGACAGTGCACTGTACAATACACACTGGTAGGAAGTGCATCACAATGGTGATACAGACAGAAAAAAATGCTTTGTGATTAAAAATAATTAAATATTAAACACACATAATCAATCATTATGAACTGTTGAAATTATGAATATATAGTGGAGTTTTTGCCATGTACTGTTAGATGTTGGCTTATTTGTCGCTGTGTTTTATAAATTAGGCAAAAGACGCCATTTCCTCCATGACACGAACACTTTAATAACCACAGACCCTTGAAGTGACAGTCTTCGTCAGGGAATGGTTTTTGAAGTAATCATGGTTAGGAGTATGTGTATAATATCTGTGAGCTACAGTAACTCTTTTTCTTTCAGCCTGGTTGAGAAAGGCCAATAACTAAAAGTTTCTCACACCTGATGTCTGACGTAAACATGACTCTAAGTTAAAATCAAGCTGTGAAAAGTTTGGGTCGAATGTTTCGGTTTATTAGTTTGATGTTTCTGGATGGGAACCAGCAACGAAAGAGGCTGTTAATCTGAAAGTCCATATCCAGTTCATGTTCCTCTCTTTCAAAATAAAAGAACGTTATTGTGAACACTCTGAGATAGACACAGCTATAGAGACGTGTCTGTAACAGTGAAGGAGCTGAGAGTGACCCAGAGTTCACGCGCAGCGAGAGGCTCTGTGTGTTTTTTATCAGAAAGTGAGCGAGTGTGTGCATGGTTTGGATTAACACCTTGATAAAAGCGGTGTGAAACCTGACTTCAATTTCCTGTGGACTCCATCATACTCTGTAAAATATCAGAGTTATGAAAACCTTCAATTTTCCTCTGAATTGTAGAGAAAACTTCACTTAAAGTCGACTTCCATCTTTGATCTTGACCTGCTCCTTTCTTGTACTTTAGCAGAAAACATAGTCAACAGTTTATCTTCCTCAGGCATGCACGCATGCACACACACACACACACACGGTCAATAAGGTATCACTGTGAGGACTAATTGTTGACAGGTGGCTCTAATGCTCCGCTTTGAAACTTAAGTGTGATTTACGAGCGCGCTCCTGAGACCCCGGCTTTCAGAGCTGCTACTACAAACTTATCTTTCTCTCCGTGGGTCTGTTGCTCCCCTCCTTTACTCCTCCTGTTCTATCTCTCCTTCATTTTTCTCCATTGCACCTCATTACTTCTCTCGCTCACTTTCACCTCCTCCCTCTCTTTGATGTTTCTGTCGCTCTCTGTCTCTCATCGCGGCCGAGCGGCGACTCTCCAAACTCAGACATGCTTTTAATGTTTGATGGCCTATTTTTCACAGCGTGGAGGAATGTGTGTGTGTTTGTGTGTGTGTCTGTGTGTTTCGGTGAGGGGGTTACACAGGGGTCCGGGTCTAGACGAGGAAGACAGGAAATAGAGAGGAAGCGAGGGCGCCGTCTTACAAGAGCGAGTGTGTGAGTGTTTGTGTGAGTGTGTGTGTGAGTGGTCAGGGGTGCAGTGCAAGTTCTGGGGCGAGCAGATAACAGTATGACTTGACCCTGACCTCTGGGTCCCAGCGTCTCCTGTCACCTTCTGGACACGTGTGAAGAATAGATCCTGGATACAGCTCTGGGTGAAGGTGTCGGCCATGAAAAATGAGATAATAACATCGTCTCTCACAAGGAATACCAGTCGTTTAAAGGAAATTACAGGATTTTTACACCTCTGCTGTAATTCCACACGCTTCAGGGTCCAAATGACAAAACAGGCTGCAACCACAGACTGTATATCCATTGAACAGTGTGGCTCTGCCTTTTACCATTGTACAGTTTTAAAGCCAAAAACCCCCATCAGAGGCGCTGCCATTGGGCAAAAATAGTTGAACTTCTTTCTTTCTAAAGTCTAATCTCTTCTTGGCTCTCCTTCTCGACGTATCTTACTATTCCTGAAAGAACTACACAAGAGCAGCAGCTGTCAATCATCATAAAACGCACCGTAAAACCCCATTTTTACCCTCTAATAACTACTGAAAAGAAACTTTTCAGAAAAAGAGGACTGGAAAACAATGCAGCCCATTAATGTCTTCATATCACCAAAGCACATGGATGAGAGAAACATTTGTATGAGTAGAGCTGCAACATCTAACTGAATAATCAATTATTACTCGATTATAAAACTAATCATCAACTATTTCGATAATTGATTAATCAGTTTTAGTAATTCTTCAAGAAAAAGAAATCCAAATTCTCTAATTTCAGCTTCATAAATGCGAATATTGTCTGGTTTCTTTGCTTCTCTATGACAGTCCTGAATATCTTTGGTTTGCAAACAAGACATTTGATGATGTCGTCTTGAACTCCATGAAACACTTTTCACCATTTTCTGACATTTTATGGACCAAAAAAACAATCATGAAAATAGTTGTTAGTTGCAGCCCTATCTAAGAGGTATATTAATTCTTTTAAAGTTTGACCACAGCCCATCTGGAATGAATAGGGAGACAGAGTGTTTGACCTATACTGCAGCCAGTCACCAGGGGGAGCAGTTTTCGTTGCCACCTTACTTCAAACCGAGCGAGATGACGTCCATTGTTGTCTTTACCCTAAACCCAACAACGTGACCCATTCCCTTTTTGAGAAGTATTATGAATCCCAAAGATGAAAAGGCCACCATATTAGAAATGCTTGGTCAAACTAACTTTCAGCTAATCTAGAAACCAGCACAGAGGTCTAGCTGAGACCAGAGCCAGGATCAAATCAGTCTTGCTCCTAAACAGTCAGATCTCTAATTTTGAAATCCCACCATACATGCACCATATCCCACAGCTTCAGCATGTCGCAAATGAACCAAGACGGGTGACAAAACAACACTCAAACATCTGGGCCGGAGTCAACAGGTCAGAGGTATTCAGAAGCTACAAATGACAGCATGGATGAGATGGAGCTCATCATGGAGGCAGAAAACCACAGATTCTGCAAACAGGAAATCCTGGGTCTCATGACTCCAGCTGCCCAGCGGTGCTGCTCTGCGCTGAGCTCTGAAAACGCAGCCCGTAAACAGTGGAAGTGCTGGATTAGTCTTAACAGAATTAAAATGGAAGGCTTATGAAAAAAAGTTACAACAATAAATCTCATCTGATACAGTTCTTACGACTGATCATTTGCACGTGGCGTCAAAATGTTGGCCTACCTTCGCCTAAAGGAAGGTTAAGGAACATGTTACCGACTGGATTATGATTCAAAGTTAATGACTCCCCCCTAGTACAGTGTGAACTACGTTTCCAACCATGATAAACACACCAAAAGCTGAAATGTGAAGCGAAGGAGTCAGTAGGGTCGTACGGACAGGATGAAAACACAAAGTTTTTTTCAACATACATCTGGTTTGTGAGCATCCTCCAGGTCATTCACCTCATCGGACAGAGTCCCTGATGTTTGTGTGAAGTAGTTTAAATCTGTTTTGGTTTTCCTGTTCCTTTCTGACACCCAAAAACACCTTGGATTTAATTATCGTTAGCCTGATGCAAACAATAAAACTTCTGCCGTCCACTGTAGTGGGAAGTGTCAGAGCAGAAACACGAGTTCAAAAGGTCAATAAAGAAAATACATGTTTTTATATTTAGAGATGAATTATTTAAACAAAGACAAATTCCAGAAAGACTCCAGAAAACCAACAACTCTTCTTTTCTAGGAGGTAAAAACTGACCCCTTATTACCGTTTTCGGTAATAAGTTTGGTGGTGCAGGAGAGATCGATAAAGTGACCGTTTCTGTCTTTCAATAAATGATCCTCCTCTCTTCGAAAAAGGATTGTTTTCGCAGGGAACCTTTAATAACGTTTGTCAGACACTTAAAATTACCAATCAAGGCTGTCAGTGACAAAAAACAAGAACTTTAAAAGGATCTACTTTGGTTTGGAACGTTCACCCTGAAAGACTAAACCGAGCCTTTCTCTTACAGAGGAGAGTTTCAGTATTTCAACTGGTTCAGGATCTGATTTCCACCCCTTAGCAGAAACCCATCCAGTGCAATGGACTCATAAGATAGTTTTACAAAGTCATGTGAAACAGCCGTTTATCTGCTTCCAGTCGTCCATTTCTCTGAAGTGTTGATCAAGTGATCGACCTCCATCTGGCTGCTGTGAACCTGTTCCTGGAAATCATTGACCAATAGGACTTGTGATATTTTACACTCAGTAACACCTCTGGGTCATGCAGTGCAGCGGACACAAAGTGTGTGTGTTTATCAGTGTGTATCTACTGTATGTCAGGCAGGGACACGCAGACAGTGTGAGCAGCCTGCGTTGGTGTTTGACAAACAAGGACAGATCAGAATACCAGGAAAAGAGCTACTGAGATGAGAAGTCACAGGAAAAAAACAGAGAGAAGAGCACAACGGGAGAAAATGTTGACTTAAAGCTAATTTAAAGGACATTTTAGTGTTTCATTTTTTGAAATGTGGTCTTATTTTTATCTGGTTTAGAGTCAAGGTACAAAAAAGTTGGGAATAACTTCAGCAGACGTCTTCAGCCTGCAGCCAGGAGGCCATAATGACTCTAATATTTTAGGATGAACACACTCCATCCATGCAAAGCTATGCATTTCATGTTAAGTGATTTTGGCATTTCAGGACTTGCTTAGATCCAACCAAACAAAAGAGTCAAGTGAGCCCTCCTCTCCCCCTTCCATCATTTATCCTCCTTACCGTGCAGTGGAGACCCTGAGGGGCTGCTGGACAGACCAGGTATGGGGCTACAGCGACCTCCGATGCCTCCTGCTCCACCCAGGATGCATCCTCCTCCTCCGATGACGCTTCCTCCTCCCGCTCCTCCTCCCAGAGCGGCCGCCCTGTTCAACTCCTGCTCAATCTCCTCCAGGCCGGCGCTCTTCTGGAAGCGAGACATCCTGTTGACTACGCGGGGGGACATGTGTGTGCGGGCGCAGGGGGCACCCCCGTAGGGATTGACAGGGAACACGTGGGTGGTGCCACGGAGGGTGCTGATGGCAACCCAGCGACTGTCCTGGCTGAAACACATGTCCTGGACCTGGATGAAGAGAGGACAAGGTCAAAGGTCAGGAGAGAGAGAGAAGGAGGATGAGAGACAGATAATGTTGAGAACAGTGGATATTAAAGGGGCAGAAAAGTTAGGATGATTCTGGGGCCCATAACTGAAAGAGGCCAATTTTTTTATCTATTGATAGAGCTGTTGGAGGGAGACAGGAAATGTGGGGGGCAGACAGTAGGGGAAAGCTATGCACCAAAAGGTCAGACTGGGTGTTGAACAAGACACCACTGTGATACAATACAGTACCACACATTGCAGTAAAGTGTGCTATAATACAGTATCATGTGGATTCATACAGTACAATATGATATATAACGGTAAAATATGATAAGGTACGGTATGATACAGCACCCTACATTACAGTACAATATGTTGTAATACAGCACGGTATGGTACGGTAAGGTATGGTACTGTACCATACAAAATGATATGGAACAGTACGTTATGATACAGTAGACATAAGAGGTTTTATTGTCATTGTACAACTATTAACGGCATTATAATGAAATTATTTAATAATTTTCCTCTGACTCATACAGAGACACTTGGGTTCTGTCCTGGTGTGTAACTGTCCACTGTAGTTTCACCTCTCTGTATATCTTTGTTATAATCTAACATTGTCTTGTCAGGTGAAGAGAGCAGCCAGTTATCACCAGGTTTCACTGGTTACACAAACAGAAAATCTGAAGCATTTAACATGTCCTCCATGTCTTGTTGGCATCTCTCTGATGGCTGCATGTCATCACACAGTCTGCACTCCAGGCTCTCCAGCCTCTCAGGAATGTGCAACAATGACTCTGGCACATGCATGTGACTGAAAACATTCCTCCTGTTTAAGATAAGGTTCTATACCTGCGTGGTTGTCACACTATGGCTGCAGCAGCTCCTCAGGTGATCTCTCTGCAGGTTAAGACTGACCTGAAATTAAAGTCTGAGCAGACATTTACAGTCGGAGCTCTGACGGGTCGATTATGACCAATTACAACACACACACAAAGTCGTTCTTTCTCATCAGGCTGGGCAGAGGTCAGAGCTCCTCTTTCAGTCATCTTTGTGAAGTAAAGTCAGCGTCTGGTATGCAGAGGATGCCTCATTAACTGTCATTGCTGGGGACAATTACTGCGTCTGAGCTGGCAGGAGATGAGAGCGGCCTGCAGGTACAGAGCTCTCTCTCTCTCTCTGATCGACTTGCTGACAAAGAAAGTGGACATTCCTTGTCTAAACTCTCTCCTGGATATTTTCCTTTCATTTCTTTTTGCAGGATGAGGTAAAAGACAGATGCTGTTTTGGCACACCTCTCTCTCTTTCTCCTCCGCTTGTATTATCTCCTGCACTCTCTCTGTCTGGTTTCCTGCATGTCTAACATGCTCAGGGAGATCCTATCAGCTCCAGCGTCTGCTCCCTGAGAGCCAGGCCGTGTTTGAGGAGAAGGAGGACCAACAAAGGAAGCCGTCATCCCTTCTGTTTTCTCTCGGTCATTTATTTTCAAAAACAAATGAGCTTAAAGCACACTGTCACCTCTGCAGAGCAGCTCAGACAGCTTTGTTTGTGTGATTGATTAACACTTGAGCCCAGTTAGGCTGATGTGCTGGCTGGCTGGATGCATTATTCCCAAAAGACTGGGCTTGTTTACAGAAATATCCATGTGCTAATCCCCTTTTATCCAGAAAACAGTGAAGTGGCTGCTGAAAACAAGCCTGGATCAAACTATTAAAAGGTTACTGAGCATGCTGTAAAAACTATTCAGTGTATCCAGAAGGAGTTTGAGTCACTTAGTGGATCCTCTTTTCTTCTTCATAACCAAAATTTAAACTCGAAGTCTGCCCTTTATTGTAGCATGAATTCTTCAGTTAATGCTTTATCAAGTTCTCACCTCGTTTTGCTGTTTGGATGTGGGAAACATGTCCATAAAGTAACATATCATCATCTGTATCTAACAGCCTGGGAGTACTACCAATCTGACTTTGGACACGCCTCATTAAGATGCTTGCGTAATGGGCATAGTTTCACTTAAAAGCACGGTTGGTAGTCACGAAAAACTAGCCTGAATTTGAATGTAGCATCTCCTCAGAACTCTGTTTAGCCCCCACCCTCCCACACTTGGAGCTCCTCCAAAATGACGCCCCCTGCTCACATGCACGAGCATTGCTAATTCACGACCATATGATAATGACTAACTCAAAACCACAGACTCAAACTGGTCCTCAGCACATCGTTTTCGTTTGCACTACGTTACCAGTAATGGGGGTATAGGTAGTTTTTCTGCCATTCTCCAGCGTACTTCGATCACTCTTGGCAATGCACACTGAATCAGGGCTAGTTGACCCTTGTGAAATGTACGTGCAGAAGGCGGGCAGAACAGCAGGATGGGATTTGATTGGTTTAACAAATTGGATCCTAGTTTCTAGGATTGGCTGGTGTTTTCCCAGGTTTACTCCTGCTCTCTTCTCAGAGCACATCATGGATTAATTGCCATCAGGACATAAAGATCATTTTAATCATATAACAAAAAGTGTATCTAAATCTGATTACCAACACTGACTTCAAGTCCAAGTATTTCATTGTGTTTTTTTTTTCAATTTATGTGCTGGATAAAATAAGTTTTCTCACTCAAACTTTTTTTGTTTTAAACACAATAAATTGCCTCACATTTAAAAAACTGTGTTTTTTGTCATTGTGCCTGGACATTGATATAAGATGAATTCATCCACAAGAGGAAGCAGTTTGAGCTCAGAAAACAGGTGTATTCAAATACTCCATGACGTTTTTCCACGTGGAGCAGCTTCCTCATCGCTCAGAAATCTTTGAGTTAGTGCAGGAAGTCTGTGATTAGTTCTGACTTCACCTTGCCTTACTTCAGAAGAAAATCTGTTTAAATAATTATTTAATAAGTCAGTGGTATCAATTGAGGCCATCATCACTCTGAATAAGATAACGTGCTGAAGAAATCAGGTTTGTCCACACAGATTAGAGACACCAGGTGATCCTGCAGATCACTGAGGTGATCAACACACGGAGCTAAAGGTGCCGGTGTGTAAAGTTTAGCTCAGTAACATAAATAACCAGCTCTCTCTGGTTCCCCCTGTGGCTCTGCTCCCCTCACACACCTCTCTCCTTCAGTCGCTCCCAGCTGTTATCAGCCTCAGGTCTGTTTACCTGGCCTCGGGTCACTGACAGCCAGCCGCATGTTTGGCCGCTGGAGACAGATAAGGCGTCTCTCCACCCACCTAACTGAAGACTTTATCACTCTTGACTGTGTGTCTGAGTGTGTGTGTGCGTGTGTGTGTGTGTGGGTGTGTAGTGATAACCTCTGGCCCAAGCACTCGACTGAGGCCGGCTCTCGGTGTTTACAACGGTAGGGATCAAAGCAGGCTCAGTGTGCAGCCGGTCAGCGGACCTGCCGTTTGGTCATACATTAACTGAGAGGGGATGTGTGTGTGTATGAGAGAGTGTGTGCATGTGTAATAGTGTGTTTTTCTCATCAATAATCCTGAACCCAACAAGGCCTGAAGTAGTTTTGTTGAGTCAGCACTTGCACTCTGAAAAATCTCAGCAGACAGGATCATTCAGCAAACATGATGACCCAGTTATCTGCTTTAAGTGATATTTTTGCTCTCAGTGATAAAATCAGTCTCAGAATAAAATAAAGATATAATACAAACCAGCACTTTCTGTGGGTGGTTTAAAATATCCTGATCATAATGTGAAACAAATCAAGATGAACATGTTGTAAAAATTGTCTGCTTTAAAGAAACTTTTTTTTTGTTCTTCTGATTTGTTTTTTAAATACCATATATTCTGGAATATAGGTTCATCAGCTTTATATATGAGTAGATATGATTATTCTGTTCCATAAGAACATGCAATCTGCTTTTTCCAGAGTTAACAGAAGCATGGTACTTTGTATGACTTTGTCAATAAGTGTGTTTGTGTGTGTCTCACAGACCTTAGCCTCAGTTTCCCCTCGGTGCAGGGTGTACAGGTGATGAACAGCGCTCTGTGAGGAAGCCCACGGGTGGGTGAGGATCTGGAAGACGTGGAAATCGTGGCCCAGAGTGTCAGCAGTCACTAGCAGCATCCCTATAACATAAACACACACACACACAGTCATCAGCATCAGGAGTCACTTTCACAGCTAACTTCCACAGAAACATGCCTTTCATCATCACCATAACAGAGCATCTTCAAATACCTTCAGTTTATTTCTATGTTAAATGCCGCTTTTTCTAGAGTTTACTGTGAGTCTTTTATCAAAAGCTCTTTTTAAACACACCTTTCGGTGCTGTTTTCATTCCCTGAAGACACTTTTTTTCTCCTCTGGTGTGTATCTTGAGGTGGACTCAAATAATAATAAATCATGGATATTGTTTAGAGATGTCCCAAAAAAAAAGATCCAAAAAACTTTCAGAATTCAGCTAAAATTATCAAACAAGGCTGAACACTTGATCACATAGGGTTAACCCTTTAACTACCTCTCCTTTTAACCCTTTAACTTTCATTTTTTTTTTAAATGTAGGACACATAGAGTCTATTTGATTTTGTCACTTTTAATGGTCCATCCAAGAAAAAAAAATTAAAGATAATAAATAGAAAAAAAATGTATTTTTTATGTTGTGAGGGCACTTACAATATAAAAAACACAGGATTTTGAAAATTTAATTCAAGCTGTAGAGACGATCCACCATGTTTCACTCAGTTCAGCATATTTTCAATGATATAAAGTGCCTCAAAAAATGCTCCACCAAACATTTGAGCTGCAAGTTAAAGGGTTAATAATGTCTGACTGGTTTACAGAGTAAGGCTAACATTAGCAGAGCTAGCTCCAGCAGCCTTTAGTCCTCCTTACAGGTTAATGTCCTCAGGCCTGAGCCGGTTCCTCAACAAGCTACCAGAAGATATTTGTCATTAACCAGAGCTTCAGCTAGTGATGGGCTCTTGAACTACAGCTTAGACACAACACATGAGCAGAGATTCAGGCTGAAAATAAAACATAATATGAAAAGCTTGTTTAACTGACTTGGTGATGATATTAAATCGTTTAGTTGCCCAAATCCTTAAATTTGATGTATGAAAAGTTTCAGGTCATGAAGAAAGTTGACTTTCAAAATTCTGCTTTATTTTCTTTATTTTATTTTACTTTTAACTTTTTTTTTCTCAGGCAGTATCACAGGCAGGATCCAAAATCATTTATCTTTGTTTTTTTAATTGTTTACTCTTTTGTATATAATTCTCTTCATTGTTTTTATTCTTGTACTTCTCAAATTTCTCTTTTTTCTCTTTTACTGTTAGTTCATTTTGTAAAGCATAAGCAGTTTTATTATTACCATATTACACTTTTATTTCCTTATAACATAATAATGTCTTGAACTAAAGAGGAGAAACCTTATTTTGAAATAATACAATTCTATTTTTCTATTAAGCAGTTGTTTTAACAGGTTGGCAGAAATTTTTTAAAACTAAAATGCTTTGTGTAAAGTTTTTGTTTTTTCGCCCCTCACTTAAAAAAACAGAAATGAAGGCCAGAAAATGTATTCTCTCCCTTGGATATTAAGATGTCATGCTAAAGTAGATCCTTTTTAACATTTTATCAGTTCATTCTTCAGTCAGAGCAGATGTTAACTGTCAAACCAACCAACAGCGTGAAGAACGAACAACTTAGTAACTCTCTTTTCAAAGAAACTCTGTCGCTTCAGATTTCATATTCTTACTTTTGACTAAAAACATATTTACTTCATCCAGCAGCTCTCACAGAGGCAGCCAACACTTCCAGCTATGTAGGACTGATGTTAGACATCCAGACAGAGTGACTGTGTCTTTAAAACAAACAAACCAGCACATTAAAACAAAGCTGGCTATCGTTAGTCGTCATCATAAAACGGAGTCTTCCCTCCCATGACGGCTCGGTCTGGTTAAAAGCAGGGCTGCAGTCGTGTGCGACTTCGACGACAGACAACATGATGAGTGTCTGTAAAAGAGAGAATCTATGTTTTCATACATCGCTGGACGCTTGTGTGAGTGTGTGTGTGTGTGTGTGTGTGTGTGTGTGTGTGTGTGTGTGTGTGTGTGTGTGTGTGTGTGTGTGTGTGTGTGTGTGTGTGTGTGTGTGTGCGCACCAAGCTGCACCACAGCTGAGCACAAGTGTAACTCCCTCTGACAGGCCCAGTCATTTGGTTGCGTTTTATTTGAAGCTCGTCAAACTGCAGAAAGTATAGGCCCTCACCATAAACAACATGCTCAACAAACCACACCAGAACAAACCCAGATCTAAACTGGCTCGGTTAGGGGAAAAAAAGCCGCGCTGCTTTTCAAGCGCAACCCAAAACCCATCCCCAGAAGCCTTTGAGATGTTACAAACAAACCCAGAGATTAGGCTGTAACTCAAAATGTTAGCGAGGCATCGCTGATACTGAGCTTTAAAAACAGAGTCCGTCTTCTCCTCGATGAACACACATCACTGATATGAAAGTAAACAGTCAGTTTCCTACCAATTCTTCCTCTTGGATTGCTTCACATGGAGGCTGCAGTAGGTTTTAATTAGTGACCGGCTTTATTGGGTGACATGTCAAATGTGAAAAGAGGAGATTTAAATGGCAAGAGATTAAAAGACTTCGGCAACATGTGCGAGGAGAGATGGAAAACACTCCCTGTCCAGAGAGAAAAAAGGGAGTGTGCCTAAAGTTTTAGCACATTTACTCAGGGTTGAAAGATTTCTTCTTGTCAGGCTGCGTTTGGCTGAAGAAGGGTTTGATCTGCAGATGACAAAGAGGCCGAAGAAGAAGAAGAAGTTGAAGAGGAGGCAGGAGGAGTGGATGTGCAATGGGGTCATGCTGATTATTGGAGGTGGAGGGAGGAAAGAAGTGAAGTGTGCATTAAGACAGTGGTTAGCTATTCATGCTGTATCAGAGCGACCAGAAAGCCATAGAGCTAAGGCCCAGGGCCTGTAAACTCTTGAAAACCCACGCCCCAAATGAGGTGCCAAGCCACAAGAAGCATTTGCGTCAACTGGGAATAGAGAGAAAAAAGGGACGGGGCCCTTCTAATTATAGAGTCTGGAAACGGAAGCGCAGGGTGATTAGGAGTTGAGGCGCTGCGGTCTGTTTATCTGGGAGCTTCCTCTAACTCTCGAACCCTCTCTACCCAACACGCTGCTCTTTCTTCCTTTCTTCCTCCTCTCTCTGTTTTGGTCTGACCCCGCCCACCCGTGGCTGGAGAGTCTGGCCCCTGGCTTTTCTGACAGATGAGACTTCTTGGCCGCCGCGCTCTGGCCGGCCCAGCGTTTCTCTTTGCTGATGGTAGAGTCTGGGCTCCAAAAAAGTAACGGCTCAGAGAGGCTGAAGAGCTGCAGCGCCGGAGGACCGGGGGTTTTTGTGGCCTTGTTGAAATACAGAGGCCCTCGCCGTGAGGCGTCAGTTGGTTAGCCCGCGGGAAGGCCAAATTAAAAAGTAGCTGAGCCGCTCGGCGGGTGAAAAGAGAGGGTTTCAGGGAAACCAGAGGCTGGCTGGAGCAGGGTTTGACACGTCCTATTTATAACACCTCGTCCCAGAGGTTACAGTGTTATTTACGATGTTTTAGTACCAAAATCGCTGGCACACGCACTTAGACGTGCGCTAAACTGGAAGGGATGACCTCTAATTTGCCATGTGCGCAAGACATGCGCCCTTATGGGACATGAGGGAAGTGATATAATCATGTCCATAAATATCTGCTTTTGCTGTCTGTTTTTTTTTTCCACACCAAAATTCTTTTTGTTTTGTTTTGCTGCGGGCTTTAGCGACCCATCTCTGACCACCCAAACAGAAAACATCTGCTCTGTGCCATTAATACAGTAAGGACATTTCATTTAGAAAGTGGTCGAGCTAGCTTTATTCTTGACAAAGGCAGATGGGACATGGGAGTGTAAGAAAAAGAGAGCGAGGAAGAAAGAGGGAAAAATGTGGAGAACAACAAAGAGGGTGGTGATTTTTCTGCTTGGCAACACAGAAGGCCACAACAAAACTTGTCCACTTTTTAATTAACAACACTAGGCTCAGAAACAGCTTTGAAAATCAGGGAAATCTCAAATTATGTCCATGTGGAAGGCATGAAGCTGAGAAGACGGAGCGCTTTGGGGACTCAGATGGCTTCAGGATGAATAAACTTCAGAGCAAATGAGTCAAACGCTCAAATGAAAGAGCGTCCATCGAAAGACGGAGACTTGACTCCGGGGCTGGGTGGGAGGACTCTTTGTTTGCTGTCTGTATCCTCACACATGTGCTAAGCATCTACAACTCAGATTCACCCAATGTGTTTGTGTCCTCTGTTCCTCCCAGAATCCATCCACTGAAACCCAAAATTTTCATCCTCACCTGTTGAATTCAGGCAAATCCTCAGCGGAGAGTCGACGGTCTGGCCTCCAGTCTCTAAAATATTCCGATGCTTATAATATCCAAGTAATTGATTAATAGGTACGTGTTTTTGGTGCAATTGTGGCTGCAGTGCTAATTGAAGGAAGGAGGAAAACGCCCAACTAATCCTCTCACCACTGAATCGCCTCACTAATTTATGAGCAGTTTATTTCCAGTGGGCAGCAGAGGAGACCTCAGGGTAAGTCAGATGCTAACAAGCCAAAGTCAACCCTGTCTTAAGCAACAGAGACAGAGAGACAGCAGAAAATTACACATCATTTCACAAATTATCAACCTGACACTATAATTTCTTACTGACTTATTTAGACTCCATTTAGGTTTGGATGACATTACTTCTTTCCTTTTTTTTATTTTTTTTACACAAAATACAGATAGTAGCATTGACATGGGTGGAAATAAAATCTGTTAATGATCAAGCCCATATGTTGATAGCAAAAAAAACACTGATCTCATGAACGTCTATCCTGTTTAATAAGGATTCAGGCCCTCTTGTTGACCATTTTATGAGTGCCTCAGTTGGCCAAGCAGAAAGTATGTTCACCTGACTGATCACCTGACTGCTTGTCATGCCCTGAATGTATACTTCAAACTCAACTAGGGAAGCAATTCCTGAGTATTTTGTCTTGCTAAATTTTGAAAATGTTAACACAAAAACAAAAGTAAAACTAAATGCATTTTTATCATTGATCCAACTGCTTAATTTTCCACAGCAACATAACCCATGTCACTGACAGTGCTATAAAAGAGAGTGGTCTTTGTACCGTATTATATCTTATCATTTAGTGTCTTATTGTATCGTATTGTCTTATTGTGTTTTATCAAATCGTATCACAACATGTTTCACTGTATTGTGCTGTCTGATAGTTCTGTATCATATTGTATCACCTTATATCTTAGCCCGCTGTATGGCATCATAACCTGTATTAACATATAGACCCTTTTACAACCTACATCATCTTAAAGATGCACACACATTTTGGCATTCAGCATTGTTCATGCAGATGAGCTATTGTTCTTTAAACTCTGAGGCAGCATAAAAATGTCTGTTTGTTCTGTGGTTGGTTGTCAGAAACGATACTATATACCGGTGTTTTGGAGTAAAGAGTGACTGTATTACCTGAAGACCTTCAGGCTAACCTGTCAATGATTGATTGTTTGTTTTGTTTTGTTTCATTTGTTTATTCGAACAAGTTAAAAGAAAAACCACAATAAGTAAAAATATACAAAGTGTTTGCATTGGGTCTTATTGTATCGTATCGCACTGGGTCTTACTTTATTGTATCGTATCATATCGCATTGTACTGTATCCTGTCAACAATAACACATTATATAGTATCTCATCCATTAAATCACATAAGTCATACCACCCCAAACCTTGTCCATACATCATTTTACAGAGGAAGAAAAGGACACAGCCAGGGAGGGAGGCCAAAGGGGAACAGGGTGGGAATAAGGGACCAAAGGCAGAAAGAAAAACAGAGAAAACAACGGAGGAGAAGTGGGGGAAAGGTCCTCACGGTTCATTGGATGTACAGCGGGCTGAAACCAACGGTTCTGTTTTTCTACGCGCTCCACAGGCAGACCACCTATGAGCACTCAGATATTAATAGACATGAAAAAAAGGTGTGTTTGTGGTGGCCATTAGTTTGATATTACTATGCTGGAACGCCGGCCCCTTCAGCGGGGTACACTTTGCCTGGCTTTAAAGTCACGCCGACACACACACACAAGGGGCAGGCAGCGTAGCGGTCAAGTTCACAAAGCGTGACTGTTCTGGAGGCAGAGCTCCAGGCTCGTTCTTTCATCACCTTAAGTGAAAAACACACTACTTAAGTCTGTTTTTATGGAGCATTTACATATTTGCACACTTCCTGATGGAATTGTTTCAAAGAGGAGAAGAGGGGGGCTTTATTTTCAGAGTGTAAAACAGGATGAATGGGAATGCCGAAGAAGTCCCGACTTCACCTGAAAGACTTTATCCACCAAATCCACAGTCCCAATTTACTGCCTCTAATCCAGATTCCAGAGAATCCTAATGCTTTTACTTTGTTTTCTTTCAGTGGTTTTCCAACCTAACATAAACATGTTCTCACAGCAGCTTACAGAGAACTTTAACACCAGGTCTCTTTTGATGCCATGTTTAAAAAGCCCCAAAACAAATTGCTCCTGTCTACAATCTCCTGAAAAAGAATTTGGGACTGTGATCAGCACTTAATCCCCTTTCTGAGCAAACAGGCAGACAGTGAGACTGCAGAGGTAAGCTCCTTGTGTTTTCACGGTCTCTTTGGGACTTCTCCCAGTCCTCTTCACTTCTGATAACTAATCAAATCCTTTTACACATTCACAGCTGCTGGTCGTAGGTAAGACTTCACAGAGATCTGATTGTTCACTGACACAAAGAGGAATAAATCAGAAGAAGTGTGACCATCCGCTCTTTTTTTTTCTTTTTTGAAAGCTTGCTTTCTAATCTAACTCCTAAGACATGCAAACACAACATTTGGCGCTCCCTGTCAGCTTACTATTCCCATGAACCATCCAACAGTGAGTCGAGGCGAGTCAGCTGTAAAGTTGCCATTCGTGCAGACGTAGTAGCTGCAGGGTCTGCCAGTCATGACAGCAACAGACGCTGGTCTGTTTCTTGAAGGATGACAAAAAACAAGTATGCCTTTAATTTAATTATTTCATCCCTCTAACGTCTGGAGATAAGAATGGTGATCTGTTAATCTCTTTAAGCTTGTGTTTTGGAGCCTGGCAGAATATCTCCACATGAACCGGTCAGATTGTGAAGATATGTATTGTGTGGAAGAGATTAAAAGTCCCAAATCCAAATGTTTTGATTGCATCCGGACCTTTGGCCTGTTAAGATAAAGCTCCAAATATTCAACCTCAATGTAAGAAACATCAAAGCAAAATGGGAATGGCCATGAAAATTTGGCGCTACAGCCTTGCACCACAACTCAAAAGGTCGACACGTTTTCTATGCAAGACACTGAGCTGAAGTGCAGAAAACAAGTGCTCAAACTCTTCCTACTGAAGCATTGGTGTGAAAAAGGCAAAATCTGCTTTTGTTGCAATTGTAGAGCCGCATGTTAGACATAACATGCTAACAGGCTAATTTCGGACGAGCTGAGCTTAAAAGTTTGGTTGACGTTTGAACCTTCTGTTGGATTGCCACCAAAAACAAAATCTGAGTCTAGTAACGGTGATTTTTTAAAAAATTTTAACTAACAGTGACTTTGAATTGACAGTTTATCTATGTCAGAGGCCTTCAACATGTACCTCATCAGTTTCCTGTAGCTATCAGCCAGTTTTTCAGTGTACAAAACTGATCTGATTATAACAAATGCCCCTCAAAAGCCTTTTCATACTTTAATTCAGTCACACAGGTATCCTAATGCTCCTGTCCAAGTTGTCAACACCCAAATCTAGCCAGCTGGTTTTGCTGTTTGCTTACAGGAGAGGTGTGAGTTCCTCACGGTCCTGTCAGTAAATGACATATCACAAAGCGCCACCCAACTCAAATCCATGGGGACTTTGCTCAGATAACAAGCTGACCTGGTAAAAAGCAGGCACCTACCCTTCAAACCAGGAACCTCTACCTCTTCAGCACATAACTCAACAGAAAGAAGGACCCCGTATCTTTAAAAAAGTCTGCTATAATACCTTATGTGGCAAAGAAATGTATTCTGCTGATGTGGAACCATGAATGCCACCAACATTTAGTATGTTTACACAAATACTGAGTGAAACATCACACCTTGAACAACGTACTTACATTCTAAAAAATAAGCTGGACATATTTCCAAGCACTTGGGAACCTTTTACAGACCTCTGATAACTTAATATGCTGGAATGAGACTTAATCCCTCTGTATGAAACACACATATGCTTTGTGACCATAGATTGGAATTATTTATTTTATTCACTTTATTTAATCTAATCCTAATTTAGCTATTTCTTTCTCTTTCTCTTTTTTGTCTCTTTGTTTGTCTATATGTTCCATTATTTATTTGTTTAATGTTGAAAAATAATAAAGAGATTATAAAGAGATAATTGAAAAAAAAAACAAAAACAGGAACCTCTCTTCACCCAACCAATGAGGAAGGGCAATGTGGCAGCACATCTCGACAAAGTACAAGAAGCAACCTGATTCCCAGCAGTAGGATGGTGAAGTTCTGACCATAGTGGCTGAGACATTATTTAGGAAGCATAAAAATAAGGCTGAAATATTGTCTACTGGTGCACAAATTGATGCTAATGCAGCAGCAGATAGTTAGCAGATGCACTGATGCTGCTAACGAGAGACTTATTCAGGTGCAAGACATGTTAGTGACGAGATGCACGATCATGAGGATAAAGAAGCGTTAGAAAAATGTTTCCAAAGCTCAAGACAAAAAGTCACCTTTGTAGTAAGTTATTTATTCCATTCAAGTGTTTTCCCTTTCTTTAAAATCAAAAACTGTCTAAATGAAGGTTTCCAGACCAGGTCCCACACCCCTCTTGCCCCTTTCAGTGAACTCTGCTGCCAGCACAAACAAACCATGAGAACAAGACTCTTAGCAACTTCCCCACCGAGCCGCCCGCCTACACACATACCGAGCAGCAGTTACAAACGACCTGTGTGTTACCGCACCGTGTGGGCTGTGAATGACTCCACACTGCTGAGGTGTCTGGGGTGTTGGTGAGTGTCAGGCATCGGGGGGAGACCGGGTGAGACTCTTTCATCTCAGCTTCCCAGAGACCCTGAGTCATGGTCACCGGCTGACCCACTTACTCATCTCTGGTAACAGAAACACCTCACTCCTGTTCCCAGATTTAATGTGGTATTTTTAACATCACTGGTGTGTTTCTGTCCCCCTGAAGCCTGAACTTAGGCAGGTTTTATTAAACGACTGAAAACAATCTGAACAACATGCTTTAGATGTGAGTGGATGGATCAGCTCTCCTTTAGACCTTGAGTGCACGTTCTGATGTCTTCACTGGTTTGTAAGTACCACCAGTCTCTTATATTTCAGAGGTTAAGTGTTCTTTATTTTGTAGCCAAAAAGCCAGAGAACTGAAGAAAAATGGTGATAACTTCTGGTCCCAGCTGGTTCACCCTGTAGAAACTCAGGGAAACATCTCTGTGGACCTTTATGTTGTGAATTAACCTGTGATTGTTGTGATATTTGGTTTTCATTTTAATGAGAAGGAGTTGGAGCGCCTAAAAGTTTTTCCAGTGCCACGTTTCAACACCAGGGTGAGGCCTAAACAAGTTAATAAGCTCCATCTGATACAGGAGAGAGTTTTAAACTGACACTCCCTGATCACAGACCAGCAGACTCCAAAGACCTCACACCAGCCCTGGCTGAAGGGTTCTTCTCTCCTTTTTAACTTTTTAATGGAAAGTTAAGACCAAAATAATTGCTATATCTGTGCAAAGAAAGTGAAGGCAGAGGTCAGGTTGTCGCAGAGTGTTTGATGCATGAGTTTAAAAGATATACAATGTAACAGCAGATCAATGCAATGACAAGCTAAGTTTGCGGTATATGAATTATTATTGAAAGGATTTCTGGGTTGATAAAGATTGAACTGGATATGCCAGACCTGGAGCTATGGCCACGGCTCTGGATGTGTGACGGGAGGAGCGGCTTCAGGTGCTACCCCATGATGCTCAAGTAGGTGGAGGGAGGTGACTGAGAAGAAGACCTCAGATCACAGATGGGTGAAAAGGAGCAAAGATATGGATGGCTTCAAAGGTGAGGAGTAGGACCTTCAAAGTAATGTTGGGTCTGAGCTGTTGAAGCTGGCTCCAAGGACTGATGGAGAGGGTTAAGGTGATGACGTGAACGGCAGAGTTCTGGACAAGTTAAAGTCTGTGGATGGACTTCAGAGGGTTTCCAAATGCAGTCATGTTTTGTGCTTAAATATGTCATTATATTATTTATTACCAACGATTCTGACTTGAGATTGCTTGTTATGATATCTGTATTTTGAGTGTTTATTTACTATGCCGTTGGTTACCAAGCACAACATAGGAAATGAAAAATGTTCACAGCAGAAGAAGAAAGTTCGAAAATGCCAGAAGGCAAAAGCTACGTGAATTGGTATTGTGTAAAGCCAGAAGGTACTTGCACTAAACGATACTACTAAATGGACAAAAATATAATTTAAATGGAACGAAGATAGTGGTTAAGGTTGCGCTCCATATGGTGTAAGTCCATGAGTGTGCAACCCGGGTTCAAGTCCAGCCTTTGGTGACTGAAGTACTTGACTTATTGGTTAAAATGTCACATTAAGTAATACCAGGTCCCACCTGTCAAATCAAATCAATCTATACAAAGAAGTCAGGTACATCTCACCCTTACCTGTTGATAGTTAAGACGTTTGTGTTTGCATTCTAAGTCAGTGGACAACAATGACGATGTCATGAATATTATTGCTCACCTTGTTTCCAATCTCATATAACTGCCTGCTCATTATACTTTAACCTCAGATATATATAAAAGCATCAGGTGCATTATTGTGGCCTTGACAACAAATGACTATACAGCATTTTATAATTAAAACTGCCTTTTATTTATTATTTTCTAAAACTGTTCTTGTGTTAAACCTGTAAGATATTCTCATTGTCACCTTAATCTATGTTTTTAGGAACAACACTGCAGCACAGCTAACTTATAGCTCTTCTCAAACATAGCTCAGGTACCACACCTGAATCTAAAAACGATTCTCCCCGAATCATCTGGTATCATAATACTGGAAATATTCCCCTAAGTTTTAATACAAGGAGATAAATTCAGAGTCTGAAGAACAACCCGACTGATGTACAGCCAAATAATGAGGGAAGGAAAAAGTGATGCAGGGAGCCGTGCCGAGCAGCTGCTGTAAATCACAACAGAGCCGCTGTGAGTGCTAATTACTATCTTGGTGTGAAGACACAACTCAATCCGTGCTAAATGTGTGGCTATAAATGTGCGGCCAAGTAAAGCTGTTTGTGTGAGGGAATTCCCCCTGTGTTCAACATGTGCGTGTGGGTCCAGGGTTGTTCGGCGACGGCCTGGTTTCTTTCACACATCAGTAAGACGCAGAGACGGAGTTATTACACCATGGAGAGCTGCCTTCACAGCACAGCTGCCTCAATGGTCAGGCTCCACGGGCCAGGCTATTCATTAGACCGACCTGTTACTAAAGCAGGGGTATGGTTTATGAGACAGTTCTGTGTGGGGAGGGATTCAGACTTGATTCATCTGCCATTACTTGCGGCTTTGATGGACGATTCAAGACTTCCATATTCAGATCATGCTCAGAGAGTCGTCCTGGTTCAGTGGTAGAGCTGCTTGCTTTCATGAGACTGAAGGAGGAAGTGAAAGAGATTCTTTACAGAACACAGCAGAGCTAAACCTCATCCAGTTTAATAAAGTTCATCTGACTGATTCATGGTCCGGGTAAAAGCTGCAAGATGCACAAAGACTGACTCAGCTTTTTATATGGGTCTGAACCACCTCTGAAACATTTATTCATGAGCCTGTTTGATGCTGAAGAGATTCAGTAAAGTTTTTAGATAGATTAACGCTGAAAGGATTAGGAGAGACAAGTCTTTAAAGTAGAACAAAGCTCAGAGAAACAGAAACATGTTTTGAGCTGAGCAGGAGTCCTTTCAGGTTACATTTATGGTTTCAGGGAGTAGGGCAACTTGTGTTGCCTTCAAGGCCAAACTCGGGGAAAAGAGTCCAAAGTGTTCAACAAGCCTACACCTGTGAGCGCCAAAATTTAAGATGAACCAAATGTAGTTAATTCACATTTATAAACTGCAACCAGAAGAGGATATTCTGGAGGATAAATCTGATTCTTTTCTTGGTTCATTTATAAATAATATGGCCAATAGGATGTGAAGGAATATGAATTGCAGGTCTCGGGAAACAAGAGTTGACATATTTGGAAGTGTTGAATTTGTGATGACTTTAAATGAGTAAAAAACAATTCTTTTGATTTTGATCCATAAACTGAAGAATAAAATTTGCAATAAAGATTTTAAATTATAAATACTTGCAAACTACTTAGAAAACATCTCTTATGGGGAGTTAGGGACACCAAACTGTAGCTGCAAAAGTTGCATCTACAAAGATGAAAGTTTAATAAATTCTGTTATTTTTGCTTTTTTAACTGATTTAAGTTATTTTTTAAAATGCACAACAAGAAGTTACAAGCAGCTCTAAAGCGTCAAAAAAAGACAAAATTCTACATGCAAACAATGCAAAAAAGAGCAATTAATTCAGTTCTCTCAAACAAGTTTTCAAAACCTTTATTAATGCTCAAGTTTTATTAACTGATTTCCAAAGCAATCGAGCTTTAAATGCTCAAGTCTGAAGTTCTCTCTCTGCATGTGGAGGCCGAGCAGGACTGTAGAGAAAGAGAGAACAAAGAGCAGTGGGAGGTGCATGTACAGTTGCTAGGTCAATCACTCCATCTAGTGCCAGACGCAGTTGTTGGACAATATCTCTGCCATCAAAACATGCGTGTATTTTGACCTTGGCATCGTACCTAATAATCAAGTCAAGGATCGTTAAGGACGAGTGAAGAGGACGAGACGCGAAAGAAAACAAGCACACACACATTGCAGCTGTTAAAGAGAGCGCCTCGCCACTGCGCTTCATCTGCGTCCCTCTAATTACACCACTAGGAATAGATCCACAGATCCACCGAAGCGCCGCGCAGCGCCAGCCGCCACACTGAGGACTGGCGGCCACCGGTCCACCCTCTGAAGAGCGTCCAACACACACAAGCCACCGGGGTAACTTACATAACTCTTCCCAGCCAAGACTTCTGGGCTTTCCAGGCTCTCTTTGAGTCATATCATTGTTTCCTGCTAAGTCCATCTCTCTCCGCTCTGCCATGCTGAGCTCGACCGCTGTGAAGGGAGTCTCAGGAGGGCCGGGGAGGCAGCGCTGTAAAATATACTCTGACTCCTGGAAAGAGTTCATCCAGAGCCAGACCAGCCCAGCAGTCACTCAGGCTCTGAGTTCTGATCAAATCAAGAAGCCTGTAATTACAGGACGCCTCATCGCAGGCTGCTTAGAAATAAATATGAATAAAAGAATAACCAGTGATGAAAGACGGAGGTAGAAAAAGGAGTTTCTTCGCTTGTTTGAAGATTCATTGTAATCTTATTTCACGCCTCAGCAGCACTGAGAAAAGGGGAAAATCTGTGTTTTCTGGCTCCACTTCTGGAGCTGTTTTCAGCTGTAATTTAAACATTTATTATCCCTGAAGATCAGGCTCACAGTCAATGAGTCAGAAAGATTAAAAGTGTGTTTGGAAGTTTGAAACTGACGGTGGAAGAGGTCACAGGGGATTCTGTCGGCGTGCTGACTCAGCATGGACCGTGATGCTGCCACGTGTACAGCTTTGTGCTCTGATGAGGAAGCGCTCAAAACTCAACTCGAATGCTGAAGGGAAGAAAGTTTCCAAAATCAGATGAATGAAAAGGAAAGAAATGTAGCATCAATTGGAAACTTCCTTTTCGCTTTGTTTTGGCCTCCACCTGCAGGATGGCTGAATGTTTGGTCTGTATTTTCAGATCCTTGCCAATTTATTCTGTAAACAAGCACAGAATCTGGAGCCAATCACATGATTATGGGTGTTAGCAACATTTCATTCCCAGAAAAAAACTCCTCACTAGATTTTTATGTTTGTATTTACTGGTTTTCTCTTCTTGCAGTTTTTGTTTCATTAGCTTTTCTGAACTGATCTGTTTTGAGTGTGACTTCAGTAGAAGTCAAAGTCCAGACGACCTTTTTTGTCCATCTGTCTGTCTGCGATTTCATCCTGTTGCTGCTCAGACGGAGCTGCTGAGTTGAGTCATGAGTCGAGGTAAGTGAAGGATTCTTGGGGGCTTGGAGGTCAGGGGGTGAGAGTCATCTCTCAGCAGCTCCTTTATTAACTGCACATGCACACACAACACACACTCTCTCGCTCTCTTTCTCTCTCTTACACACACACACAAACATACACTCACCTCAGGAAAGAACAGGACTAAGTGTTGTCTGTTCACACTTACAAAGCATCTACTGTCCTGTTCTTTTCGGGGGTGGAGGTCAGTGAAGCTAAGAAAGACGGGAGGAGACGCCAGAGGAAAATTATGTGTTGAAGGGATTAAAGATGAGATTTGGTGTAAATAAATGAATTTAAGTTCTGTCTTCCTTGTATTGTATTGTAATGAAGGCCACAAAGTGAGTTGACTGTATATCATCAGACACCAAAGGGCACCAGTCTGACTTATAGGAGAAGCCCTGCTGGTGACATCGTGTCAGACTGAATGTAAAGCACATTTACACCAAGCAGTTTAGTTCAGTCCATCTCAGTACGGCACTCAGTTTGTGGCATTCTATCTGGTTGCAAACATTAATGTGGTTTTTACAGCCAACGTCTGATGCCATGTGAGGACCTCGCCTGCTCATCCTACAGGACACACTCCATGAACTAAGGGACGTGTGTGAATGAACACCCTTTGAATATTTCAGGGACAAAACTCAGAAATTCTGCTTGAAAATTTCTGGAGAGATGTGAAAGAGGATCACATTGTAAATTCACCGTTGGCTCAGCACTCTCGGGACAGCAGTGAGTGGTTTTAAGACATAAAAACAAATAAACACGGGACTATTTCCCCATTAATGAGGAGTCATGATGTTTTCAGACAGACCTGGAGAAGATGGAGATAAGTTTTTCTTTGTGAGACGAGATGCAGATTCGTCAAGATGATGCTCTCAATGAAAGGATCGGGCTCTTTGTTTTAAAAGAAGGACAGTAATGGATAATAAAGCTTCTTAAACTACTTCTAAATGAAGCTCTAGCCTTTATTATTGTTGTTCAGCCTGCTCAGAGATAAACTGTGTGAGTTAATATCATCCTGTGGTTTGAGAACGGTTACACATGTTCCCCATTCACTGCTTGGCGTTCATCGCCTGACCTGCATGTGCTGCTGCTGCTGCTGATGTCTTGAGGTTGGTGTAAAGGCTTACGTCTGGCTAAACACATGTTGGCTGTGTACAAAATGAACACACACACACACACACACACACACACACGCACACACACGCACAAACACACACACACACACACACACACTCAGACACACTTTGAATACATTAGGATGAGCTGGCTGGTCCAGCCCTGCCTTAGAGACACGATGAGGAGGCCACATGTGAGCTAAACACACACCATGTTACACTTGAATGGAAGTTTAATCTCCCTCCTGCTTTCTTAGCCTTCCAAACTCCCTGAGCTCGAGCTCCCTCCTTAAAAAATAATGTGTGTGTGCGTGTGTGTGTGTGTGTGTGTGTGTGAGAGAGAAAGAGAGAGTGAGTGTGTGTGTGAGTGTGTCTTACCACTGGGGTTGAATTGCATGCAGGATATGGGTTTGTCATGAGCTGGGAAGTGAGCCACCACTCCCTCTCCGTCCGAGTCCTCACTCACCAAGACCTGGAGTACACACACACAAACACACACACATAGACACACACGCACGCACACACACAAAGAAAGAAACTTCAAATCATTTTCAAACAATGAGAACATTGAACCCAGAGTGGGACTTTCCCCTTCTGAAGGATTTCTCTGCACATTTTGGTTTTGGTCTGATATCATCACCACACTCGGCACAGCTCTTCGACATCAGGCCGCAGTCTCAAAGCTGTGAGTTTAACCGCTTTCCGAGTGTGTTATTGCCCTCTTGTGGATGGAGAATAATTAACATATTACCTGACAGAGACAAACACTCTTTTTGTGCTGCATGGAGGAAAGCATGAATCATCCAAAGCTGACCTATGTTTTCTTTATGATTACTTTAATGCTGCATAGAGACACACTTACAGGCGGTGCAATCCAACAACAGAGACAGGAGGATGGACACTTTACTTTAACAATGATGTGGATTCTCACATGCAGCTTTAAAGATCACCCACGACAGCCTGTTTCCCCATAAATTGGCGTCAAATCTGTCTCTGGCTCGCTACCTCAAAAAATGAAATTACAAGTCACTTTGCACGAATAAAGACTCCTCCTAAATCTCTACATGAAGTCTGCTGTCAAGACACAGCCGAAAACGCCTTCAGTCACAGTGAGAGATTGGATGAAAGTCCAGACATGAGGCCACTTTGTGTGAGACAGAGAGAGGACACATAACCAAGTCAGGACGAAACAGGAAGTAGTCTCTAAAAGCTGAAGAAAACAAGCAGAGGAAAGATGGAGAGCAGAGAAAGAAGAAGAAAGAGGCTGGTGAGATGAAGCAGATCACTTTTATTACGCTGCAGGCAGATGATGTCGTTCTATGAGGGAATCCTGCTGGAGCCTTTTGAAACAGGAGTGTACACCAGAGGACTGAGCAGCTACACAGGGGAGAGAGTGTGTGTGATTGTGTGTGTGTGTGTGTGTGTGTGTGTGAGAGAAAGACACTCCAAATAAGGACTTTCAAAGCCTGGATGAGACAGAAATATCCTGAACTGCCTCATATCTAACACAGGAACTCACCTCTGCTGTATCACTGTCTGTTCCTATTTCTGCTAAAATCACACCATCCCGATGCCTTCCCTCCCTCTCTCCTCTTCCTCTCCCATTTTTCTCCTTCCTCTCTCATTTCTCCTCCTCTCCCAGCTCTCGTCTGGCTAGCCCACTGAGTGTTTACAGCCAGTGTTGGGTTACAGTGTGTCGGCTGGTGACAGAGTACAGGCCTGCTTCTGAAGGCTTAGGTCCAGCTTATAAGACAACACACGCCGGCTACAGGGCGGCTACAGGCACAGAAGAGGAGTGGGAAGTGTGTGTGTGTGTGTGTGTGTGGTGACTACATCTCTGACATACTGTACTGTGTTTGCTAACACGCCTCATTAAAAATGTGACAGCTGCTGCTCTATGATTGATCATGGTGTGCAGCAGAGGAGGAGAGTTAAGGAGAGAAGAACGTTTGGCGTTTCCTCCGATGTTCAGAGGAGATCCTGTTAGAGGAAACTGGTCTGCTTCAAACCAGAACTATACAGGTGACTGGACTTCCTGTGTACAGGTATCCATACCTGGGTGAGCACTGCTTAGTGATGCTTTACACACAAAGTCCTGATTCCAACCTGCAGCACTCTGCCCACATGTCAATCTGCTCTTGTTCCCAGTTTCCTTCTGGGCTTAAAGTACAAAACAATAAACTCAAAGTCTCTGCAAAGCAGAAATAAATTTGTGTTATGAGTTTGTCACACCACAGAAACCTGTGTCATTGACCACTAAGCCAAATTTGAAAGATTAAAAAAATTGCTAAGTATATAAAATCAGGCCTCAAAATAATGGAAAAATAAGCACTTCTCTCTGCTGTGGAACACTGGGGCTGTGAGTTTAGCCACGCCCTCATGCAGAAGGGGAGTCGCCTCCGTGTACTGTACAAGGATGTTACCTACAGTAGAAATGAAAGCTAGGCTCTAACTGCGTCATGGGATGGACTCAGCCCTACCTGTTTGAGCCATTAGAGCCAGCAACTGACTCTACGATGTGCTCACTCATACTGGAGTTTGAGAAGCCATCATTGTTGTTGGATGTTTGAGAATGAAACTGTCAGTCAACCGAGGATCCTACACATCGAATCAGGAATTGCAATATCTCTGTTTAGCCCACATTAGGCAGAAATATTTGCAGGCCAGCATCTTAGTAAATAAAATGATCGTCTATTCTTTCTACCAGGGTGGTTAAAGAAATAAAATGTGGTTACCTGAAAAAAAAAATCACATCTAATCTGTTTTTTTTTATCATGTTCCTTTGGTGGAGATAACAATAATTCTAATTGTGTGATGTGTCATAAAAAGCTTTTCATGTTAGCTGCATGTTCCTTATTCATATCATCTTCAAATACAGCCACAAAGAGCCAAGGACAAAGATTAGTGCACTGCTAACTCTACACAAAGTAAGAGAGACTGAAGAAGAAGGCAACAGTTTGGATGTTACGTTAGAAAACTGGATACTCGACCCAAATAAAAAACTGAAAGATCCTGCACATATTTTAAATACTGTTCTGAGCTGCAGCTCCTGTAAACAACTGAAATTCACCCTTCATTAATAAGGTGAAGAGCTCTCTTATGATTTCTGTGTCTTTGTCTGCTGCTCTGCTACATCATGGTGAAAAAGGTCAGGCAAAAAAATAAAAAAACAAGTCTGGAAACTCTTCACTGGCCTCCCAAATCTCCCATAAAAAGTCTAAATGAAATGTTGAGACCTTATTTGACATGCGGTGCTCTCGCTCAGCCTCCAGCTTCATTTGAGGTTACAGACCAACAGCTGACTGTTTACAGAGCGTCTCACCGACCGGAGCTGCAGCTCAGACACACACAGAGCGGCTGAGAGCTTAAAATGTGCAGCAAATCTAAGTCGCACCTTTCACTGACTTCTGCAAAGTGAGGTGAATGAGAGAGTGTGTCCGAGCCGCAGAGAGAGGGAGAGAGAGAGAGAGAGAGAAAAGCCAACCTTGGAGATTTTCCTGTTTCCAAACAAGCCGCAGAGGCCAAAGATATATTTACCTGGTTTACTACAACCCAGAGAGGAAACGAGCCAGGGACAAATCAGAGCCAATTCCAGCTCCATCGTGTGTTTATGTGCATGATGTATATAGAGGGCCTAGTCTGGAGGAAATGTAAACATTGAGGAGTAAGGACAGGAAAGTAAACACCTGGTAAAGTGGTACAGTTCACGCTAATGTGTGCTCAGACGAGTCTCCGTTTGCCTGAACGACGTTGGAAAGGCTGATAAGTTCACAGAAACCTTGTTTGTCCCAGGATTTGTTCAGTCCTAACAAAGGGTGATGAAGCCTGTGCTCAGGTGGACAAAGGATGAATGTTTGTGTCTTCTATCACTGAACTTAAATAAGTTGCAGGCTGCAGTATGAGAAGGCCTGAAGATGACTTTTCAATGACCCCCCCCCCTCCTCCTCCGAGCCTTAATGCTTTATTGATGTCCGTAAAGGTTGAACACAATATTTTAAAAATGGATCCATGGTGTGAAAATCCAGCATGATTAAATCATAAACAGAAGCAGCTGACTAACCTGTCCTTCTCCGACACTGTGCGTGTCGATGATGGTGACCACACCGGGGCTGTGGGGGCTCCGGCGGCTGGCGCTGTGAGGTGTTCCCTCCTCGTCCGGTGTGGCTGCTGGCAGGGTGCCCGCCAGCTGGGTGACAACTTTACCCACCATCGTAAGGCCTGTCTTCAGAGTCTGGAAGAAGGAGGGAAGAAATATTTTTACATTCATGTTTCAACTGCAGTTATTTTTCTTCCAAAAAATCCTGCATGATTGGGAAAAGGTGCATTTCTTAGCTTGTATAAGCGTTAGTCACACGTGCATAAAATCGGAAGTGTTCATTCAGGGTGAGCTGCACGAGTTGCATGTTGCATGTCGAAGATAAAATATTTATCATGCTGATGAAACAGAGGTCTCTAAAACTCATGTATCAAATATGAAAAGTTTGGCAATAAAGGGTTAATAATCATCTGAGAAAGATTTTAATGGTAGTTGTAACTTAAGAGTTAAAAGTGCTACTCCTCAGGATGTGGGTGTAGATGCAGTGTCATCATAATAAAAATATTCCAGCATAATTACGGCTGGTTCAACGCCTTCAAAGAAAACCCCCCAAAAATATTAAAAAAACATTAAGTTAATGCATATTTCAGATTATTATTGAATAAATATGATTATAAATTACACAGGTGGAAGAGAACCGTGGCTTCAAATCCTCTGCAAGTAACAGATAAAGAGAGGAGCTTCCAAATGTGTGTGTATACACTGAACATTGTCTCTGAGAGTGTGTGTATGTGTGTGCAGCATGTTCACTTGATGCCTGCTGATAACTGGTAGTGCTGATGACTTGTAGCACAGTGGCCACAGGAGACACCCTTATGAACGTGTGTGTGCGTGTGTGTGTGTGAGGCTCCTCTGTGTCCGCTTAAGGCCCAGCCAGGGTGTCTGGCTCAAACACACCTCTGTGGCTCGATTGAGGGAAATGGATAGTGCTGCTTAAGTGGAGTCTATCTCACCTACTACACTGTCTTTGCCTAATGGAGTCCAGTGCGTGTGACTGTGTGTGTGCTTGTGTTTGTGTGTGTGTGTGTGTGTGTGTGTGTGTGTGTGTGTGTGTGTGTGTGTGTGTGTGTGTGTGTGAGCGCCAAAGGGGCCCCGGAGAGCCTAATCAGGCATTCAGACGAGGCGGCCCTGTCAATACTGCGTGGCGCCTTGCGTTTGTTGGGTCTGAGGATCACCCACTGTCTCTCTTTGCCACTTGGCCCGACACACTAACAGTGTCTGCAGCCTGCGTACTGGTGAGGATGCCTGCATGGGTGTGTGTGTGTGTGTGTGCCAGAAGAGCCATCAATTATTAAGAGAGGCGTTTGGCTCCTAATTGATCAACACTAATGTGTTTTCTAATCACTGCAGTCGTGGAGTTCTTAGTGGTAGTCCAAACAGGGGCTATTGATCTGTCGGTGCTGGAGGAGGGGGTTTAGAGGCAGATCATGTCTGATGGATGACAAAACACACACACACATTCACACACACACACACACACACACACACACACAGCTGATGTCGCCATCTAAACAAATTACAGCCTCATTTACGTGCGTGCTCGTTCTCAGTCGTATACTCTGGGGTGAAACACAGCAGGACTGAGGAGAAATTTATCATAAAGGAACAAATTCAAAACAGGGAGTCCAGTCGTCCGGAGCTGCCCCCCCTCCCCTTCTATCTTTCTTATAAACAAAAGCCATTACACTTTAATGCGGCCCCCCCTTTTTGTGTTTCCATGTCTCTGGACGTCAGCACTAAGAGCCAGCGTGTCGCGCCACAAGCCAGAAGGAGATACCTTGTCATCCATATTGAGATATATGGTCCTAAATGAGGGGCGGGCGTGCAACCAGACTGCATGTCTGCATATCAGTGCTCGCCTCCTTGCCATTATCTGCTAACCTGTTAGCGACACAGTGCTCTTTTGATGTAGACCAACATGCGCCTGCTAATGAGACTTCTATCACACTGGCTGTTAGCGCTCATTAAGTAAAGGAGACGGGATACGCCGGCTCTTCGTAAATCAATTAGCGCTTCCTCTGGGAGTGAGTGGAGAAACAGACTGGGAATGTGTGTGTGTGTGCAGGCTGCTGAATCAGAGCAGGAATGGATTTAAAGCTGGTATCAAAGCAGGCTGCTGGCTGTTACCGAGACATCCTCGAGTCACTCCCCTGTGGGGACTGGTGAGATGAGACCATGGGAGAGAAACGGTGGATTAAAGAGAGGAAAAATCAGATAGGCAGGTTGATGAAGTGTCTCATAAGCTGAGGTCGAGTCAGCCGGGCGGGCCAGGTGGATACAGTGTCAGCACATTTACAGATGGTGTATCTGCAGAGCTGGAAGTACTTTATTATGTGCTGTTTTATCTGAGCAAAAAGCTCCAGACACACCAAAGGGGCCCCAGACAGATTATAGCCTCAGCCTGCACACGAGAACTCGTTCTCAATTCTTTAAGATTAAAGCAAACTATTTCTATACACCAGCTCTCCATGGCGGCTCTTCTTTTGGGGGATACAAACACAACACCAGATACCAGCTACACAACCTCAGACACCGAGGTTGAGAACTTTTTCCCATCTTTGGATGCAAAGTACTGGAATCCCCGCAAACCAGCAACCTCACTGCCTACACAGGGAACTGACTGTGACCTGGTTGCACTCCTGATTTACACCAAAACATGCTAATTTTTATCAGAAAAGGCATGTAGGAAGAAAAACTGGACACCATAAGTCTGAAATACTGCACTCTGTAGTTTTCTTGTTGCACCAAACTTCTCATTTTCACATCCACTGAGACCAATTTTATGGTCTGTATGCTGATAATCAGCCTGTTTCACAATCTGAAAACCTCACGTTCTGTAGCTATGCAGGCTTTTGTTGTTGTCGAAATTAAGTAACACAATTTACAACATGTTTTTTGTCAAAGAAAAACAAGGTTTTTTTTTTTTAACAAGTAATTTATAAATGATTGCTAATATTTACAGAGACAGATTGCAGGAAATGCTTTAGTTGAATGGTTTAAACCACTTTGGAATTGGTCCAATAGAGAACCTGAGCCTGCAGACATGTCATAAAGGAGCAAAGCATACATAAGGTGCTTTATTTTGTCCCAAACAGGCTCAGGTTGTAGGAAACAGTGGTATCTGTCCAAAAAAATAGGGTCTCTGCAGGTTTCAACAAGTTGAATTTAAGACGTTCTCAAGACCATAATGAAGACAATTTAAGAGCCATTTAACATCCATACTGGCAAAAAAGTACAAAAGACATGAAGGAAAATCAGGGCGAGGCAGGGAATTACATGAAAAGTATTTGATTTTATTCACAGCTCCTCTGTAACCATAGACTGTAGACTGTAACACACAACAGCGCACACAGCACACTGGCTGGGTGTGCTCCATTAATTCTGACCGAGCTGCAAAGGTACTTTAGTTCTGTTATGAAGTTGTTATAGTGTCCTCAAAAACCGAAACTTTTAAAAACAAGACTGAAGTTTATAAGTAACGTTAATACATTTTTAAGATCTTTCAAGGTAGTATTTGAGAATTTTTATGAGATTTTAAGGGAATTCTAGAGCCTTAAATTCAAATTACTGTATTTCAGACATTTTAAGACCCCGCAGATACCCTGAAAAAAAACAGAATCCAGTCACAAAACATTTAACATCACCTTGTAGAGCTTTGCACACTGGCTTTTCTCTCTTTGGCTTGATTTGATTTTTGTTGGATTTTAAGTTGTGCACAAATATCTTTCAGGTTATGGAATCACAATTTATTCTACCAAAGAAAAATTAAACTGATCAGTCAGGGTCAAAATAAATCAGTGTCTCCAGTGTATGTCAAGGCGTATTAATGTTTTTATCTCTTTTATTGACCCGGTGGCTTTGAATAAAGCTGTAAAACAAGTGATTTGGTTTCAAAAAGCATCCTATGCTTAGAGAGAACGTCAGTCTCTTAAGTGATCTGATCTGTAATGTTGCCTCATGTATGGAGGCTCCAGTCTTCATCACAGCCTTTACTGGTTCATCTCTGGCCTCCATCATTTGCTGCATGTTTTCCATCACCCTCTACTCCCCACATTTTCTCTCTCTTCAGCTGTCCAATCAAAAAAACAGCTCATCAGTGACAGAAACAAGAAACGTTTATTGATTAACTTTGATTTGGTGCCTTGGACGGTTATGTTGCAGCCATGACAGACTGCTTGAGGCCACTGACTGCAGAAGTTCGAAACCCTTTGGTCTCTTTCAGACGAACAAAAGAGAGAAACTGGAAGACAAACATGTATTTACATTGGTGAATGCCTATCCACTTACTTTGGCAGCGTTGATCACCGTTGCTGTATACGACTGTGCATTGTCACCACAAGCTCCTCCACGAGACTGGTGACATCTGATCAACTGCAAAAAAATAAAAATTGACTGATAAATACCCAAAAACTTACAGTTTAAGTCTACAGGAGACGGATAAAAAAGAAAGAAAGAAAGAGAGGAACTGGAAAAAAATGAGCTGAGATGTCAGATATTCAGACGCCTCTCCTCTTCAGTCTTTGCAGGAAATTAGTTTTACTTTGAAAGAAACATTACACAACCAAACAGCCAATCTGCTCTGATTCAATTTCAGATACAATATCACTCTGAATGGCTCCGTCCCAGTATTACTCTTACTGCTAAAAAATAGATTTAGTGGTTTCTGGAAATCCTCAGGCAGTCACACAAACAGTTGCCCCATCTGTCAATTACTTGAGTGGGCCAGCGCCAAAACACTATTGTGCATTAAATGTATTGCAGGACATTCTGTTTTTTGTAAATACTTAACAATCCCATTAAACGGTGGGGAATAGAAAACTCTGGGGCATCTGTTGATTTTCAAAATGTTATCATCTCTACTGGACTCTTCTTGGAATGAGTTGTTTATCCAGACAGATTAAAGAGGCAGAAAATAGATAAAATGCATTTTTGGGATTGTAAATATGTCGCTTTTCTGATAAGGCACTTCTGCAATGGAAAAGTGTGTTTGTGTGTGCTTGTGTGAGTGTGTGTGTACAGTACCTTGTTCTCAGCATAAGCCAGCCAGCGGCTTCCCAGAGCTATTGGATTGAGGCTGGGGCCGGGGCAGGGATAGCAGCCTGAAATGACACCAAGATGGTGGCATCAACATTTGATTCATTTGATATAAAAACAGTGAAAAATTATTCCTCTTTGTTCTCATCTCTCAGTGTAGTAACTGAGGACAGAAGTACTAAAACAGCTCCGAGCTTCATTTGGTTTGATGCTACAAGAGGTCAAGTTTGAGAGAGGTTTCATGAAGCACCAACATCATTCAAATATGACCAGGAAATAAAAAGATATACTTATATACACAAAACTTTCCAGGTGATTTGAAGTTCAGAATCTTCAGATTTAGAATTTTGTATATTTAGGGAAATTCTACAGTTATGTCTTAAACATGTTCAAGAAAAAGATACATAAAACAAAAAAAGAAAGAAAGATGGATGGGGGGACAAATTGAGTAGAAAATATTAACAGTGTATATCACAGAAGAAAGAAAGATACAAAGTGTAAAAAAGAAAAAGAAACAAGAGCATGCAGAATGGATAAATAAACAAGAGGAAAAAGGTACAATAAAGAAAGAAAAGGTTAAAGAACAATAAAAAAAATCATAAAAGGGCAAAAAGTAGTTAAAATGGTAACAGAAAAAAAGTAAAGAGAAAAATAGAAAAAAGAAATGAGAAAGAGAGAGACAAGCAAGAAAGTAAGAAGGAAAAGAAAGGCAGAAAGGAAAAAAAATAAAGAAACTAGATAAGAAAAAGAAGAGTAAAAAAAACACGATAAGCAAAAAGAAAGATGGTCAAAGGACAAGAAGTAGGAAAAAGAATTTTAAAGAAATAACTTAAAAGACAAAAAGGTTAAGGGAGATGAAAAAGAAAAAGAGAAAGTAAAGGAAGAAAAAAGAAAGACCTAAACAATTTAAAATTTAATATCATTGACAGAAATAATTTTAAAATAGCACAGTGAAAATAAAAGAAGTTTACAGAAATAGACAACAAACAAAGAAAGGAAGAAAAAAAGAACAATTAAAAAAAATCAAGTAAAAAGAACAAAAGACAGGAAAAATATTTGACGTAGAAAAATGAGTAAAAGGAATGAAAGAATAAATTAAAAGAAGAAAGAAAGGGAAGAGAAAAAAACAGAAACTAAGTAATGTTAAATTGTGATTGGTTCCTTCAGTTGTGTTGGTTTTGTAGATCTGATTTAGACACAGGAACATGTTTTCTAGATCTTCATGATCAAAGCTTTTAAAGACTTAAAAACAAACAAATGAAAACATTTATCGGGCGTCTCTATGAACCCCAGTGCCCCCTCCCTGAGCTGCATCTCTATGAACCCCAGAGCCCCCTCCCTAAGGAGCGCCTCTAACTATCTTAAACCATTAATGTGTTTGTGGGGAGTCTCTCCTTCAGAAGATAAATGGCAGTCTAATGAGGGTGACGTGTCTGTGTGTTTGTGTGTGTGCTCACTATGACCTAATGGAGACTGCGGTACCCAATAAATTGAGGAAGGCTCCTCTGATGATTGACCAACACAACAATCCCCGAGGAGAAACACACACATGCACACACACACACACACGCACACACATGCACACACACACACAAACACAATGACAGAGAGATCCTGGAGGCCGTCGGCAGAAATAAAAAAACCTATGATCCTGAATGATGGGTAACACTTTTCCTTTACAAACGTGTAAATATCTCTGAATGCATATTTCGCTGCCTGCTCCTGCAGATGTGGTAAACAAAACACACACACGGCTGTGACTCACACTGAGCTCTGACTGCAGATAGAGTTCATACAAATAAAGGCATAAACTAACTAACTGATGTTACTTGTATAACGTGTCCATGGACTGATGCTTTGTGATCTATCCTGCAGCACTTTGAGACTTTAAAGGTGAAGTGTCTTACAAACAGATTTTATGATTCATATTCAATAAATGGTGAATGAAAGGTGTTATGACCACTAAGACGCATTATGTGGATCAATGTAGCTTATCTTATAACAGTATATCAAACAGTATTGTACTGTATTGTAATGTACCATAGCATACATTCAAAAAACTAAAACATTGACTTTAAATAACTTTATTAAGTCAACAAGTTCCATGCAAATGTATTAGGTTAGTTGAAAGCAATAATTTCAAGTTCATCTTAGTTGACCCTAAAATTATTGTTTTTAGCTTACCTTATACATTTACATGGAAACAGCTGACATGATACATTTAACTTAAGTCCATGTTTCATTTTTTGAGTGTACCATAAAGTAACATAACATATTACAACATCACATGATGTATAGCATCATATTTAGTTTTTTATGACTTCATATATCGTGACATATCGTATTATACCGTATTTTGAGACATTGTACTTTGTCAACATAGTAATGTTGTTTGTAAATCTACCAAAGGGTTCAAATAAAGTGACCTGAACCATATCCTGTCATATATCAATTCATATAGTGTCATGATGTAACGTAACATTGTTCTGTACCGTACTGTATGACAACATATCATATCATAAGGTATCATAGCAGATTGTGATGTAGTGTAATATCTCTCTTTAACACAATCCAAGTGAAATATCTGGTGCATAAAATTCAAACCTGAAATGTCAGTTTAACCAGTTCAAACTGCAACATCTTAACTCATCTTGATATATTTATTATGTAAATATTGCTTCATTGTGTATACACCCTATTTTCATAGTAATAACACATTTTATATAGAGCGCTTTTTAGAACTCAAAGATGCTTTGCAAGGTAAAAGGATAAAAGTGCAGGTTAAAAACAAATATTTTAATGAGTCATAAATAAATATTTTTGGCACTTATTGCTAATTTTATTGCTTATTATTCTATTGCTTATTCTATTTTTTATAGCTTATTTTATTACCTTATTCTATCTTATCTATCTATTTTTTTCCAACTGCTGTACTGTGTGACAAACAACTGGTAACAATGAATCATTATTGTTTTGAGTCGTACCATAACACGATAAAACATTCCATTGTATAATTTCTTACTGTATCATATCATGCTGTATGATGACGTAACGTGACGTAACGTTACGTAACGTAATGTAACGTAACGTAACGTAACGTAACGTAACGTAACTTAATGATTCTTTTGTATAACTGTGTACTGTGCTGTATAAAAACATATTGTATTGTATAACATTGTGTCAGACTGTTTTGTAACTCTGGTTGTAACTTTAAAGAAGGAACAGGCAGAACAACTGGAAACATTTTTCCACACCCTCTTTTTCTCTTCTTAAATGTAGGACTGGAAAAGACTAAAACCTAGTCTGATTCTTTCATACCCCATATAGAGGCATCTTTCCTTCTGCTGCGAGGCAGAATCAATCAGAAACAGACAAACAGCAGTCTGCAGGAATGACTGATCCCGTCATAATGATCTTTAAACTTAAGCAGACACAGACAGTGACAGTCGGGATGTTTCCATAGTGCAAAAACATACAAGAAACAAAACGCTGAACCAATAATGATCACACACACACACACATTGAGCTGATGTAAGTGTGTGGAGGTGTCAGGGAAATGACTGGCTGACAATAATTTAGTGTTCAGGGAGCAGATGAGGTGGAGACGGTAATTTAGTGTGCTGCGCTGGGAAGAGGGGAGAGAGAGAGGGAGGGAGGGGAGTGTTGAGGTAAGCCACAAGGGCTGCTGGTAACGCCAGAGAAGCCTTTTGTGCCTCTCAAGGCCGAGGGGAGCCCAGGCGGTGAGATAACATGTGTTTGACATCCTGGGCGGAGAGCAGGGGGGCATAGCGGAGAGGAAACAGACATGAGGGGAGGAATCAAAGACCAGGAAAGAAAGGCTGAGCTTTTGGAGGCAGAAAGACTTCATCCTCAAAGTCTGAAACCTCAGTCCTTAAAAGCTGCAAGAATTTTCAGAAGTTATCAGAAGTGTCGTTTTTTTTTATTTCTTGAGACATTTGACATCATGACATCTCTACAGCTTGAATCACGGTGTGAAAACATGGTGAGGATTTTGCAGTCAGGGTGCAAAACCAGTGTTTCTAATACAAACAATAACTGGGCAGCCCATCAAAAGATACTTTAAGACAATTATAGTATTTTTTTCTTGTTCTCTATATAAGACTGGAATCTGCTTTCAATAAACAAGTAATATATTTATGGGGAGTGGTGTCTTTGCATGTGCTCTGCAGGTAACAGAGTGAGATATAACAGACACACCCCAGAGCTCAAGTCTCTCCAGGGAGAAATGATTCATCCAAAAAATGTTGTTTTCTTCGTGAGAAAAAGGCGTCTTGAAGGCAGCGTCAATCATATAAATGGTGTAAAATTGTGACTAATGTGTGTAGTTACATCTCTTCCCGTTTTCATGTCAAATCTACACATCAGGACCTCAAATTTTAGCACCTGTTTCTCCTGAAAAAACTGCAGAGGTCTGCATGTTTGCTGGACTGTGTTAGCCTGGTGACCTCAGCATGAACACAAAAAACATTTGAGTCGTGTTTTGAAGCAGAGAAACCAGGCGGAGCGGGAGAAGTTCACACAGCCGGTGAAGAGTCTGTTATTAATACAGAACGAGTAAACAGATTCACTGCAGTAATGACTACAAAATGTGACCAAAGCAGAAAGAAAATATGATTAGCAGGCCAACAAGTGTTCTCAGCATGAGCAGTCCACTGTCCTACGCTGATCTGTCCTCATGAACCAAAGCTTTCAGCAGCTCGGACGATCCACAGGTCAACAAACTGGATGTTTTTCGCTAAGGGTGCTTAAAATCCGTCTTTATGAGTCATAAAAGTACATCAGAAGCCTTAATAAACTGATGAGCTCAGTGTTCTGATGTCAAACAGGTCTGGATATAACTTTAAAGTTAATTTAATAAACCAAAAAGGCCCTTAGCAGGATATTCAAGCAGAAAGCTGTGATGGAAAAACTTGTAATTCTTAGGTCTTCCAGCTGTGAGTTGACATGAAGTGAGAGAAATAAAGGTGCACATTTAAGACCTGCACGAAATATTGACATCATGGGTTCCTTTTTAGATTATTTTCAAAATTAAAGAATTATTGCGTTGTCTGTTATCCATCAAAGTTTCCATGGGTCCAAAAAGTGATGCACTTAAATTGTAAGAGTGGCAGGATGTTGTATTTTAGATTTAAAACAAGTCAAGGTTTCACATTCTTGTTTGAAAAATGACTGACATTAATTGGTTATCACATTAGCTTGAATTTTCTAAAAATTATGGTCCAACATGGGATGACTTGTCCTTGTAGGTTTTTTTTAGAAGGACAATGATTTTTCTAGGAAAAAGCCTGAGATGCAAAAAGGAGAGAGATGAACTGATTGACTTCCTGAATAACTTTGAAAAGGTAAAAAGTGGAATTAATGACACAAATTGTGTGATTTGTGCAGAAGCCAAAATAAACTGTAATATTCATTTTCTGTGGTCCAATCCTGTCCAAGATCATACAAAAAACTGTTTTTATACACCTTTACGTTACATGACGACACTCCGTATTCAGGAGTAACTGCTCATATAGTATTTTTGAGGTCACATCCCGATAGAAACAAAGTTACTGACAGACTCTACGGACAGAAAAAGTTGGTATAAATATCAGATTTTTGTATGAACATGAAGAGAGACATGTAATCTCTTGCTTGTAGTGTCTGAATCAGACTTACGGCATGCTGCTCTTAAGTGCAAAGCAAGAACATAAACATGGATTCAGCCCTAAGTGCTCGTAAAAAAACATCACATGTTCCCCTTCACATCTCCAGAGAGGAAGTGGACACACAGCAGAAGATTGCTTCATCCGAAGCCGAGCTGCACACATTACAGGACCCTCTGTTTACGGCTTTAAAGGCCCAAACAGACCAAAGGAGGCCCTGCATTCAGGAACGATTAATAACTATCGAACATGTTTGGCTTCCTGCGAAGCAGACACTGATAGGGAAGGCCGGCAGACAAAGAGGAGACACATTAAAGCAAGCCTGTAAGGTCAGTTTACTCCAGTCAATGACTTAAGTGGACAGCGATGGCCGTGTAATACCGTCTGGCCTTTCTTTGAGTAGACGATGCAGGTAGAGCCAGCAGGACGCTGGAGCTGTGCTGTAAACAGTTTTGTTGAGCTTCAAATGGAGGGCCTCACATCGTGTTTTCCTAAAAGCATTTCACAGAGACTGAAAGAGAGGACAACATGGGGCCTGGGTGGCTGCGTGCTTTAAGAACAATCATCTGCTTTTTGTTTGTTGGGTTTGTGTGACGCCAGTGTTAAGCCTTAGAGCTCATGTTGGGAAATACACAACACAAAAGTCGCATCATCTCGAAGACAGAAATCATCCATAACTCACTTGTAACAAAGAACTTCTTGGTGAAGGTGCAGCTGTCAAACGCTGCTATCTTCTCCTGCAGGCTCACAGCAAGAATACTTGAAAAGAAGTAGGAAACACGTCATCAACAGAGTGAAAATAAGGATGGAATGAGTTAAAAATGCCAGATATTCATATAGAGATACGTTGGTGTTATAAACATACTGTTTGTTGCAGTAGAGGTCGTAGATCGGTGTCTTGAATTGGATCGATTTGACCATTTCTCCGGTCCTGAGAGAATACAGGTCGGCACAGCAGTAAGGAGGACTCGTCCTGAGAAGACAAAAACAAAAACAAAAAATCAGTCCAAGAAAAAACTCAGGCGGGAAATTCAAAATAACAAAAAACCACAAGATCAGTACAGTTTTTAAATCTAATTTGGAAAAGAAATTAAATACTCCAAAAAAAGTTCCAAAATATTTCTGCACACTCTAGAAGTTCATAAGACTTTTTCATGTGATTTAAAGATGCACATTTTGAAGTTAATTTGTTGAATGGTCCTTATGGATTTGTGCATCATGTTGGTAGATGAAGCGTTGAGGCTCCAAAATGAAACACGTGCAGATAATCAAAGAGAGAGTAGGAAACTGCTCTCCTTTTCCAGCTCTGACCATCATTTCAAAGTTTCCCTCACAGGAACCCTCCAAGAAATCATTCAGTATTAGTTTCCAGCGAGTCCCTCAGAGGGTCCACATAGTGAAAGAGAGTAAAACGAAGGGGGCAAAAGGGGAAATGCTTTGTCATGCAACACATTTACAAGAAGCCTTTCTATCAACAGAGCAAAGAAGAGGGTTTCATGAGGGAGCTTATCCACCAGCAGGCAGCGGCTGCTGCTAAAGGAAAATGTGGACATAAATCTTAATCAGGCCCTGTCCCCTGTGCCCCTTCCCCCCTCTGAGAGGAAAGCTTCCACTCACCCTTTATTCTCCATCACCCCTGGCGAGGCCCGTGGTGCCGCGCTGGCTGAGGATACAGGGGTGAACTGCTGTGTTAGTTTTGTTTTTTGAGCCATAGGAATAAATGCTTTCAACAGGCTATTAAGACCGCTTGTGCATGCTGAGTGCAGCTTCATCAGTGTCAGCATGGACAGTGCTTTGGACGCAGGAGGCACCGGCACGATCGTAAAGTTTACAACGGAGGTCAACGAAGGCGTAATTGTGCCTGTAAACACGATGCCTTCAAATTATGAAGGATGAATGAAGTGAAGAAAAATCCAAAAAAGTGCTCATTGTGCTTTGTGCAGAGGAGAAACACCTGCACGCAAGAACCAAATTAAGGTCAGGAGGAAGGTTAGCAAAATCTGAAGTCTCCTCCTGCAGGAAATATTTGATTTAAATGGCAGAAAGTCATGACAAACTCAGCAACAGAGATCTGGATACTGGTCTTATTTGGAAGACTTATCCATGAAAGACACAGCTGACCTCAGCCACGTTTAATCTTCTTTGCTTCCCAATCAACATCTTTTCCTTCCTGGTGGGGAGGGATGTGTCTTTGATTGACTCTATGCAAAGAGGAAATGATACCTCTGTATGCGTTTGCTGGTTAACAAGTCACAGCTAAGAGGCTAAAGTCTGTTGTATGGCTGACTTTACTTGTAACAGAGTTATATATCATCCTTGAGGCTGAATCTTCATTTTTTTGGTACACCTCTGATCAATAAATTTTCCTTTTGTCAGTGAAGCTGTAAAGGAGAATAGTCCTCATCTGGAGATCCGTATCGAGGCCACTTTTTTGGAAACATGCCACTTTATCACAGAAACGTACACAATTCTCTGCAGTCTTATTTCTGAGTCGACAGAGAGAGTCTCTTGACAAAATCTGTCAAAAGCAGCGACAAAAATCATGGGATATGACTAACTTGCCACAAGGAGAAACCTTAATTTCCTTTCCTTTTTTCCCATGTACTGGTGCTTAAGCTCGGTACTTCGGGGTTGATTTGAGGAGTTCCTTTGGTTTGATTAATCCATATTTTAAGGGTTATAAAGGTTGTGCCTCGCACTGGTTGGGTTGAAGTCCCCTCACAAGTCCTTGCTCTAGAATTTGCCAGGTGTCTTCAAGGGGTGGTTAAGGTGTATTGTACAACAGATGATCCCTCTCTGTTTAGCCCCAACCAAAACCCAGAATGGAAGCCAGTCTTTGGGTTAGAGTTTATGAGAGATAAGCAGGGTACACCCATAAAGATTTTCCAAATATGAAAAGATTTCGTATCTGTTAGAGCCCAAGATCAAAAAATCAGGCACTGAACAGTTTTGATCATATTGTGTTTGGTGTGCTACAATAATCTCAACACGGCTCACCACACACATAACAATTCTGTCCCACCACTGATCTGAAACTAGTCCTCCAAGACAGAATCTTTATGTTTACCCTGCTTTTGATACATTATGAAGTAGAGTAAATCCTGTCTAAATGTGAGCAAATCTGGACAATTCAAACATCCAAACCTGTCCAGCTTTTTCAGACAGAGACTTTCATCCAAATGAGGCTTTGTCACCATTTGAAAAAACCTGTTGTCTTGAACCTTACTCTGACAGCAGACTCTTCACATAAGCATCAGGTGTGTTTGGATAACACTCACTGAATGCTGAAGCTCTTCTTTAAATACCAAAGATGCTTTTACCTGGATCTTACAGACGTGTCAGATTGACCATAACACAATGATACAGAAATATTTGGTTATAAGGGAATCTAAGGCATCCTGGAACTTGTGCAGATATATCAAGTTTCTAACATTTTACCATCAGATGCCTGGTGGTCTTTGAGCAGCCTGATACAGAAGTGTATTTTAGAGGAAATAGGGAGGTTGTATTTCTGTCACATTGCTGTTGTCAGCCTGCAGTAAGTATTCCAATTGGAGGAAGTTCCTAATTGTCCCGATGACTGAGAAACCGGCCTGTCTTTCCAGATTTTTCTTCCCTTCCCTCTTCCACTCATGTTTCCATGCTGTCTTGACATGTTCTTTGTGTATCTGGGCATCGTTTTCCCTCCCTTACAAGTATTAAGTCTTTATTTGAGTATGACAGCAAATGGCAAACAGCATTAGTGTCCTGAGACTTGTGACTATGGAAACTGTTGCTGTATGTGTTGGATTATTCCCGGTTAGCATTAAAAAAAACCTCTGAATTAAAAAAGGTTGAGTCTTGTTCGAGAGCACATCTCAGTTCTTTCTCTGGGAGAGTAAGATTGTGGCATCTGGAAAGCAGGAGTTTAAGCCTCAAAGTATTTAAAGTCTTTGCGATATGCTTATGTGTTGTTTAGGACTTAAAAAAATGAAACCCTTTGACATGATCTTTATTTATGAAACAGAAATGTATTTCATCAATGTTTCTATCAATGCCTGGTTGTTTAATGGAACTACCACCAAAGATGGCTTTAGTGCATCTGAAAGCTGTTTGCCAACCACATCAAATAATAATATTTTGGATGAACGGTCCATCCAAAGCCCCTTTAACAGGAAGCTTGATTAAAATAGACCCTGACCCTGTCTCCAGGGTCATGGGTATTTCGTTGGCTTTTGGGAACACTGTCTACAAACTGTTACAGCAGTCTTAATGGGTCTCATGTTTTACTCGACCCATATTGAGTATGTTAATCAGTTTACAATGAGGGCTGGTTAACAACTGGCCATCACAACATCATCAGATGACCACTGGATCTATAGTTATTAGAAAAACCAGCTGAGCTTCGATTAGACACAGGTGAAATCAGGAAAGGCATGCTATCAGGTTTAAATAACCTCATGCAGCACTTCTGAAACTATACTAGTTCCAAGATGATCCAAGTTAAGATTAAAGAGAGATAAAGCGGTTACTGTTCACTATAAACTCTCTAAGTTGACATCAGAGGCAGAGCTCAGACACACAATTCATTTTTCTGTACTCCGACAAAGGCAGGAAAACACACCCAAAGGTGCAAGATGAAAAAACTGCTGCAACAACCCTCTCCATGACGGATACGTGCACCATGTGAGTGTGTGAGTGTGGCATGTCCACACATATACAGACATTAAGAAGCACAGATACACACACTCGTGCTGTTATTGTATGTCTCTAAAGAATGCCACTGGACAGCAGCGGCGCCGACTCAGCCTTTAGATCTCTGAGCTCAGGCCTGGATTTAAAACACTGAGCCACAGCCTCTACGCTGAGTGTGTGTGAGTGTGTGTTATAGAGAAGTGGCCTGTCTAGCTGACTGCAGACCAAGTGAAAGCTTAAGATGAAATAGGTGTCACAGACGAAAGTTTGGAACAATCTTTGATTCATTTTCCCGTCCTGTTGGGTAACAAACATCCAGAGGTGCTCACAGAGTGACTGAGGCTGCAGGAATTAAGATAAATACGAAGATTTCAGTCGAGGATAATTTACTTTTAGGCGGCTGCATCATCGATTTCGGCATTATCAGAGTCCGATCAATCCAATTCAAAGCTCTATACCGAAGAATGGCCCTCTGGAATTGATTCAAAGGGACAATGATAACCCGCTATTATAGAATCAAAACGGCACAGGGTTCAATTGTTTTGCTTTTGCAGTATTTTAACAAATGACCCAGTTCTAATGGAGGCTACGCAGGGTCAGCTGTAATAAGATTTCCTGATGCAGGGGACGTCGGGGCGTAGGTTGAAAGCAGGGCTAAATCACAATTATCATTATGGATCATGGCGGGATGTCAGTCCTTGCACATGTTAAGGTGACGCCGAGCACCATTCCCCAGCTCAGTAACAGGCCTATTATGATGGCCCTATTAGATCAATGTGTCAATTACTATTACTCAAAGTGGCCCCTGGGTCTGAAAAGATACAAAATGAGCGAGATGGAAGAAACAAGGCTCGGCTCGTTTACTTCCTTTGAAGGACAAGAAGCTTTTTCAGAAGCTGAGGTGGAAAATGGAGACAGAGAAAACATCATACAGGACACAATCTGACAGAATAAAGAAACTTAATTCAAGTTCATCTGCAGCAGGAAGACGCTATCCACAGGAAAAACACTTGTTATGTGTTTGATTTTATTTCTTTGTTATGGGTTCTAATTCATGTGTCTCCAGGTAAAGTACTGCTTATAGGTAAGCTAGTGCTGTTCAACTCCTATAAGCAGTTTCTGTCTTTTCTGTGTTTACATGTAAAAATTTCTGACAGAAAATTCAACTCTGCCTGAGGACCTAATAAAAATAGGCTTGTGTGGCTGCTAAGACCACTACATCTGTGCATAAAAATAACAAAAAGACATTATCTAATATTATAAAGCACAAATGGTTAAGTGCACCAAACACTGTGCTGCAAAAAAAAAAACTGCCAGGGGTGTTTGCATATATTTAATGAGCCATTATGCATTCATTTGTGACAAAATGAGCAAATTGTGCAAATAATGATAGTTGCAAAAAGCTTAGTCTTAACACCAGCCAGTGTAACAGTTGTGCACAGTTTGAGTGAAAATTTTGTGTTGAAAACCAAGATCATAAAAACAATTTCATAACCAAAAAAAATAAACCTTCAAATTTCATCAGTAAATGTTATTTCCTTAATTTTGATAGTTTTAACAGCCTGGATTAGATTTGCCTGATGACTCTATCATCCGTTGACTAGTATTCCTTTGTCAGACCTCTTTTGATAGGTGCTTTCCCGGCAGACTGGGGGCACCCCACATCAGCTGCAGTTTAGGAGCAGCTCTGACCCAGTCGTCTCACTGTCTCAATTTGGTCCTCATCAAAGCTGCTCAATATACTGTTCATGTTCATGAATGCCTGCATGCATGCATGCATGTGCTGGTTATGCATGGCTCCAGCACAAGCATGCACTATTTTCAAGCTCAAGATACTGCCAAAGCATGCTGTCATCTGTGCTTGTTTACATCTGGGTGGTAGAGATTAAAAGCATTATTGCATTAACCAAAGCTGCAGGCCTGGCTACTGGCAGGAGGCTGCAACAGCCAAGAACACAACACTTCACCCTACAATAAAAATAAAAAATCTGAATAATAGTCAAACTGATCGATGCCAACCTACAAGAGTGACATTGTTTAACTCTTATGTTGATGCATACATCTGAAGTTGCCTCTGCTAGTTTAACTATCCCGCAGAGTTGGAGCAGCTGCATACCTTACAGCAAGTCCTACTGAATATATCAATTTCGAGGAAGTCGACGCCTTGGCAAGAGGAGTCACAGACACTAAAAATTAATAACTTCACTGAAAAGTTCAAAACTGTTTTTATTTCTAATCCTAAGTGCTCCCCTGTGGAGCTTCCAGAGGGCACACCTGCTGAATCCATCCCCCTTTGCTGTGGCCTGACAGTAAACTCTGACTGTTTGGTTCATTTTCCTGCCCTACTTCTCTGCCACTGTGCCACTGCACCAGATTTGGAAAAGCTCCTAACAAAACAATGTTTAATGTGACTTTTATGAGCATGTGTGTGTCTTAATTTTAGATATGCAACTGTTTACAATGGTCATTAAGGGCCATTATGGATGGCACGTGTCTTATTATTGTGCCATTATCATCAATCTATTCTGTGCACTTCCTCCTCCATGAAACATGTTGACATCTGTTATTCTAATTTTCACATCAATGCTGCTCTTATTCCATGAGCCCTTTCCCTTTGGCCGAGACAATCTGCACACATCTTTTTTTATGAACGTGAACTAAACCAGAAGATCAAAACCACAAGACTTCATGTGGCCGTGGAAAGCGAAGATGGAAGCCCAAAGAGGGATTAAAAGGCAGGCAAATAAATTCATTTACAAGGAAGGGACGTCACCACATTTCCGACTGGTGCAAAGTTTTACAAGCTCCCCAAATACGAACGACAATTACATGCTGTGGAAATGCTAAACAAATACAACCTTGGTTTGGGAAGTGAAGGCTGTCTTCGGAGAGGGAGAACTCCACGCTCCGACTGAAGGCTGGAAACATTCATCAAATCCTCAAAGATCTCTCTAGACTGGGCTTATTGAAGGATAATAAGCCTCTGAAAGAAGTTTCCGACAATGTGACACCAAGAAAATCTCTGGGACTGAAAAATGAAGTGACAAAAACTGCAGTTCCTCGTGTGGCCACTTGAGGCTGGTTCAGCTAAAAGACATCTTTGGATACAGACTTGGGGAGGGGGTATAACATGCTACTATATTTTAAAGATAGATCTAAAGTAACAACGCTGGATGTTCAGACTAAATGTGTTCATTCATATGTTGCAGAAAAGCCTGAATCTGTCTGTAAACTGAACAAAACGCGCCGTTCTAAAAATAAGAACCAGACCTTCACAAGAATTGCTGAAATGATGAGATCATCGGATTAGGATCTCTTTGGAGGGATGGGCCTCAAACACCGAGGTCTGCCCATAGCTCTGCTCCTCTGACAGGCCTCCAGAGGGCTGGCCAATCAGAAAGGTTTGTGGAGCGGGGAGACTTAAAGAGACAACAGCTAAAACAAAGCGTTTTAGACAAAGGCTGAAATAAGAGTTTTCTAAAACACCAGAGAGAGAAAAATAGAGATTCTGTTGAATCATGTAAAAATACAACGAAATATCAACCCTCCTCCTTTATCTGGGCTTGGGACCAGCAAAAGCGACCCAAAAGAAACAAACACAAGCACCATTCATTTGCCTGCAGTCATCTGACAGAGGGTGCTGGAGATACAGACGTCGCTAATTTTGTTGCTAGTTGCTTTTTTGAGAAAAGGTCGCTTAGTTGCTAAGGTAGCAAAACTGTCCTGCATGTTGCAACCACGTGTAATGTTACAGCCAATCACTGGTGGCATTATCAGATACTGGTCACGTTAAACCCTTTTGGTACAGAGACTTGGCACCGAAAGATGAGGCACAATTTAATACTCAGTATTATGTTGCCATAAAAGAACTGAAGTTCTGTACCCAGCTTTATGTATGGATGTCCAATCATCTCAATGGTGAAATCAAAGTCTGTTGCACCATATCCATACTCACTCCTGGTATTTGTTTGTTTCTCATTCTGGCCTAAATTCAGTCCCCTCTGCCCTTACGTACACACAAAAGCTGACCACATCAGAGCCCAATGGGGGCCTGGAGGGAGCGGCAGTGATTCCGGCAAGCTGCAGGCATTAGTAAGAGAGTAATTAGGGTAAAAAGTTCAACCACAGATCCATGTCTGCAGAGCTGCCAGAACTACATTTCCTCCTGTTTAATGCTGCACATACAGTTTAATGGTGAGCATTTTGGAAATACACCGCCCGTTTGTGTTTGCCTGTTCAGACTCTCCATCATTCTTTGTGTTTATGTGCTGCAGCAGTGCATTAAAGCTTAAAGACAGCAAACAGGGGCATTAAATCTGACTGTACTGACTACCAAAAGTGGAGAATAAGAGCAAAAGAAAAGAAGATATGAAAAAGTACCAAACAATAAATTGAGCAACAATGAAAATAGATCTACAACGGGTGTTTATGTATACGCAGTCCATAAATCTGGCTTATTCCTTCCTCCTTTGACAGCACTGGAGTGGATATTAATATTCATTACCCAAACCAAAGCTTGCATTAGCTCCAATTTTAGCCGTTTTAGACTGGTGTGCCAATTTTCTGTCTGAGTTAAGTGGAGGCACTTGACATGAGAAACATCTGGTCAGGGAGGAGTTCTTTCTTGTGCTTCGACATCTCAAAGCTGCGTCAGGAAAATTGACGAGTTAACTTTGCCTTTGAATCAGGATGAGAGAGGACAGCAAGAGGCCGGGATGCAGCACTTAAGTGTTACAGAGCAAATTATTCAATGATCGTTTCATCAAATGGTTCAGGATCTAAAAAGTCACCTTTCAGGCTTTGCAACAGCTCCACGACTTCACACATGAAATTAAAGTATTAGTAGATAAACTTTAAAGTCAAAACAGAGTAACAGGGCTATTGTTTCATATTGTTTCATTGTTAAAAGGCTGCAACTGAAGTTTAAGCGCACAAGTTTTCTACTGTACTGGTCCCCTGTAAAGACGGTGAATGACTTTGAACTGTTTGGAGAATAATTTGGGAAAAATTTGATGTTACAGTTTTACAGCACTCACCTAAAAAAATGTGACCCTGAATGCTTCATAAATATGGACACAGGAATAGATCTTTACCAACCTGGTGCTCCATTATTGTCGCTCAAACATCTGAAGAAACCTACATTTTCAATGCTCTATACGTCAGTGATGTAAAGGAAAGAAACCTTTAGACTCTGTTAAATAAAGTATTAATTGCTTTAACCACAGAGGCCTGCTTTCGAGAGCAGGGTTGCAGTAAAGGTTTGAAAAGTCATTCCTAATCATTCAGCCTGTCGGCTGTGTTTATGTGCACCCACTTCCAGCACTACTGAGTTTAATCGGACTTCCTATTTGAAGGGGGAAAACTGGCGAGGCAGAACACATTTTCGACAGACATAAAACAGACATGCAAGTCAAAATAAACGCTGCGGAGTGAAGCCCGAGCCCTGAAGCTCTGCCTCTGCTGCAAAATGTGTGTATGTACATGTGTGTGTTCACGTGTGGGGCAGGGAAAAGGGGAAGTGGAAGACCAGATTACAGCTACTCTCATTTCCATGCACAAGCATGACAAAAAGCGAGCCGTTTACCTCGGGAGGAAAAGACATTTCCATGCCCAAAAATTAAAAACAAACTTCGGGGAGTGAGGAGCAGAGATCTGAGTGTTTGTGAGTAAAAGACTAAGATCATCATGAATTCAGCAGTAAGAAACCTGAAGTCGTTGTTCCAGCACCCACAAAGAAAGAAGTTTTTCATATCTGGAAGCCAACACATTGACCAGAACTGAAATCATAAAGCATAAGAGGCATTAGATTAAAAATGTAATGAACCCTTATAAATGCAAGCTGAACGCAGTTTATTTATTTTGTATGTGACAGACAAACACAAAAACGACTGTTATTGTGAGGTGATGAGGGAAGGATATTTGGGATCTAAAACGAAAAGGTTCAAGGGCTTTTTCTCTGAAACTGACACCTGCATTAATCTTACCTCCAGGATACTACTTGTGCATCCAACAGCTATCTGCTTTTCATGCTGCTTTTGTCAGTTTAAACAGAAAACTATAAAATAAAATGAAATTCAGATCTGGGTTTCATGCAGTAAAATGCAGGACACCGCTTTAAGACTCACTCACATAATGAGTTTCCCTGAGTCACCGATGGTAGACTCTACCCTGAACACTCAGCAGGCTTGGACAGCATGAGCGCCCGTTCGTGTGTGTGTGTGTGTGTGTGTGTGGGTGTGTGTGTGTGTGTGTGTGTGTGTGTGTGTGTGTGTGTGTGTGTGCCCGTGGGTGGTCATAATGTCACAGTGAAGAACACCATAACCTCATGGTGGATAAAAAGCATCACTTCTCCAAATCCCCTTAATCTGGTGGCTCGTTTTATACAAATGCTTGATGATTTCCATTTAATACACTTTAAAAGACGGATACATCCGGTCCACGGAGCAAAACCTGTCATGAAAATGCACTGAAACACAAGGGCTTAGTGCCACAATGGGCTTTGGCCATCAAGAGTGTTTTGTGTGTAAGTCTGTGCGTTTGTGTGTGTGTGTCGGTGTATGTGTGCGTGCATCTGGGAGATAAGTGGAATTTTCTGCTTTTAGACTTGTAATTAATAACCTGTTTTTGCTCTATGAGATATTCATCAGATTGTAAAATAAATGTCAGTATAACACAATGTTTTTAATACATTTAGTTTTCATAATATGTCCAAAGTGACGCCATGTCTACGGGAGTATTATTGCACCACTAGGCACAGAAATCAGACTGACACACACCAGTCATACCAGAAAGAGACTGAAATAACTGCAAAAAGCTGGCACAAACATCGTCAATCTGATGCATTTTAAAAACTAACCACAGCAGAGGTGGGAAGTGATTGAAGTCTAGTTCACAATTGCAGTTTTGGTGGTTTGCCTTCGACTGTGCGTATGTTTCAAAGTATTAGAAGAATGCATCATTAACCAACGTAACAAGGGAACCAATATTCGTCCCTCTCTGCAGTCTGGGTTACAGAGCTGATACAACGATCCAGACATTCAACCTCATCTGTTAGAGCTGAGTTCAGTTCAGAGTGAAGCTTCCTGGACTTGGAAAAGCGTGACTGAGGGATCATAAGTGAACACTCTGCTGTCTTGCACAGATTGGTTAATATGACAAACATCTTCATGAACGGTCTGGATGAGCTTTACTGTTCCCTCCACCAACTGAAGGCTGACCAGTGTCCAATTTAATGACCTGCTGGCCACGCCAAGGCTTGGATGGTGTCAGGATTTCATAGACACAAACTACCATCATGTCATTCCAGCTGCAGGGTATGTTTATCTGTCTCCACTCAGTGGCAGTTTCACTTCATAATAAAACCTGGCATCCTTGAGAGCTATGAACTAAAATAAACTGGTTTGCAGGGATTCAACAAAGAGGTCAAAAAGTCTGCACTAAGACACAACTTTGCAATAAAGAAATAATAATATTCCAAAAGGCTGATTTGGTCAGACATTAGTTCTTGAAACAAGAGCAATATAAACACACACTAGTCTCATTACAAGAACTTTTTAAATATAGCAGAAATAATATCATGTTAACAAGACAATTCAAGCAAACAACTCTCATCTCTCATTGCTCATCTTTTGGAGTATGTAACCATCAGTGTTTAGGTATTATGTAACTCCCTAAATATTTTATATTTGTCAACTGTTTCACATGCTTTAAATTTTATTACAGCTACAGTTTGAGTTAACATGATTTGACTATGGGATAAGACAGGAAACAGCAGCAATTTCTACATTTGCAGAAGCTCACCCCAAAGAATGGTACCATCAAAATCTGTACAGATTTTATTTATCTAGAACCAGTTACTAAATTACTACCAAAATACCATAGAGAACAAACAAATTCTTTCCAATACGCCCCCCATCATCAAAATAAAATGTTTTTGGTGATGCCTTATCAGAATCACCAAGATTCAGGTGTTTGCAGGAGAGCGGGAAACATGCAACTTATTTTGGCAAAATAAAACTTTTCCATCTTGTTCCAGATACAAAGAACAACAACAACAAACACTGAAATCAAGACACAAAAGTGTTGCTCAATCAAGAGATTGACATTATCTTTTGTGGTTTCACTGGATTAACACCAAAAACAAGATTCCACACAGTTTCAATGATCATAATAGCTGTGAATAATACATTAGACAAGTTCATAGAAATGTGGGGAAATTTTAAACAGAGTAAACAATAAAAACTCCTTTAGGCTGGCTTTAAAAAAAGTACCCATGGTGTATAAGTTGACCATGCACACATCTCAGAATATCCATCAACATTAGCTAGAGCCTCGAAATAGCACATCAAGTAGTAATCTCCACGGTGAAAGACGACTATATTGGTTAAAAGAAAAAAGGACCACATCCTCTCAGCATCTGGAGATGTTGTGAGGGGGAAGCTGGAGGTTGGAAATGTCAGCGACAGTTCCCAAACGGGGGAGAACAAAGCACGCTTATTCATCACTGAACTTTTGCCCAACAAGTGTGTGCACTCAAACACCCACAAACAGTTGAGTTGCCTCCGTCTTGGCCAAAAAATTTACATTCATTCAGAGAGAGGGAGGGAGAGAGAAGGAGAGAGAGAGGGAGAGAGAGAGAGAGAGAGAGAAAAGAGAGAGAGAGAGAGAGAGAGAGAGAGAGAGAGAGAGAGAGAGAGAGAGAGAGAGAGAGAGAGAGAGTGAGACGCTTTAAATCTGCGTGAATTTTAATACCTGTGTGGATGTTTAAAAAATGACCATAACAGCAGGATGAAAAGGAAGGATAAACAAATCCTTCATAGAAATGTGAGCATTTTTTACTGATTCTTCAAGCCCACTGGCACCGGTGCAAAGGGCGTAAGAGATGCATATACAGCTTCACTGTCATGAAAATCACTTGATCCATACATTGTTTGGACTTACGCATAATCTTTTCCATTGATAAAATTATGTTGAGTGTGCCTGGCTGGAAATCCACAAGTACAGGGCTTCAGCACACATGCTTTTTTCCCTTCTCTGGTTTTCCTTTAATTTGCAAATCTTGTAATCTAAGCCTAGAGCTGACTGAACCAACTCCTAAACCAGCACTGCTGTAGCGGCCAAGGCTCCAATCTGTTTTCCATTTAAGTGTCAAGACGGCATCCTTTTTGGTGGTTAACAAAAGCTGTTATTTCAAAATGATTATATGCTAAAAATTGTGTGAGGACCTTAGTAAGTTTATGAACAGCCTCAATGGAAAGTCCTGTGCCGCACCCGGAAGCCTTTTTCCTTCTCGTCTTTAACCAGAGTGTTATTTACCAAGCACTTCTAAAGGGGGAAGAACCAGGCTGTGCCATTCAGCCAGAGGTCAGGGTTTCTGCTTTTCAACACAGCGCATGTTTTCAACATTAGTGTCGAGCGACGCCTGGATGATTCGCCAAACCGTCAAGACGCTGCCTGTCTCGGTGTCAGTGAGGACATAGGAAAAGCAGAAGCCACGGCAACAGCGTCAGAGAGACAGGGGCGGCAGTCCCTGGAAAACATCAAGAAGGTGGTCTCCATCGAGGCCCAGCTGAAGACAGACTTCCTTATTTCATTTCCCAGAGAGGATATATTGAGTTAAATTTTGTGTTGCTCTGGAGGAGTAGCATTTGCAGGAGAGGGGGGGCTGGGCATTGAGAGGCGGGTACAAGATCCCTCAGGGTCCCTCATACTTTAAACTCTCTCAACAAAGACAATTCAAGGCATCCACTCATCTGTCTAATCTCCTTCTCCTCTGTCTGTGATGCGTTCAGGTACTCCAGCTTTTATTCCAGCCTCTGTTGATCTACGATTCAGTCACTAAGCCTACATCACTGGCTGAGCTTCAGAAGGGTGCATGTGGAGGGTTCATAACACAAAGTTTGGTGTTCTTTGATGATTCGTTATTAAGAGAAAATTGCTTTCAGATGGGGGACTTATAGTTCATAACATTGCATCAAACGCTTTCCACTTCCCTTCAGTATTTTCTTAAAGACAAAATGACAGAAAAATGGGTCATTCCAGCAGCATGCAGAGGCTGCTCCAAGTTTACGACTGCAAATCCCAACTATTTTGATCAGTCATGATGTTCTCCCTGATAAAAAAGGTTGGCGTTGCTAATTTCTTAGGGAGCTTGTTTCTTTGCAGCATTGACAGTGAAATGCTCCTGCACCTCAGTTTTCAAAGATACATCCGTGTTGAATCAACAGATGACATTTCACTGTTTTGTTTCGTTTTGCTGTTCATGTGCCACTGTGAGACAGCTCACTGCATGAAATCCATGTGTGATAACATAACCTATATTCTTGTGTTTACAGCTAATTTTCTCATTGATTCCTGTCAACAATGTCGACTGCATCCTTATCCAGTTTGTTTACTTCTGGTTTTCTATACTTGTTAAGGCAGTTCATTCACCCTTGTCAGACTGGATCACTCTGCACCACTCAGTATCTTGTGTACAAATCAGTATCTCATTACTGCCAATAACCTTCCCATCAACCTGTGTGAGGCATCAGTTCAAGCTATGTTCAAAGACTCAGGTAGATTCTGAAACACATCAATTCATGTGCTGACACATTAAGTACAAGATACAAGACGAATAGACCAAGTGACATTTCGGCAAATCATCCATGTAATTTTCATGCCAGGAAAGAGTGCAACAGCTGATACTCTGACGAAGCATATTCCCCAGAAGGTTAGAAAACAATGGTTTCATATGCAGACAAGCTGTGGAACGCTAAAAATGCTTCTACTTAGTGGGAAAAAAAGAAGATTTTTTTCATATTTAAGGATTGTTTTTGACCCAGAAGATGGTTGATGGAAAAAAAGGGGAAGTTGTATGTCCCACTGTGCCAATACACTAAGTCTAAAAATGTGTCTCTTCTTCTTAAATTGTTTTTCCTGGAGAACGGTCAGAATAAATTAAATTAGGAGTTATTTATTGCTTGTTTTTTTATTCATTCTCTGTTTCAAAATTGTATTTACAGATGGAAACCAGGGCTCATATATCTCAGCTGAGTGTCAGGACAATACGGTCTTCTGATACTCCCTACTGATGCCTTGCGACTTACGCAGATACTCACCCTTCTTTCTTGACATGAACTACTTTTGGCGTCCCTCAGGGCTCAATGTTTAGCCCCCTTTTTTGTTTTATCTTTTAAATAAGCCAGTGAACCTGGAAGCATAGTTACCTTGACTGCAACATGCATTTAAGAAATAGCAGTGTCATTTCTATTTGTGTTATCTTATAACTGTTTTTCCTGGTTATTATATCTTTGGAATGTTATTTTTATTTACTGTGATAGGATAAACATTCTGACACAGTTGGCCAGTATCACAACAAAGATGTAAGATGGAAGCTTTTGGCTGATGAGATTTGTAAAGCATAAAAATGTAACTGTGGAAAGAGTTGATCTTATTAGTTTCGTTATGTTGATTGTTCAACATTAAAGCAAAGCTGTAACGTCTATCTACAATACGCTGGACTAAGACTGGATTGTGGAAAGACAGCAAATGACGTCAGCCCCAAGAAGAAGATAGAGGAGGTGATGTCAGCTTTATTATGATGCGTGAACTCACCCAGAGGACCCTGCGCTCTTGCAGACCCCCAGGAGGGGCCTCTTGTCGGCAAAACTGTCCGTCTTCAGAGGGCCTGAGGAGGAAGAGGAGTCATAGAAAGAGGCAGATGAGAAACAGAGAGACGTGCACACAACAAAGAGGGACATTCTTTATAACAGACATGTGATGCCTCCAGAGCTGCTCACGCTCATTGAACAGGCAGCCAATTACCATGACAGGAAACGTGCTGATTGCATTACTACTGTTGCCCTGTAATTCAATTATGGGCATGAAACATTTCGGATGAAGACAGATTTTTTTTCCCCAAAATAAGGCTTTAGTTTGTCCTTTAGTCAGCATCTTTCCTCACCAGCCAAAATTCAAACCCACATTATTCACTTCAAAGCTATGGTGTCCAAACATTTTCTGTGAAAATAACGGGAAAACGATGCTTTCTCCAAATATAAAAAGCACCCATTTTCTCTCAAGTGTAGCAAAAGCGAGTATGAATTTCTCTGGATTTTGTTTGTTTACAGGAATTAAATCTCAGTAAAGCTCAGCTGAAAAACCAAAAGAAAAACATGTTGCATTAATTGAACTGATCCCGTATTTTTCTCTGCCTGTCTCATTCTTGAAGACGGACAGAGGATCAGGGGATTGAGGGAACAGGGGGCTCTTGAATTGAAGAAGATGTTACCCTTTAAAGGACTGTAATTTGAGGCTTGACAGTAATCAGCCTGAAGTTCCTGTGGTATGGCGTGAGAGCAGAAGTGCCTCCACTACCAGCCTTTAACACTCCCGACAGGATCCTTTTCTTCTTCTGTGTTTCTGTCATCAGACATCATTCCCAGTAAAGATATTGAGCCGTTATATAAATATGACTCTCGGAGACTTAGTGAAATGGCACGTTTACCAAAATAAACTTTCTGGTGGAAAAAAATGCAGCATTGTATGGATGGAGAGGACTTTGTTTGATTATGACTCAAATGGACGGTAATTACAGTACATGCTGCTTCTTTCCATGTGGACATGTGCATGTTTCAGAGTAACCAAGGGGACGGCTGCATGTTTATATGATATAATAATATGTCCTGCAACACTAAAGACAAAATGCTCAATGTTAATGTTCAAAGAATCACTCTGAGTGGGGCTCTAATGAGAAAACCTTAACTGACTTTTACCAAAGAACGGCACAAATGTTTAAAGTATACACACAACAGCTCAAGAAATGAGCCAATCTTTACCTGAGTCCGGAATCAGGAGTCTAAATTATTTCCTTTTTTTTTTGATGTTTCAATTCACTACAAAATCAATTTTCTTCTTTTAATTTAGAAAGTGTATCACCAGTTTTCTTTGTCTTTTCTAAAAGAAAATAAAGAATACCAAAACAACAAGCTGAGCCAAAGTTAGCAGCAGCTCAGCTCTCAGCCCTCATAGTAAAAGAAAATATAATACATTGTGATTTCTTTCATAAAAATGTAAAAATGTTTGTGGTAAGCATAAGTGGTAGTTTTTTTTTTTTTTTTTTTACACTTTTATAAAGAAAGAACCCTCTGAAGCTGTTTTAGCTGTTGGTATGCATGTAGTTTAAGAAGAACCAACTTCACCCAAAAACTAACATTTAATTTTATGTAGACTTTTATTATTTTAAAACTTAAATGTTCTATTTTTTAAAATTCTATTTATTATTGAAGCAAATTTGTTTCTGGAGGGCTTGTGTTTGTCTTTAACTTTTATCCTTACCTTTTTAATTCACTTCATTTATCTTTACTCTCTACATTCTTATTGACAATTTAATATTTTTAACATTTGAACTTAATTTCTAACTTTTAAACTGTATTAATAAGTCTCTTTCATAGGTGTGAATTAGTTTTAACTCTTTTTTTATTCCATTTGTACAAAAGGTGATATATACATGAAAGTTTATATATTGATTGATATCAGCTGCTCAGCATGCAGCCCCTTTTTAACATCCTGCCCACATGGCAGATCAGGAAACAACCTTTTCTTTACATCAAACTAGTTTCAGTCAGAGTTTCAATAGTTAAGATGAACATTTAAACTTTTAACAGAAATCTAACGATAAACCTTTCCCCAAACTTTGATAATATCACAAGTGGCAGCTCAGCATGCAGCCCATGCTGACATCATGTTCACCTGGACTATCTAGTGCCAAGACTTGTGTGAAGTCCTCTGATCAATCAACACTAAAGAATCAAAATGCAAAATAAAGCGAGGTTGTGTTGGAGGTAGCTCAGCTTACGGCCCTCTTTTCAACTTCCTGTGTCCATCAGAAACTGGTAGAAATGCATGTTTATTTTGAATGAAACTACTTTATTTACCTTTAAGTCTCACTGAAAATTTGTATGGCTTTACAAATGAATGACAACCCCTGGGACTCTGAAGAAAACTTCAAGAAGTTTGACCAATGACCTCTGGGTTTCGTCATTACTTTAAAACTACTTTACATACTGTTGTGATTAAAAGTAAAAGTGTATCACATGACAGATATCAATAAAGATAGAAGAAGAAAATATTATCATCATAAAACATCAATATTTCGAGGTAACTTTGCCATAGTCCCCCACTCTTAGGACACATGATTGTATATTCTTACTTCCTCAAAGCACGTTTGTTAGGAATCAAGGTCAGTCATTGGCCTCATTTTCCAGGACTACGGATGTTCAGAAGTTGGAGGATGTAGATAAACGCACTTACCCCCCCCCCCCCCGTAGGAAAAGCAGAAGGTCCATCTCTATTCTAGGGAAAGGGAACCTTGCCTTATTATAATCAACACCTATTTTCGGGTCGTTCTGAGTCCGCCCACCCACGTCCTGACATCCAGACAATTGGCCTTTTAATGGCTCACCACAGTGCGACACTGTTTGCGCCCTAACAGATTGCAATCAGTGTCCTTCCCTCCAGTTGTACAATTCATATTTATTTTCTACTGAGGAGAATTGCTTCCCTCATGTGTTGGGGCTATCTGCTGCTTCTTATTACTGTGGTTTGCTTTCATCCACTTCCAGCCCTCTTCAAATGCTGCCATTGTGCGTCGCTGAAATCTGCCAGAAGACCGGAACACGAGGAGAGAACAAAAAGGCGACTTTCTCAACGAGAAAAAAAAAAAAAAAGGCCACAAAGTGGGGGTCTTTATGGCAGTTTTCACAGCACTGATTGACACCTGCAGAGATGAAATTCAAACTTGATGTCTGGAAAGGAACTAATCGCCAGAACAACTAAACCATTTGCACCGCAGCTTTGAGGATTTGAACGCTGGTATTCATGCTGTGCTCAACTTTCCGGTTTTCTGAGACAGTGGAAGCAGTGAAACATTTGTTAGTCATCACTGGGACCCTTTCACAGTGATGAGAGATAATAAATGGAAGCATGTGAAAGTAGAACAAATCAAGTTAATATAAATGCTGCTATTTCCATAGAAGCCAGTAAACTTTAAAATAATTTTTTTCAGGATATTAAAACACTAAATTCATTATTTCCACTGAGGTTTATTCTCAAACATGTTCACACAGTCCTCAACCTTGTAGTGAATATTTTAAAGCCATTCTTAACAATTTACATTAAAATAGTATGTGAAAGTCACATTCACATTTGCAGGTGTGTCCTAGGATTCAAACAGTGGTCTCCTGAGGAAAAAGTTGCTTGCCTTTATTCAGCAACAAAATTAAGTCTGAGAGATGTTGATTGACAAGAGTCTCAGAAAACACTGAATGACTTTTCATTAAACACGTTCCAAGAAAATCATATTTAACAAACCTTTTTTGGAGACTTCAACACAGTTTGTGGGATCTTTGTATGACACTTCTGATTCTATCTCTAATGTTTATTTCTCTAATATTCTGTAACCTGAAAATTTAAAATATATACCTGATGAACCATACATAAAAAACCTTGATTTTTCTGACAGTTTTTTTTTTTTTTCAAAGAGCAGGTATCTTCTTGTTTTTGGTCTTTATTCTGTCCCTCTGGTGCCCCCATAGTATCTTTACATGATTTACAGCTCAAAAGATCCCTATTTTTGTCTCCCTGGTGTTTTAGAACATCATTAATTTAGCCTCTGTCTGAAACAATTTCAGTAGTTTTCTCCAAATTTTATTCACATTTCTTTAATTCAAGCTGTCTTTCACTACTTTAAGCACTTTTAATTTCATGTCCCACATTTTTAGCTTTGTTTAACTGCTTTTAGCAATTTTGTTTTACGTTTTCTTCATTTTCATTGGTCAATGTCAGCATTCCAAATCATTTGCATGAAGTAAATGCAATTTTTCCAGTTTAGGCTGCTGTCTCTTTAAGGCTCCCTGCTCCACAAACCCCCTTTCCTCTGATTGGCTAGCCTTCCTAAGGCCTGTTGGGGGCAGAGCTATGGGAAGACCTTGGTGTTTGAGGCCCACCCAAGATCCTTATGGATGACCTCATCATTTCAGCAAGTCTTGAGAAGATCTGGTGCTTTTTTTTAATCAAAGGGAGCATTTTGATCAGTTTACAGACAGACTCAGGGAATTCTACAACACATGAATATGCAGAGGTTTGGAAATCTGCACACGCCCAGTCTGGTTTAGGCCTTGCAGGCTTATAGCCTTTACAACTGTAACTCCTGCTGTACATGCCCGAATAATTAAGAAGCTTGACTGATGCAAAGCTACAGGGAAACGTCTACTATAGGTTCGTTCTCTTCTATCGAAGAGAACAAGAACAAAGAGACACTCAGCTCCTACACATAATCATACTGAGGGGTACTTCTACAAGGTTTTAAATAAATAAAAATACTTCAAGAACATAATTACTAGCGAAAAAACCTGAAAAGTCAAAAGTGCTTTTGTCATTTTCTCTTTCTGTCTATTTGTTTGTTTGATTGCTGATGCTTTCAGTCATTGTTTTAAGGCTGAACTGCAACTGTGCATAAAAATGTGGATGGAAACAGACTTTCTGAGTCTTTAAAGGTCACGGCAGCATGGAGCCAGTGATATAGAAGCGACGGGAAACAACAGAGGAAGAAGGAAAGAAACTCTGATGGGATCCAATCTAAAATACTCTTCTTCTATTAAGTTTCATCAATTTGTTATAGTGAATGCAATCCGATGGCTTAATTATTAATAATTGATCTGGAGCAATCTAATATTTAACGTTTCCACATTTCTCCAACCTTTTTGTCGACTTCTGCATACATTAGTTCATTTCCTCCTCCAAAATGACTTTTGCCACTTCCTGCTAATGCAATATGTCTCCTGGCAGCACAACGTGATTGTTTATTGATAGAAAAATTGGCCTCTTCTTCTCTATTCGAGACGTCTTCCTGCATTACTCCAGCTGTCATTTAGCTGCAGAGTTAAACAAAGAAAACTTGAGTATTTTCAGGAAGACTGACATAAAGTTTGATCTATTTTTAATGTTTGGGGAACCTAAAAAGATATCAGAGAGCGACAGTTTCAGGAAGACAGATTCAGAGAGGACACACATGAGAGAAGATAAATGTAGACAAAGAGAAGAGACAAAACTTAAACAAAACATAAAGACAACTTGAAGAGGGGATGAAGCTTTAGAGCAGTCAGAGGGAGATTTCTAGAAGAACTGTAAAGAAGTTTCCAGCAGAGCTTTGGCAGCAGAGAGGCTTGCCACCGCTGACTGAGAGCAGGCCAACACTAATCGTAGATTGACTTTAACATTAGGATGAGGCAGCATAGAGCACTCTTTAATTTTAATGATGTAGCACCACTTAGACAGCCCACAACCCAAAACTGCATTAGGATGTGCCATACAAAATTTAATTTTAAGTGTCGACCTTGAATGCTGAAATCAAGTTAACCAAAGGGTTTTTTTTCCAGGAAAGATGTTTTAAATTTATCCTGGAAAGACACTTAAGAGGACTTACAAAGAAAATTTATCCTTCTGCCACTTCTGCACATTTCAAGACGAGAGGGAGAACTTTTATATGAAAATAAAGAGCTACAGGATTCTTTAATGGTCTTCTCTGGTGATGCTGACTTGAAAACACTGAGACGTGCATGTTGACATTTCTGTAGCTCGCGGAGAGATTAGAAGGGGCTTGAGGATTTGCAGGTTTGGGATTTAAAGTAGACAACTTCTTCAGCAGCATCAGGACTGAGGTGCTAATAAGAATTTTATAAAGCATTAAAACAGACAAAAAAGACAAAACCTAAGATATATTATATTAATTTGGCATGTTGTTATGAGTGATTTGGCAGGAATTGGCATGTAGATGGTTCTCACAAAGGGAAAAATAATATGTTGAAGCTGTCAGAAAGATTTGTTTCTCTGTTTTTGTTTCATGGAAATAAAGTAAGAATGCTGGATGTTCAGAGGAAATGTGCAGATTTTCAAACCTCTACATATTCATATGTTGTAGAAAATCCTGAAAATAAAGCGAGATCTTCACAAGATTTCCATGAGACTTGCTGAAACAATGAGGTCATCGCATAAGAATCTCCAAAATGGTTCATGACTCATTCATGACATGGGCAGGCCTCAAACATTAAGGTCTGCCAAAAGCTCTGTACCCTAACAGGCCTCCAGTGGGCTGGCAAATCAGGGAGGAGTGGGTTTGTGGAGCAGGGAGCCTTAAAGAGACAGCAGCTAAAACAAAGACTTTCAGACAGGCTGAATAAGAGTTTTCAAAAACATGGGAAAAAAATAGTTTTGTTTTTTTTTTTTTTAGCTGAAAATCATGTAAAGCTTTTTTTTCTTTAATTGTGACAAAATATTAATAATCCTTGTGATAATCATCAATAAAGAAATAAATTATAATGAATAAATAAATTATATTTCAGTCAGGAACCCTTTTGTCATAGATTGGAACCATTTATTGCCTAATGGAAATACAGTTATAGTTAGTTATAGTTGGCGTTACATCCATGTCCTGCATGAATTTACATTAACTTAATTTAATCCCATTATAATCCCAGTTGTTTTGGTACTGAAGTTTGTAGTTTAAGGTTGGTTTAAGGATATTTGGAAAGGCTTTACTCACTGATGTGAGGAGCTGGTAGGATGCGAGCAGCTCGCACAGGGCCGTGGCGTACCGAGAACAGCTCCTGGGCTTCCCCTGCCAGCTGAAAGAGAGTTAAAAATTAAATGTTATTCAAAGTCTTCATATCTGGATGACAGGAAAGGAAAATGCACTTTTTATCACTCAGACCAACATGAGATACACTTACGGTCTAAAAATCAGTTAATAAGAGATGTTGTTAAACTAGGACCATGAGTTGTTTAAGTCAACTCATTTCCTACCTTTTTCTGTTTGATGTTACATGACTGACATCACCGACTTAATTCGTTTTAAATAAAGACACCATGGGAACCGTACAATCTTTTTACAGTACTTTGAAAAATGAAATATTCAATCACCATAAAGCACAAAAGCTACGGGGGATTTCTGCAGCACAACAAAAGCAAAAGGACAAACATTTATTTGTTCACACTGTTAGGAAAATAATCTGTTCCAACTGTGTGAAAGGGACAAGGGGGGGAGGCAGGGAAGGAGGAGGGGGAGCGAGGGCGGTCTGCTGGTTGAAGTTCCAGCCAAACCACAAAGCAAAATCCACCAAGCACGGAATGAAAGACCCAGCAGCATCCCGATGCAAACGAGCTGCCTACACCCGGTGCGACAGAGCCAACAAGGACGGGCTGGGGATACGGATTAATGCCAAGTGGGCAGAGGACCATGTTGTCTCGGACTGAGTCGGACTGTGAGCATAACAAACACTCTGCAGCGTTTCCAGCAGGGCTTACAATCACCCAATATTACCTTCTGTTCCTGATTTTCTCTAAACCTTATATGACCACACTATAAAAGTTTTGCTGCTAGGGTTACAAGTCAACTACCGAACATTTAGAGAACATTTGGGCAACTCCATGACTGTGTGGCCGCAATAATTACTCAAAACATGTCTCTTGGCTGCTGTGCAGAACGCTCTTCGGATCCAAACACTGGTGCAGATTTTGCAAGACTGCCTTTTTGATAACCAGGCCTCTCCTTGTGTTGTGTTTGTGTGTTACAACTACTGCTGCAAATCTAAAAGTATGGAGTTTAAAAGAGAAGTTGATGCTGCAACTGTGTTCACATGTTTTAGTTTTTTTGGCAGTAGAAATAGATTTGGGATTTTGGCTGAAGCAGTCTGGTTCATCTGGAGGAAGAAGTGACCGTCTTTGGATAAACAACTCCTGACAGGTTATTGGTGTAGTTATTTGTCTGTTTGACTCTACAATGGTGCATAACTCACTTAGAGCTTCTTTCTTGCATGTCACTCCTCATTCTCGTCCTGTTTCCTGTTATGTCCCCTGTCTTGTCCCCAAAATTAACAAAAGAAAAAGAAAAAAAAAGTTTGCTCTCTATTCTATTTTGTTATGCAGAAGAACTGTAAGCATCACCACTTCCTGCTGAACAGAGCAGCTCAGTGGGCTTTGTTCCCAAAAACGTTCAGACCTGATGGTGAGGAACTCTCCAATCAATCTATTTTAAAATTCATCCTGACAGATATAACACAGATTTCACTTTTATAACAAAGCTTCACCCTTAAAACGAACCAGCAAGAGTAAAACACTCTCATCACCTGCAAAATGGTCCAAACAACGTGTTGGAAGTGAGCTCATGCAAGCCCCAGAATGTATTAACTCCTTAAATTAAATAATAGTCAAAATAACATTAACAGATTTCATGCACATACATTCTACTTCAGATCATCCAGAGGAAGAATTGTTGTCGTGATAACCAGAAAAATTGAGCATGACATTTCTTATGTATAGTTTTGCAAACGGTAGCAAAAATTAGCTTTAACTGCACATCGCTGAGAGTACAGACCTCGTTATTTCTGCAATCAGGTTTATTTGCATAAAAAGGGGCATATTTGTGCACCAAATCAATGCATACTGGCTCATTTAGATGCATACAAACTGCAGCAAAGTGACAGGGATGCATTTTACCCCTCTTTGTGACTTCTGCACAGGTTTAGCGGTAAATTCCAGAGTCATAGAAGAACACTACGATGCACAGAAGACAGTAATATGGACAAATGTTGGTGTTTCTGGATGTTATGTTTTCTTTTAGTTCATCCATCCACAGATCAGACGAGTTCACTCCAGCTCACTATTACTGGCCTGAAATGGCATTTTGGGATAAAGGCTGCCCTATTAGAGAGGATTTTAAAGTTTGCTCATTTCTGGTCTTTATTACTGAAAAAAAGTCTGTTTAAAGCACTTTAATGGATGTGTGTGTGTGTGTCCTAGTTTGGACCTCATGTGTTCAGATGTAGTGTCTGTATATTAGGTCAGTGGCTGTGTGTGGCTGTGTGTGGCTGTGTGTGGCGTTGTCTGGCGTGTGTAATAGCACATTGTTCTAAGTGCAGAATGCCCCACTTTTGTTATTCTTTCCTGCGTTAAATTACAGTGAAACCTGCATTATCACTTTACGAGTGCTTTAATCTGTTTGTTTTAAGTCTTTAAACCCATCTGAGGGGATGATCGCTCTTTTGTGCAATTAGTAGCCTTTGCAAAGTGGCGGATTTAGAGCTGTGTTTTTATTCAAAGTGCTCGGGCCGGCGGTGGCAGATTAACACTGGAGACACGAGCAGGCTGAAGTGATAGCACTGATAGCTGGAGTAAAAGGAGGATGGCAGCAGGGTGGATTCCTATACAGGCAAATGGACCTGCGAGGGGGAATAATGGAATTTGCTGGATTAAAGAGAGAAGGGGGAGGGCGGGAGGTTAATGCGCCGGGTTATTGTGCATTACCCCGCCGCTCATCCTCGCCTTACATGGCTCCGTGTGACATCAACTGCCATCAACAACATTCCCACCATTACATTAGTGTCCCTGCGTATGCAATATGCCAAATTGCTTTTTTCAGAGTTCTTTTCCCAGCGCACAGTTATTCATTATATTCATTTCATTTGGTGGCAGGGATTGTTCTTGGTGGAATCACAGTGTCTGCTCTTCTGTTTTAATCTCTCAAATGTAATGCCATAAGCTGTGAACGGATATCTGGGCCATAATCACAAGTGAGCATGCTCGCTACCACAGTGACGGACATATTGGAGGGTTTGGAGGAAGCAGGTGCTTCAGGGATCACGCTGTAACAGGTGCTTATTGGGAGGTTCCATTACATGCTGGACTATAATGATGAGGGTATACAAAGCCCAGGATGCTGGGCTTTGAAAAACAGTGTGAAAAACATGTTTCTGTTCGATGTGATGCATTTAAGGATTCAAACTTTAGCTCAGTCACCTTCAAACATGTGATTTATGTGTAAAAGTGTCTTACATCTTGTTCTGTAAAACTTGTTTCTGTAATCTTCATTGTATTTATAAATGCATGTGACACTTTCCAGACAATATTTGGACTATTTATGCACACATTTTATTGATTTTTGCACATTTTTCCCATTTTATCTCAGTAGAAACTGGTTTCAGCATTTGTTCATGAAACAGATGTGATTATGAGATGTCTGAATTGCTCAAAACTGCCAGAAAATTAGTGGCACATTTTAGCAGCACAGAAAAAATGACATTTTTTTAAAAGGTTGTGTGTTCAAAAAGTTGGTTTATATTTATGCACATACATGTCACTACCAAACTGTAGTTCTTGTAGTGGTATCAATATATAATGATGTAAATTAATGACCTGCAGGCACATGCAGACGTGAGGAACATGCGGCTTTTTAAAATGCACACTTATCAAGCAACTACTTTTCCGTAGATCATATGCAAAAACAACCATTTTTATTCAATCTGAAAACATTTAAATGTGCAAAAGTGTTAACACTGGAATTTGGCCGAAGGAAAATGAAAGCGTGCTTCTTTAAAGAAGTGCTGATTTAACTAGGAGGTTTTGGTCTGTTTAGATCTGTAATTCATGCAGAACTCATTCTACAGAGTTCAAACACGTCTTTGACAGTTTATTTTTATGACTTTTCAGCTGCTGTCTTTTGTGTGCTACAGGTTTGTTCTGGATGGACTGGAGCGCTCTGTCTGATAAAGACCCTTTGGTTCCCTGCTTAACTCTCCCTGACAATGGATCCATCTGACGCTCTATTCTGGCTCACAAGCGGGGCCTCAAGACAACTGGTTCTTTTCAGTAGCTTTAAACATAAATATGTGCATGGATTTTAGACCTGCTGAACACCGCTAACAACACTTTTTGTAGTGTTATGGGGACTTGTCTTGCATGTGAGTCTTCCTGTTTAATCTGAGTAATTCAGCTAGGCCAAACAAATAAATGTACAGACCAGGTCAAAATTAAAAGCATTATATCTTCCCTTAAATGCATGAAAGACAGGTGGTTTTAAACAAGATAACTACTCAGGTAGAACCGTCATTTCTCTAACATACAGGTATTTATTAGTAAATTCACGACTTATCTAATTTTTTCATGTTAATATAAGCCCTGAATATTGTTCATGAGTAAATCCTCTTTCCATAACAAGAAAGTCCTGTCTGAAGTCAAATAATTTTGTCTTAAATAAGAGTTTGGTGTTTATATTTCAGCTCCAGCTCTTCTGTAAATCCACTGACACTCTCTGCAGACACTTTTCTCCCTCAGAGGTCATTTCACCTCAACACGTACGCAGACACACAATTAGTCCACCACAGTCTGCCTCCTATCAGGCGGCGGCGGCGGATGACACCTCTCCACTGTGAGGCGACAGTAATCTACATCTCCTAAACAGCTCTGTCAGCATTCATACAACCAATCACACGTCCCCGTCTCACCGGCGTGTGAAAGTGTGTGTGTACACGTGTCTGTCCGGGCTCTGCTAGGCCATTACAGAGGGTGTCGGCTCAGCAACTGTCACAAACACTTCACGGCCACTCAGGAGGCGCAGAGTGGGACACCTTTAGTGCTTACTTAAAGCACTGCAAAAAAACACAACCCAGAATCATCCTGTAAACTGTGAGGACTGAAAGAGAAACAAAGAGGGGAGAGCGTGTGATAACAAGGAGAAATGAGCCGCGTGGATCAGAATTGGTGTCAAGTTCGTCACAGAGAGCTTATGTTTTGTCTAGGTGTGTGTGGTGTGGCTCACACAGCTCTAATCCTCTTCTGCAGAACAAAATAAAATGTGCTGCAGCACTGAGTTGCCACATCACAGCATTCAGGGGTAAAATAAGAGTGTGTCCTCTTCCCTGAGGTCTGTGGATGTTTATAAAGAGACTGATTAAGGACTTTGGTGTGTTTAGATCTCACAGGATGTATGTGAAGTTTGCATGTTTCAGTGACAGCTCCGACATGAAAGGCGATACTCGCTGAGCGAAGCCCTCGCAGCGATGTGGGCAATTTGTTAAATCACAGAGCAGACAAAAGCGTCTAATGATTTTCCAAGACTTTGACTTTAAAGAAACGAATTCTCTGAATAAGACATCTTGCACATTTGGTTTGGGAGGAGTTTTTGAGGTTTAAGGTCGGCCCAGGCAAAAGAAAAAAGCATTTCAACATGCAGCTTAGAAAAATGAATAATAAACAGAGCAGGCTTATGCAGCGCAGTAATTACAGCAGGAATACAACAGTGACATTTGTTTTTATTTCTGTCTTTTTCACACTTGACTGATGGTATCTGACCTGTAAATATATGAATTAACACAAATCCCTCTTTTGATGTTATCATCAGAACATCTCCCTCTAGGGGTCACATTAAAACTGAAGGGCTCAACCGGCATTAATGAAATGCTTTAAATAATATAAAGGAATAGATTCAGTTTGTTTTGGGTTTAAAAGTCAGGTGTATAAATATGTAATTATTTCTGTTATTTTTCTCAGTGGTGTAACAGAGATTCTTTGACTCTATTTAAACTGTTATCACTGCATTAAATCAAATAACAGAAACAAGATCACTTCAATTTTTTTGACACTTTTTCCTTCATTAAAATTTTCTTCAAGCTTTATTCTCACCTTTTTATGCACAACACACATTTTATTGATATAATAATTAAGATTTATTGTCATGTGTGTTATGTGCATGATTTATAATTTCATTGATGCATAATATTGCAATCTATGATCCATAGTTCCTCTTTATTAAAAAGCCTTTTAGCTGCATTTCATGAATGAAAGGTGCTTTAAAATTATTATATCATTTACATTATTTTCATTCATTTTTCATACGATATGATAAAAGTAAATCAAAGACATTTCTGTTCTTCTCTGAATCTAATGGAGAATATTCCTATGAATAAGAAACAGAGCTGTTATTAATATATACGCGTCTGTTTGAGTAAATATTACTTAAATATTGAAGTTCTTTGAGAAGTTCACAAGATAAAGGCAGATTAACTGATAATAAGTGATATTTATAATGATTGTTAATTATAAATATCTTGTATCTGTAAACTGCACTCTATCCAGATTGTTTTTGTCAGTTCAAGCCTGCTGAACTATTTTTCATCGATCTTACTTGCTGCAAATATCTGATAAATAACCCGTCAATCAACCGGCTCTCAATCCAAACATATCTCATGATTTCTTCAGGTTTATGAGTCTTCATGTAATGTCTCCTCACATTCATTTATGTATTCATAGATCACTGATACAGCTTAGTAGTGCTCATAGCGTGGTCAATGCTGCCCTCTAGTGGAATGATTTATCAACACTGTGGAAACATCAGGAACAAGTGCACATTTTTAATTATGATGCGATCACAACATGAAGATGAGTCGTCAGCATGTTTATCACTGTTATTAACATTTTAGCTTGTACTAAATCATGATATCAGTTTATAATATTTTATCATAATTATTACTATTAGCTGTCTTTGAGTTCATTTTGTGCTGCTTTTTCTGTTGTCAGTTTTCTTTCTTTATTTGTATCACATGTATAACCATTATGATGATTAATTACAACATTTTTAATGCTTATATATTTCATTTCATACAAACAGTACAAAACTTGTCATTTTGCTAACCATTTCAAATACTGTCAAGATATATTTTAAATTAATTGACAAAAAAAGGAAAAAATCAAACTCGGATCTTTAACAAGCCAGAAAAAATGATTCTGCTTAAACTCAAGTAAAAAGCGATAACTTGCTAGCTGTAGTATATTACATTCAGATTATTCTCAAAGAACTTTCAATGACAGAAAAGACAGACTGTAATCTTCATGCATAAATCTGCAGAGATAAGTATGTAAGTATTTGATAATGAAAAAAAATGTTGGGGTGTGGAGCACAGATGGCCTGTGGTCTAGGCATCCTGGGTTCAAATCTGGCCTATGGCAACTTTCCCTCATGTTACTCTCCACTCTCACCCTGTTTCTTCTTAATCCACTGTCCTGTTCTCTCACAGTAAAGGCATAAAAAGCAAAAAAAAAAAAAAAAACTTCCTAAAAAAACAAAAAACAGCTAAACTTGACTGAGATAAGAACTTAACTACCCAGAGAAAAGTTTTCTTTTTTTAATTAGATTATATTTTTAACATATCTTTTTATGTTAGTGAAATGTTAATATTTCTTCTTGCTCTAAGATCTCTCCTTTACCATACTTTTATAAATTGTTCTTTTGATATTTATGAGGCTCAAAAAAGGAGCTTGAGAGTAAAGTTTCCTGCTATCCATGTGTTAACGTGTGTTAGTATGACAATAAAGCTTCTTTAATCTATTCCCCCTTTACGTCAGCTGCTTAGTTGGTTTTTGGATGTGTCCCAACAGGTCTGGGTCAGCTGATGATCTGACCTTTGAACCCAGAAGGTAAATAATTTTTGAGATGTCAAACTACACAACCAACTGAAACCAATAGGATTAGTCCAAAAGTTCACATCAAAAGATCAGGAAGCAGAATATGAATCCTGAGTTGTTATTATTTTAAAGTTTTCTTTCTGACTAATTACGAGTTTTTTTTTTATCTACAAAAGCAGATCAGACCACTTGTACAGCGTATTTTCATGAGAGTTATAAGAGGTATGACTTTGACCACAGGGGGCGCCAAAACGTTGATAATGACTGAGCTTGTTGGCTGGACGTGTGTGTGACTTACAGAGACGCTCCAGACTTGCATCCCGTCAGCGTACCCGATCATGAGGCAGAGAGGAGGGTCTGTCGTACCGCTGTGCATCTCCAGGAACTCTGGATTACGGGCTGTGTCTGTGCAAAGACAGAAAGTGACATAAATAAACTTCAACTAGAAGACGCAGTAAATGACAAAATACAACTTAATTTGTACACCAGGCCGACTTCATTCTGCATGTGTGTGTGTTTCTGCTCTGCACTCTATCACACCTGTAGCTTTCACACAGCACATCACACAGTTCAAATGAAGAAGACAGCTGATATTTCACTGTGAGTCTGTTACAGTTTTCCTCTTGATTTTGCCTTTTATTGCTACTGTGTATTCGCATTTTTGCAAGATAGTATTTGAAAAGTTTCAGCTTAGTGAGGAGAGTAGATCTTTTATATCACTGTGGTATCAAAACAGGTGTTGATGGTGTTTGATTTTGACCAGTATGAACATCCTGATAACACTTAAAACAGGAGCACTCATCCCTAACATGCAGCCTCCAATCTAAAGATAGCATCATTCAAAAATACCTTTAACAAGCTGCAGTTTACAGTAACATGCACATTCAGCAGATTTTTAAATTGGTTTTGGGGGTTTTTTTTTATGCCTTTCTTTTGAGGGAACAGGACAGTGGATAGAGGAGGAAGCATGCAGGAAAGTCGCTTCAGGTCAGACTAGAAACCAGGCTGTCCACTCAAAGGCTTTTTTGCCCGTATAGAGTACAAACTTAACCACAAGTCCATCAGCGCTCTGACTGGGTACATATCTTAACTTTTAATTGTCACATGATGATTGTCTGAGAGAAATGTGGAACCAAAATTAGCCTAAGGAAACTGATACACAGCATCCTGACTTAGTAAGGATGAGACACCCTTTTCATGAAAAAAATTGACCATCATCAGTTTACCATCATTTCTACAACAGACTACAACTTTGTCAAAGCCAAAGAAGCATCGATCTTTTTATTCCTCAGAAGAATCTTCATCTTCTATACCGCTTATCCTATTCAGGGTCACGGGTGGCTGGAGCCTATCCCAGCTGGCTTAGGGCGAGAGGCAGGGTACACCCTGGACTGGTCGCCAGTCAATCACAGGGCTGACACATAGAGACAGACAACTTTTCACGCTCACACTCACACCTACGGGCAATTTAGAATCACCAATCACCAATTAACCTGATGAGCATGTTTTTGGACTGTGGGAGGTAGCCGGAGTACCAGGAGAGAACCCAAGCATGCACAGGGAGAACATGCAAATCCCACACAGAAAGGCACACTGTGCTCGAAACAGGAATCTGAACTGGCAACCTTCTTGCTGTGAAGCAAAAGCACTAACAACAGCTAAAATGAGTGATCTGAGAGCTGAAGACTTACCGTTGATGTCAGCTTTCTCAAATCGAACCCAGATGATTTTCTCCTTCTCATCAGTGGGTGGAGCTCCGGTGTAGGCCTGATATTTTAAAGATGAAATATGTGTTAAAAGATCAACAAAAAACAGAAAACATACCTAATGTAAATGTAAATAACTCTTACCAGCTGAATATGTTTTTAATGAGGACCAGACAGCCACAGTGCGCATGAAATACAGAAGTTTTCATACAGTAGGGAGTGAAAAAGCTCTCCTCCTCATAGCACATAATAACAATAGTAATGAGGACTTGGACCCAGGTTGAACTCACTGAGATTATCTTGGTGACTCAGACTTGAGTAAAGCACTGAGGACTCATGGCAAGACTCAGATTTGATAAAACTAATACATCAAAACATAAGATAAGCCTGCAGACTGTTAATATTTGATACTGAAAAGCTGTAGAACATGTTGTACCTGAGTTAACCCCATAAATTGCTGAGTTAATTAAAACTAAAACAGGTTGCAGAGGACTTTAAATGTACCCATGACAGTTTTTAGTTTTGACAGTATGACATCAAAAGTCACCTGAGGCACGACATCCTGCAGGAAGGTCACCACACTCTCCATGTAAGACTGCTCCCTGTGACAGCAAAGAGATGATGTCATCTCCAATAATCAAACATTAACACCATCAGTGTATATGTGCGTGAGTTCAAAAGGATGTGCAGATTGTGGCTCTTACGTAGCAGCTTGTGCTCGCACCAAAACCCCTCCAGCACAGCGACTCGGTCTGCGTGGAGAGTCTGATGCCATTTTGCCTCCTGTTCTTCAAATCCTGAAAATGTAAAGGAAGCATTAATGGCTGCATCAGAGCGTTCAAACAAAAATAGGAATACATTTTCTCTACTGCACAGAAACTTAGTGTGATACCTGATTATTTCTGAGAAATGAAAATATAATGACAAGCAGCTGGTTTCAGCTTTTTAAATTCATGATTCAGCCACAGACTCTTTTTAAAGAACATATAATTGAGCAGACAATGAATGGAGTGATTGAGACACTGAGTCATCACTTAGTCTGTCAAACTGGTAGTCGCAAGACTAAAACAGGGCTGCAACTAACAAATATTTTCATGGTTGACTAATAGAGTAGTTTTTTGGGTCATAAAATGTCAAAAAAATTGTGAAAAAAGTGTTTCTTGGAGTCCAAGATGACATCATTACATCTTGTTCACAAACCAAAGATATTCAGGAGTGTCATAGAGAAGCAAAGAAATCAGAAAATATTCCCATTTATGAAACTAAAATTAGAGAATTTTGACTTCTTTATCTTAAATACTTACTTAAACTGATTACCAAAATAGTTGACGATTAATTGAGTGATTGATTAATAATTAATTGTTAAAACTTTAGACTACTTTAAAATCCTCTTGCCATTGTCTACAGCACTTCTTCTTTCATAGTTTTTTTGTTCGTGTTGTTTGTTTTTTTATTTGTGACAGAAACAATGGCTAAACTTGGAGTACTTTTGCACTCTCAGATTGATGCCAAATTGCAGTTACATCAAAGTTATACCAGCCCTCTGTCATTTTTAAACTGAAATTCATCTTAAAAACTCAATAACATCCTATAAAATGCTTAAAAGATGACAACCAATAACAATTTATTCCAGTACATAAATCCAAAACAAAGAGAAGTGAACCCTTGTATGCAGAACACAGATCCAGAGATTACTTTGTAGTTTAGCTTTTTATGCACCTGATGCTACTGGTATATTCACCGCATCCTGAGCAGGTCCTTGACCCTTAAAAACTCATAACACTTATTTCTTTTGCAGTTTTTCTGCAGCCAAGATGAAATCCACTCACGTTTAGGAACCATATGGAAGCTGCCATGTGTCTTTCATTCATCCATTTGTAACATATAAATATATGTTTGGGACAAAGTTCTGAACCTCAAATATTAACACCACACATTGGCATAATCCTATTTGGAAAAAATCAAGACTTAACCTTCCAAAATCCAGACAAAAGTGCAAATTTTTAGATTACAGATCTTCATGCAATTAACTGATTCACATGATAAAACTCAGCTGTAAACTGTTTATTTGCCCTCTTAGATCTGTCACATAGAACCTTTACCTTTACCTATGAAATGTAGAGTCCGTAGGGATGAAAACATGACTGTTACAGAGATAAAACGAGCACAGCCCGATACCAACGTGTTGTTTACATTGTTTCAATGCAGATGTGATGAGCTACTTTGGCTAAAACACTGACAATCCTGGTTATCTGAGGTAATTTTACACATGTTGAGCATTCATTTACTTTTCTTTATCAACGAGTATTCAGCAGATAAACACAGGCAACGATCTAAACAGCTGCCAAGTCCACAGGGTGCATCCTTTAGTTAACGGTGAAGTTATAATAGAGGATAAGGTCCCCGATGCTAGTCCAGCTAGCTAGCATTAGCTGATAAAGTCCCCCGGTAGAGATAAAACGGCTCATTTTTAGCCTTTAAACGGGACATACAGTTATCACAAATGAGTCTTATATTATATTAAAGTGGTTATAGTTACGTACCGATGTACAGACGGTAAACTGTGTCTCTTAAGGACTTCTGTGATGGTCCGAGGAGCTCCTCCAAAACGTCAAAACACAAACAGACGAGATTTGCGGAACTGCGTTGTGTGGCGGGGAGCCAATCGGAGCACAGAAACGATTCGTCAGACCAATCAGTCAACATTAAGGGCGGGACCTACGAATACGTCACACATCTGGGAGAATATATTCAACAAAATAAAACATTCTGTGCTCACCATGAATCGATTATACTGGTGTGCTGTGACATTTAAAAAAATAAAAATAAAAAAATAGAGAAAAATAAAACACATGCTTAATGGAAACAGAATAAAAAGCATTTTTAGGATGGTATCCCTCCGCAATGCTATTCATCTCTTTAAAACAGAAAACAAATAATTCTAATGTTAAATAATTGGTAGAAAAAGTTTTTGTGGTCTGTGAAAAAGAAAATTAGTAGTTTTTTTTTTTTTTGCAAGTGCTGTGTATAATATATTTTCTGTATCAATTTATAATAACTATGCACTTTTTACATTAATTGAGCATGAGTTTAGTGTTAGTTGATACTTGACTCATCTTTTGAGCATTGTTCATACATTTATACTTTGTATATCATGTACAGACAGTTGTAAATGTTTTATTACTGATTAATATGACCCTCTATAACGTGTTAAATAACTCTTTTAGCATACTTTGTACATGATGAATTCACCAGTAACAAACAAACTATTATGGGCATTATGGGCAACATGTACATACACACACACACACACACACACACACACACATATATATATATATATATATATATATATATATATATATATATATATATATATATATATCCCTCATTCTTGTTCAATGAAAAAAAGCAAAAAATCTGGCATCCATTTATTAATATTTTTAAAATCATTGACGACAAATAAGATCTCCTTTAAATATCTTGCTGTTAGGAAAAAAAAACATGCAACATTTCACATTCCTAATGGGTTCAAGCTTCTCTGGACACTTGTAGAATACACAAAAGTATTATTAGTGATACTATATGAAACAAATTCGACATAGTGTTCAATGAAGAGAAAGAACAAGAGTCGATCTTTTCAAATCATAAACAGGTGTAAACACTTATTCGAAGATAGCACAACTGTGGTTTAACCCCAACATTTAAGAAAAAGAAGACAAAATATGTCTCAATTCTTTCACATAAAGTGTGGTATGACCAAGACAAAATGATATTAAGAAAAACAAGTCATAAATGCTCTACTTTATGGACCATGTGAGTATAGGAAAAAAAGCAGACTGAATATGATCAGGTACCCTGGCTGCCAAAATATAAAGACAACATTCCAGCAAGGAACAGATAGAGAAGGACCTAAAATATGTCCACTGACCTGACTGGACAGGTGTTAAATCTTTAATCTGAAGCTAGAGCCAACGAGACTGGGAAAAAAATAGTTGATGCAGATGGTCAGCAGCTTCCAGGAACATGTCAGTCCAATCCAATCCAACTTTATTTGTTAAGCACTATGAAACAACAGCCGCTGACAAAAGTGCTGTACGAACAAAAATAAAATTGAATAAATAATTCTCAGGTATGCAAGGCTTTAATTTGAGCTGACAATCAACTGATATTGAGCGTCGTACAATGTATTGTATGAATGTACCTTTTTATAGCTGCAGCTGTTGATGCGTCCTATTCCTTCTTTTCCCATCTTTGTGCAATGAAGACTTTTCATTGCCAAATCTTCAGGACCCTTTTCCTCTTCTCTGAATACATGCCGCATATATTTTCCCACCAGAGATGTGACAATTTGTAGGCCACTATATCTGAATGTGTTTAAGTTTTTTTGAGCAAATAAACAGTTTTATGGGTTGTATTTAATAAAACTGTGGGACTCTTTGAGAAGTAAGAGTATAAAAACAAAACTAACAAAATTTCTGTTTGACATGATGTTAGAGCAGCCACGGACTGCACTGGTTCCATCCGATGTGATTGTTGTAGGTTTCAGTGAAACATGCTGATATTGTATGGAAACACCTCTCCACTGTGAGTGTGAAGAGAGTCTGAACAGGCTCATTGAAATCACTGACCAATCTCATTGTACACACATACAAACACACACGAACTGAAGAAACCATCCAACATGAGTTGTTGTGTTGTAATTACTTTTCATTTGATGTGAAAAATTATTCAAAGTCAATGAGTCGGAAAGTGTTGCGCAGTCTATCACAGGAACTGGCATTGTTTACTTCCCTCCACCACATCATTTGCTCTATCTCGCAGTCACAATTATTCTCTCTGTCTTACTGTCACACACATTCACCAGCAGTGTATCACAGCACGGCTCATTTAACCAGACAGCAGTGTACGCATGTGTGTGTGTGTGCACAGCCTCCTGTTTCTGTTGCTGCTCTGTGCTTTTTTGTCTATTTGTTTTCATTTGGATGTCAGTTTGTGTTAGGATGCCTTTGTTAGAAGATAAATCTGCCTCCTGTTCAGCTGTTCAAACACACATCACTATGTTGTATTTTCCTTTAAAGCCCATTTACACCTTCTATTAAAATGTGAAGAGTAGATATCTTGTATGGGTTAAGAAAAACATGCTGTCATTTGCAGAAGAAGAGTTTGGATGTTATTTTGTCATCTTGGTTGATTTTGTATCTTGTGATACCCAAAGAGTTAAAAACCTGAAAATTGTCTTCTTTCTTTGATTGCGGGGTCATTTCTTTACATGAGGTGAATTTTTTAAACAGATACAAATACAGATAATGCATAAAATATAATCATATTGCTTTTAATTATAATTTCTCAGCATTTTATTTTTTGGATCTTCACAGGGTAAAATATTTTCTTCTTTTTTTCAATCTCAAAAGTTTTGGTGCTGATGATGCAAAATAACAAAGGAAAAAATTCTCAACACAATTTTGTTTTTCAGTTTAAATTAAAAAGAAATGCTCTTAAGACATCTGGAGCAAAAAGATGGCTGTTGCTTCTATTTCTATTTTAGCTAAGCTAAGCTAATATTTTTTATTGCCTTCCAGACAAAACTCAGCGAAGCCCTGGCTGTTTTTTTTATTTTCATCATAAATGATCTTGTCAGAGTTTCTTGTGGTGTGAAGGATGTACAGAGTGATTTTACTGTTCCTGATCTGCATGGAAGAACGTTATAGCTGCACACATTTAAAAAGCTAAATATTAATCATATTCTTTATTTATAATCCAACATCCTGCTGTGTGACAGGAACCCTGAGGACAGCTGAGAGTACAGTCTGTGGTGCGTCATGTGGAATCAAACTATCAAGAAGCAAACTGACTGAAGCAGGAAGCACAATGAACACATCTGTGGTGGTGATGCTTTAAAAGAAAAAAAAAAAACAGCCATAAAGTTGATGTCTGACTGGTCACAAGCCGACTTACAGGTTGTGGCAAAAACAGGAAATCAAGGCAGAGTGGGCAACAAAAAATCAGGTATTTATTTACAAAAAGACACGTAAACATAACTACAGATGCTGTCAGAAGTGCTGAATGTGTGAGTGAGAGCATGTCAGAATATATGTGCAGATTATAACAGTAAATCCAGGTCTCAGAAGTCAGGTAGGGCCAGAGCCAGAGCCAGAACCAGGACTGTGGACTCTGGTTGATGCATTCACATTTTCAACATCAATCAGCATTTTGACAAACTCTCAGGAGATTTTTTTTTGTATGTGTGTTTTGAGCTTAGTGCATATCTTTAAATGCATGATAAAACCATGAAATCAAACTGATCTTTTAATTACTGACCACAAATTAATCATTATTCACATAACTATGTATTTTAAGTACAATCTGAGGAATACCGCATCATCTACACTTCATACTAATACTGTCAATTAACTTTATTTGTATTGCACTTTTCAGATACAATGTTACAAAGTGCTTCACAAAATAAAAACAAACAGCAAAAAGAAATAAAAGAGAAGTAAAAGAAAAGGAAGGGAGATGAAAAGAATACAAGATTTTATAAAGGGCTAAAAATTACCACCAAATAAAGAAGAGGAAAACACTGGAATTATAAAAACAAGATTAAACCAACAAAAGATAGAGGATTTAAGATCCTGCCCATGATACTGTCAAAGAAAAAAATACAAATAAAATAAAAGCAGGCTCAGCGAAAATTTCCTGTTACAGCTCATTGATTTTACACCTGATCGAATGTTGATATTTGATCATTTATTCCTATCAGACAACATAAGCTGATGTCTGTTGGAGACAGGCTGTTTAAACTGCTGTTAGAGATGAAAATGAGCCACTTCCTGCAATAAAAGTCAGACAAACAAGAAATCTGATGTTAAAAAGACATAAAACAAACAGATTTTAATAAGCCACAGTGGAAATAAATGAAAGAAATGGGTTGGACTTCTTCTGGACCCATGCTCTCTCCACAGTGAGTTGTTCTCCTGCAGTGTTTCCTTCCCTCCACCTGATGGCAGTATGACTCCAGCTCTCAGATATCCACTTGAATCCCCCCTCTTTGTTCTCCTGCCAATTTCTCCTCATCTGCTGCTTTTTTTTTTTACAGCAACATCTATGAGAGGAGAGAGAGGAGAAAAAAAAAGTATCCCCGGGTTAAAATAAATAGCCTTTCACAGTTAATTTAATTGACTATTTTGTACAAAATCGAGGTAATTCCGCCTTGGCTGCAACAGCAAACAAGAATAGCATTGCCTTGGTAATCAGTTAGCACGCAAACACAGAGAAAAGCTTTAATCTGCTTCTATCACAGAGGAGCCTCTGCTAAAGTTTGTTCAGGCCCTGTGAGGCACCTGTTTTCTTAATGGTTGAAACATCTCTGCACAGGAAAAACACACTCTCTGAGGAGCTGTGGATAAAGAGAGAGATGTCAAATATTTAACATTCAGCAAGAGGTATCAGATGACAGCAGAGAGTAAAGTTTAAACAGAGCGGTCTGAAGAATATCTATTGAAACTCAGAGTCTGTGATGTCAGCTGATCCACTGACCACTAGTGGAGGAAAAGGTAAAGGTGTGCGGAGTCTGCAGGCAAAAATTTATACAAGTTACACAAGTGACAAGGTGAGTTAGTCGTGTTTCTCACTGAATGACATTCAGTTTGTGGTGAAAACGGATCTTTGTTTGTTCACCTCTTGACTCTTAAAAGCTGAGAGATGATGCTGAACTTTAGGGACTGCTATCACTCTTAGCAGTGGGTCATTAACTAGAACAGGGTATCTGAAAAGAACCAGCCTTCTGATCAGGAGACTGTCCACTCAGCAAGAAATCAAACTGAAGAATCTGTGATGTTTAGAAAAAAATGATAAACATTGATGACAAAAAAAGATGTGTTGAGCTCAAAAACAGATAATTTGTCTCATATTTAGAAAGAAAAATCCCCAAAGTAGGCTCCAACACCACAAAGATGGTCCTGAGGTTAAAGGTCAATAAGTCCACACCCCCTAATTAAACTTACCATAGCCTTAAATAAAACATGTTTTAGCTGTTTAAAAGTCAGTTCAGTACTATAAGAACGAACTTGATTTTTTTTTTTTTAAACCAGGCTGTGAACATGTTTATTTTTGCTAAAAACATTTTTAACATGGAGCTCTATGAGGACTGACTCACTGCAGGAGGCAGCCTCCAGTGGACACTTAGGGAACTACATGGTTTTTTTTTGTTTTGTTTTTTTTTTATTTCATCATTCTGTCCCAGTTCATTTGGCTTTACTTAGATCATATACAGTATGTGAATTTGAAAGACCATGATGGGGAAATTAAAGCTTCCATCAAGGCTAATATAATCTGCTTTTAATATGATTTTATGACGTGATAACATAATCACTGTATAAGCTCTAAATATCAATGTTTATGTTGGAAAATTAGTAATTCGAGCAAATTCTTTCACCAATTTGTCTCAACATGTTGCTGGTGGTCAGCTTCTTTTGTTGGTGCTCACATTATAAATGAGGGCAGTACGAACAGGGGTAAAGCTGGAAAAAGAAGTTGACAGCAGGATAATAGTTTGTTGGTTAGCAGAAAAAGAAGTTAAGATGGCTTTAAAAAAGAAGGAGAAGAAGAAGAAAAGGCTGCTCCAGCTCTTTATGCTGAGACGAGGGGAAAGGTTGGAGGATTTGTCCCAGTTTGTAGGGAGCTGAACCTACCAGCTCCTGGAATCCAACTTGAAAATTTTTGCCCCATTTAATGCCAGTGAGTGGGAAATATGTTGCTCTGAGCAATAAACTAGCTTGATGAATAAGATCCACAGTGGTTCTCATGAGGGAGACTTTGTCCTGAAGGCAGAAGAAGCAGAAGCAGAAGAAGAAGCAAAGGAAGAAGAAGCAAAGGAAGAAGAAGAAGAAGAAGAAGAAGAAGAAGAAGAAGAAGAAGAAGAAGAAGAAGAAGAAGAGTTTTAGTGTGAATGTGAACACGTTTACTGAGGGATGTTTGTGACAGATCAATTTTGTCATTGATTATCTAAACATCACTTAATCATAATATTGTCATCATGAGTGATGATTCGTGGATTATGTGACTTCACGCCTGTATATCGGAGGAGGGGACTGGATGTTGATAACGTCCCTCCTTTCTCAGTTAATGTTGTGTTCCATTTCTTAATCTGAGGTGTGAAATTGTCTCATTGGGTAATTTCAGAGGTTCAGAGTTAGGGTCAGTGTCCAGAAGTGGTTTTTATCCTCTTCTCTCTAACTTCTTAATCATCTCTCTCTCCTGCTGACATGATGCATGCGTGTACAGGCCTGTGTGTGTGTGTGCGTCCCTCAGTGTGTGCCTGTGAAACACAGAGCATGTCCGTCGGAGGTGTTGCTGTTCTCGCCTGTCCTGCTACTTCCAGCTGCGTGTCTACCGCCCCCCGCAGGTCGGCCGAGGTTACCCCATGCTGACCTGTTTAATTGTCTGCCTGTCCCAGGGCCCACCGGTGAGCGCGTGTGTTACTGCTGCGCCAAGAAGGACAAGGGCGACGATATACACACACATATGCATGCACACACAGATGCACACAGAGGTAGGAGCATGAAAACATGGAGGAGATCACACCGTGTCTCTGTTAGAGACCGTCAAGCACACGGTGTAAGTGTGTGTCCCATTAAAACCTGCTTACATCAAGGAGCTTATCTCAAGTCTGCCTGTTGTTTGGAGTGTGTGGAAACAAGTGCACACATCACACACACATTGATTTAGAAACCATGGTAGCAAACAGTTTTAACCAGTTCATCAACCAGAAACAGATTCTTTGGAACTGGAACCGAACTGGTTTCTAATCTGGGGTCGTGTTTTAGTGCATTCAAGTTAAAACCATGAATTTTCAGTGCAAAGATGCAGGAGGCCCACATTTTCTTGCTGATGAAGATTTTTCAGTAATGCCTCAACAGCAGCTTCAGCTGAATGAATGAGCGATTTACTGCAGTTCCTTCAGTGTCCACTTGAAGCCGCTGCAAAAGCCAAGTCATTCCCTGTGTGTCAAAAAATTAACACTATTTAACACTGCTATAAACAGGGTTACAAAGTCTGCAGGTCAACAATATCAGGTTGGTTTGCAGAGTGTTGCTAACATTAGCGGAGCTAGCGTTTGCATTTTGTTGTTATGTCAGTGCACGTGCTCGCATATTTGAGCATGTATTTATGTTAGTGAGGCACTTTGTGACTGCATGTTTCAAAAAGTAAAATACTAATGAAGTTCTTATTATTTGCCTGAGATCTGATCAGATGTGCTCTTGCCAGTCTGACTGCATTTCTCTCACAATCGGTTTCACATACACCTGTTCCAAGTAGCAACCTCCGGTCTGAAAACATGAGACAATAATGAAATGCTGAGATCTGCAGTTTGTCGAATGTCCACTTGAGGCTGGCTCTGAAAGTACCTGAAACCATAAACACACCAAGATAAGAAAAGAAAGAAAAGCTGCTTTCACAGCAGGAATAAACATAATCAACACCGCCTGTGCTCTCTAATCATTCTTTCAATGTTGGTCACCAGAGTTCAGACTAAATAAAACAAAAAGGCTTTTAAACATGCTGCTTCTAACTCTTGGACAGACCTTCAGAAGAATCTGAAACCGCCTCAGCTGGTCACCGTAGGAGAATTTAAATCAATTTTAAAAGATTGCGAAAATTACAGTTTAGGCTGTTCTTCTGAGCGTGTGTGAATGTACTGTCTGTAACTTAATATTTGGACTTTATGGTTCTGCCTGGCCCAGGTCACCTCAGTGAGGCTTTTACCTGGTTAAATAAAGGATTATTATTGTTATTATTATATGATTTCTATCATTTAAATAGCTGATTTATGAAGTGGGCACTATAGCTGTTAGTGTGGAGGCTCAAAGCCCGCCTCATTTCCAATACGGCCCCTGTTGATGATTTGCTTCAAAACAACGGGTGACGTCACACAGACTATGTCCTTAATTATACAGTCTGTAGTTTGTTCCTGCATGTGTGTGCGTATTCTCTGCACATTCTACATGAACTTGACTCTGCATCTACATTAGGGCTGCACACACAGGGCAGCATACATAAAAGACATGAAGGTTGTCTGAGTGAATTGCAAAAGGTAAAAAAAAGATATAAAAAATGTTTTCCTCACTTACCTTGTGGACATACTACCTGTGGGATGGAGGTAAAGGTGTTATTTTCATGCTTTCACTCTACCAGCTGCCCTCAGATAATTGGTGCCAGTTTAGCAGTGACATATCATAAAGCATTAGCATAAAAATATCTGTTTGTATTGATTTTGTATTATTGAAGGACATGATGCACCTGTGTTGATCATGAAGAACAAACCTTGAGTCAAACAGAATGAAACAGAACAATTTAACAACATGGTCTTTTTTTCTGCAGTAGTGCGAGCTTTTTCAGTCAAACCCTCAACATATGACAGTGGGTACTTTGGCTGTTGTGATTTTTGATTTTCTAGAGTTCATTTTAATTAACCTTAAAGTGTTCTGTCTGCATACGGAGAAGTTCTTCTGACACGGATCAGACCATAGACTGTATAAAATATGGACGTGGTCTCCGCGACGTCACCCGTCTGTTCCTGATACAGTCAAATGAAGCCAATCATTGGTCAGGGCCATCTTGGATATGACTCATAAGCTTCCTTTCTAACAAATACAGGGCGCCTGTCAATCACATGAGCTGAGCTCAGCCTCTGATTGGACAAACCCCGTAATCTTTATATCTAATAAACTGCCAAGTCAGAAGAAAATTCACTCACTGTACAGTTCGTGCTTATAGCGGAATTAGCATTTCAGCTAATCCGTTTTTTGAATCAGGCTGTAAACATACGTTTTAATGCCGTAAAAGTGAACAGCAACTTTTACCACTCCCGCATAGGCTTCATTTTTCTCTACCGGATGTTGCCCCGTGGATCAGACAAACAGATTAGACGTTGTTTGGGTCAGGAGGATGGTTTTTGGCTGCTGATGAAGTTTGATTTTCGTCACTTCAGACAAAATCTGTGGATTTTTCTGACACCAGAAACACTTCCTCTGTGTGATAGCAAACACAACTGAGTTGGCAGCAAATCACAAGAAGAAATATGGAGTAGATTAATAAGAAATCTATACTGTGTGTGGTGGCGGGGGGAGTGGATACTTTCCAGCGTGTCTGTGAAGTGAGAGCTGAGAGGGATTTCATAGTGTGCTCTCAGTCGCGGATCATAGATGCTCAGCCACCCCAGGGCAACACGGGGCATCAGGATGAACTACAGGCCAGGGAGGGAGGCTGACATGTTTCTTAACTGTGTTTGTGTGTGTGAGAGTGTGTGTGTGTGAGGATATGTGAGTGTGTGTGAGCGAGCGTGGAGATCATGGGTGTGTGGGGGCTATTAGTGGGAGGTGTGTGACTTGGGGGGTGGTAGTGGTTGCGGTAGGGTGGATACTGAGAGATGGTGTGTGTGTGTGTGTGTGTGTGTGTGTGTGTGTGTGTGTGTGTGTGTGTGTGCGTTTGCACTTCCATGCCAGCCCCCAGGCCGGCCCCATAGTAATTACACACTCCAGTGACTGGACTGGAAGGGAAATTGAAGGCCTGGGCAGGAGGCCCCAGCTGCCTCACTCTCCCTCCCCATCAGCCTGCTGCTGATTGAGCTCGCCTGACACACACACACACAGAAACACACACACACACACACACACACACACACACACACACACACACACACACACACACACACATTTATATATACACTCTAAGATAGCCATGCCCACACATGCACACTTTCGCTCTATTTCACTTTTGCATACACAAGCTCTCTCTCTCTCCCTCTCTCTCTCTCTCTCTCTCTCTCTCTCTCACACACACACACACACACACAATCCTCAGAGGAAATTCTGCTTTGTGTTGCGGTAATGAGATTCTCACACACCCGACCTTATTTACCAGCCCAGACCAATAAAGGGTGGGACTGTGTGAGAGAGGGGTTAGTCTCTATGTGAATGTGAGTGTGCGTGTGTGTGTGTCTGCTCTCTGCAGCCACCATCTCCTCTCTCCTGCTCTCAATGATGACATCCTAAAATCAGAAACACCTCCTCCTCCTCTGTCATGGGGCTGAGGAGGTTCAGGTGTTGAGGATGGGATCTGGATACGCTGTCCTGAAATAAATCTGAAAAAGAGGAACACAATCAGACTGGCCTCGTTGGTGTTTTTCTTTGGACAAACACGTCTGTATCCATCGTGTGTCTGAGCTCAGGAAGCTCCTGGCCTTCACCCAGCCACTGTCACTCCTGATATACTTAGTTAAGTACAGCGGAGGGGAGGGAGGGGGAGTCAGGTTGGCGGGTTTCACAGCCAAATTGGTGTTTGTTCCTCATCGGTCTCTTTCCTTGTCTGTCACACACACACACACACACACACACACACACACACACACACACACACACACACACACACACACACACACACACACACACACACACACACAATTTCAGGTGCCAGTAAAGCTGATACGCACAGCTCTGCAGAGAGAACGCTGGATGCTGTTAAACCACAGATTAACTCTCTCTCAGCACATGCTCTTTCTGTTCACACTTAGTTTTGATGCATAAGTATAACCAGGGCTAAATAAAGAGCAATATGGGAATTTTGTTGGTTTAGATTGAGATGTTCACTGCAGCTCTGGGGCTTGTTTTGCAAATTGCTATAAAAAGAGGAAGATAAAAAGAAGCTGTCAGATGATACGACTATTTTTGTTGTGTACACAACAAAAGAGACATGACTAACTGGATTTACTGTTCTCAGAATGACAGAATGTGCTTAATGCACACAGTATAAGCAGGGCTGAATCTAGGAATGGCCAGGCAGTGACCTCACCTTGAAGTCAAATTGAGGCTAACAGCTGAAATACACCAGATGTGCCTCCAATACAGCTCCGCTACATCACAACACCGAATCAGATAGCTTTCCATTCAGGTCAATGTGTCAGTTTACACTGGATCCGCTCTCTTCCTTGCCTGCTCCGGCAGGATGCAGCTAATACGAAACCATCCTAGTTTTGCAAGATGCCGGAAGTGTGACGTGTTAAAACAGCCTAGGTAGGATTGAGTAGGACAGGAAGTATGCCAGTGACTTTCAAAATACAACAAACTGCGTCAAAATCAGATTGTATTTAGCTTTACTGTTGCAACAAAACGCCCCAATGAGCAGAGACATGCCAGGAGTCAACAGGTGAGAAATAATCAAGGGCTGACAGCAAGAAACATGGATGAGGAGAAGCTCATCATTGAGGTGGAAAAGCACAAAGTAACAGTAGTTTGTAACAGATAACAGAACCTCAAACTGTCCAGGGGACGAATCAGAAGAAAAGTCATTTATAAAAGATTCCTACAATAATCTCACCCATGGGAGACGCTCAAAAAGTCCAGAAATGTAAATTTATATATATAAATATATATATATATATATATATATATACATATATATATATATATATATACATATATATATATATATATATATATATATATATATATATATATATATATATATAAAGACGTGATGACAGCAGAACTGTGTTATGGGACATAAATTATTAAGAAGTCTTTATGCACAACTGAAACCAAAGCTTCTAAAATATCCAAACACCACAGCATGCTTTGAGAAGGTGCTGATGTCAATCATGCATAAACTGTTGCTTCCATGAAATGCTTCAAAAAGTGCTCAAAGATTGAATTTGCTCTTTAAATTTTCTTCATTTTGATGATTCAAACAGCATCTTTTTGAAAGATTTACATGGAATGTCATGTATTATGAGAGAAACGCCATCCCCCTGTGTTCACCTGTTGGTCTCAGCTCAGAGCAGAGTCACTCCCTCTGAGTATAAGTCTGTGATAAAGTAACACCACCCCTCTCCTCCTCCTCTCCTCTTCTATTTCTTCTCTTGACTCTTACATGCATCGGGGAGGGGGTTGAAGGGTGTGTGGCGTGGACAAGGCAGATTGTGCTTGTGTGTCGGAGGCCGTGGTGTTAGCAGAGGAGGAGGAGGAGGAGGAGAGGGAGGTAGTCTCTTTGAGGATTCGGCCCGCTCGCCTCGCCTCGTCTCGCCTGCCTGGCTCTTTGAAGCTGTTCGATGACCGCACAGGGCAGCATCACCGCAGGTGGGGGGGAGATGGGTGGTTGTGGTGCTGCTGCTGCTGGTGGAGGGCTGTGGAGGCCTGTCATTTGTATACAGCTGTTTCTTTCATCTTGTCAGACTCCCCTCCTCCTCCTCCTCCTCCCCCCACTCCTCTATCTCTGCCTCGACCCTCTCCTCTTCTGTTCCTCTGCTGCCTCGCTCCGTCTCAGAGACCCCTTCAAGCTCTTTAAAGAAGTTGTGTGCTGCAGCCAGACGTACAGGCCTGCAGCCAGGCGAGCCCGATGAGGCCGGCGAGCTGAAGAAGGCTGCAGGTAGCGGAAATAATCTTGAAAGGCGCCAATACAATGGTTATCATTAAGATCAAACGAAGAGTGTGTATGGAGATGGATTTACGTGTTGAGCGCTGCCCACCTCAGTCTGACTTTAGATTCTTTCTGTATCACACTGTGAATATCTTTGGCTGCTTATTGTTGATTCAGTGCAACAACAAAAGGATCAGATGCATCAGTTTCTCTGTGGAGGTACGCACCCACAGCAGGAGAGCAGCACAGGGAGGAAACCAGCACAGGACTACTCAGCTTATACTTTAAATATTATTAGATAAAAAGATAAATCAACAAAACAAAAAACCTACAAATCTGAGAAGCTCTTTGGTTTAATTTCATTCTTTTGGTGTTTATTACGTGTCTCTGGAGCAGCACCAGTAAGCCTCAGGTTCACTGCCGCTTTAAAAAATGAAGTCCTAACATTTATGTGTCCCTCACTGACCAAAGACTTCCTGTCATGGACAAATCCACCAAATGCGTCTCCGCTCCGTCACAGCACCTGATCTGACTGGTTTCTATTTGAGTCATTGTGTTCACTCAAACGGACTCCTCACTGAGTGTTGTGGTTTTAGCGTGTGTTAGTGAGCGATACCTGCAGGATCAATACTGTGTTGAAATGTTATGGACCGATGAGGCTTAATAGACTCAGGTCATGTGATGTTTGGGGCTGAAGAGCAACAGGTTAATAAGCACAATCACGCAAGCTCAAAGTTTGTCTCACGTGCATTTATCAAACAGATGAAATACACAACAAGAGTCAGATCCTGCAGAACCGAGCCCTCTGGATCTGATGCACAGACTTCTGTTTTGATGCTGTGATGCATCAATTTGCTCAGAGCAGACCGAACGGGACTTTCAAAATAAAACAAAGCATGTCCAAACCAGATGGTATTATTCTTGACTACAACAACAAACCGACGTAATGAGCAGAGCCAGACCAGGAGTCAATATGTTTGAGGTTTTACAGCCCAACATGAACCAGGAGAGGATCATCAATGGGGTGGAAAGCACAGGAACTCCTCGGCCTTGACTTCAGCCAGCTCTGTGCAGGTTCTGGTTCCGGAACCTAATATTAAACCACCTGGCATGTTTAGACTTTTGGAACCTGAACAGCTGATTCAAGGGTGGCACAAAAAAAAAGTTGTTTTTTTTCTTCATATACTGTGTTGATAAAATGAGCAAAAAGTCGAGGGAAATGAGGAAAATGAAAAAGAAGAGTGTGCAGTTTAATTTTTTTATACACTCAAAAAAAATGAAACATTGACTTTAATTAAATATATTGTCAATCGGTTCCATGTAAATGTTTTAGGATAGTTGAAAACAATAAAATAAACAATAAAATCATTGTTTTCAACTAACCTAATACATTTACATGAAACCGGTTGACCTAATATATTTATATTTTTAATAATAATAATAATTTATATTTTTATTGCTGTTCTAAAGCAGACATTTGTTGTCTTTTTATTTTCAGTTGGATTTAAAAAAAAGGCTGAAAAAGCACATTTTGTTTATAAAACACTTTGCCAACAAACTATAACATGGCACTTCTTTCATAACCTTTCTTTATGTAAAAAAAACAGTGCACAAGAAGAAGAGCTGACTGCATATGGAGTGGAAATTACAGATATATTCAGCTGAAAAGGCACAATATTTTAAACAAAAATAATTTGACATAAAGGGTCGAGGCAGCTCTTAACAGAATGAAGCCCTCCCACTTTCATTCTGCTTAAACTGGTATGAATGCAGACTGGTTCACTAGAAAGCATCAAGGTTCTGAGAATCCAGAATGGACCTGGTTCCAGAACCAGAACCACACCGTTGGGAAAGCCTTTCAGAGACTGTCAGGAAAAATCTGAGTAACATCAGGTTAAAATCTCACCTGGTTGCATTCACACATGTCGTACACCGTGATAATTTAAAAAGTTTTTGAGCGTTCTCTCTCGCTCTCTCTGTATGTGTGTGTGAGAGAGGGACAGCTCTTTGTTCTAACTAAAAGCTCTTCGTCTGAACATTCTGTTCTCTCGTCCATCCATCAGAGCCCAGAGCTGCTGAATCTGATACCATCCACACTGAAACACTTGAAAATCCCACGTTCTCACCATCACACACACGCACACACACGCACACACACACACACACACACACACACACACACACACACACACACACACACACACACACACACACACACACACATACACACACACACACGCCTTGATGTGTTGCTACACCAATTAGCAGCAATTAACACCAGCCCACTGAGCACCTGCGTTTGGAGCTCTGGCATCTGGGCTGCATTATCAGAAGTATGTTGTTGTATTATCAGAATAAGCGCTGGAGCACTGAGGACCTCCCTGCGGGCTCTCGTCGGTCCCTGGAGGGTCTGGGTGTGTTTACCAGCTGCTATATGCACCATTTTCTTTCATCATAACAATCTTCAGGTTTGGATTATCAGTCTTAACAATCTCAGGGAGCTCTGTAGTTATTCAAAGGCCACGCTAACATCAGTCAAACCTCTACTCTCCTTCATCAAGCAGCTCGCTGCTCTCGGCCAGCCGTGTTGTTGTAAATGATTGTTTTGCATCGAGTTTCCTGAGCACCCTGGACGAGCTGAGAGACCGCTCTACACAAACAGGCCGAGCGGCTGTTATTTCAGCGCTGACGGCCGGCTCGCAGAGACACAGAGGGCAGGCTATCGATCGGCTGTCGCTGAGCATGCAAAGCAGCCGTCTGAAGGAGACACTAGAAAGACAGCGCAGAGCGGAGAGCAGCTCATATAAAGAGAGAGCAGGAGAGGAGGGGACGGCTGGTGAGCGTGGTGGAGAATGCAGAGCTAGAAAAGATGGAGTTCAGGCTGCATGAGGTGAGATTTAGAAACCCTGATGTAGTCCTGAGAGGCTGCAGAGCTGAACCGCACAAAAAGGCTGATCAGAAAGAAGAGGTTCACATCTCTCTGTGCACAAACACATTCTGCTTGTAGATGACTTCAGGGCATCTACTTTGACTGAAAAGACTTTTCCTCAAACTCTGTCTCCTCTTTGACACAGAAGAAGGTTGATGAGGGCAGTAAAATTTAATCAAAGCAGCACATTAAGAGGTTATAAAAACCACAACGTTGAGCTAACAGACATTCGAGGTTCAAGGTTCAGATAATTTGCCTGCATAACGTTAAAATATGAAGGAATGAAAAGTGTTATTGAGGTGCAGCAGCGTTCAGAATAAAGGCTTCATCACAGTTACCCATTTCCTCCTCTCAAACTCACCACAAATAGACTCCAAGATAGTCTCAGGTTAACAAGGCTTGGGTTTCAATAACAGGTTCTTTTTTGGGACCAGTTACAAATTCACAAGATTTGTGGAATCAGGAAGAACGCTTGTTTGGGTTCCATTTAACCAAAACACATCAGATCAGGCTCAGGATCAGGTAGATTTCCATTCAAGTCAATGGGTCAAATCACACTGCATCCACTCTGTTGTGGTCCGGCTGCTTCCCTGCGACGGCAGGTAGCAGCAGATACATAAACCTCCGAACTAACTGTTGGAGCTGTGACGCATCAGTTCACAAAAAGCTCTATGATCTCATGTTGGGCATGAGATCATAGAGCTGTCCTCCACCCTCGGTTCCTACGAGGAGTCCCTGTAGAGTGGAAACTGGGTTCACTTCACGGAAAGAGGACAAGATGAAATGTGTTTTGTCCTCCTCCTCCTCTTTCTCTTCATCATAGAGCACATGCTGAAAATTCAGCATGTGGAGGCTGCAGCAACTGGATCCATATGGATGCCTCTGCTGTTCATAGTTATTTATAATAAAAGAGGAAGAAATAAAAGGATGAAAAACACTTTGAATTATCCTAAAACGTTGGAAAGCAGAACCCAATCACAGGTTTAAAGCATGGAGGAGGAAAAGGGCCAACATGGCTGAAGAGTTTGTGCTCCTTTTCTTTGTCATCATGCATCTTTTACCCGCTTCAGGAAACTGATGCCATCTCTGAGACGTTTCTAAAAACAATAAAAGCCTGAATTTAATGCAGGTGAACTGAGAAGTAGTGATAAAAAAAGAGATCCTTCTTTAAAATATCGGTTATATGATGTTCACCGTTTCCTCTACTTCAGCTCACAGAGTGTCAGAATCACGTAAAATCACAAACTCCTCTCCTGATTAAAGAAAGTGACGCTGCGACATGAATGCAGTTAAAGCTTCAGAGAAATGAATATTAATATTCAATCTCCTTTATCTTTCATGAAGTTAGAGCTGAGGTCATGAAGCAGCTGCTTCAATCAATTTACCGAGTAATGTTCTGTACAGAGAAGCTGCTGCGATTGATTAAAAAAAGACTTTGGATGAAATGAAAAACAGGTACGCATCAGAGAGATAAATAAGCAGACATGAAAACACAAAACATTTAAAGAAGCAGAGATAATGAAGTCATAATTTATTATTTCAGATCATTTGAAGGGAGTGAACTCATCAAAAGGAAGGATTTCAAAGTGTTTGTTTCATCGCGTCTATAAAACACCTCTTTAAATACTGAAACAAATCATAAAATATGAGAGGAAACTCTTTCCGAACATTTAAATAAGATTTGTTTACAGTAATTCAGTGTATCTGTCTGCATTATACAGCAGCAGATGAAACAGAGACCCTACAGGTTTTGATTTCTTCCCATAATGCTGTTTTTTAGCCACCAAAGGAGAGCAAAATATTCCATTAAAACCCCGACCGCAGGAGTGGTCGTATCCAGCTTTTCAATAAAGCTCTAACATTGGCCCTGAATATGTGCAGTCTAATTTACTGCTCTAATCCGTGTTCTCACATCCTTCAAATCCAGCCTGAAACTCATCAGTGCAGTGAGAACACAGGGAAGGTGTTAAATTACAACAACAAACCGGCTGGGACCGTCTTTCACACCTTGTCCCATCACACTCACACAGACTGAAATATACAAATGTGCAGAGTCTGGCTTCATTTATGCCAATCACAGCCCAGCAATTAGAAACACTGGCACAGAAAGCAAGAACAACAAAGGAGAGAGAGAGGGCTGAAACACGCTCACAGTGTCATCTGTTTATTCTCTCTTTACACACTGTCAAAACACGGCTGCAGAGGCCATGTCTCCATACTGGTTAATGGGCGGGTTAGGATTAACTGAAGGTGGAACGGGCAGGAACTGGTGAGAGGCTGGTGTCATATAAACCTACTTTTTGTGAATTAGAAGAGTCTGTCAATAAGATCTGAATTAAGGGCTGATTATGCTTTCCACATGAACGTGACACACGGAAATTGGATGCGCAAGATCCACACGAGAGACCGTGTGTGGCTTTCCCAAACTGCAGGGGGCGGTGTATCGCAAACACACGTCTACCACAGTACTAAACGAGAAGAAGAGGTTGTTCACACAGTTTACAACCAAGCTCGCCTCATTCCCAACATGGCCGCGCCGGCTGTTTGGCTTCAAAAATCCCTTTCAGAAACAGACAGGTGACGTCGCGTGGACTACGTCCATTAATTATACAGTCTATGTTTACAACATCTTTTCACAAATTCCTCTTCTCTGCCAAGTTTGGCCGCAATTTCACGCTAGGAATTGTTAACCACACACTTATCAAGGTGATCTCTGTGTGGTGAATCATGTAAATCATCGTGTGAGGGAGGGAGGCTGTTAAAATGACGTCATTCGTCCGCACGAAGCAGCGTGTCAAACATTAATCTGGGTTTAAACTGTCTGATGTCTGCCAAAACTTTTACAAACTCTATACTCAAATGGGAATAAAATGTTTTTATATGATGTGATTTTTTTCGGTGTTAAAAACAATCTATTTGTACAAACTTAAAGTACAACCAAGACGTCAGGACTCTGCCACGTTTGGACCGCAGGGCTCTTTGGTATTTAAGAAATAGACTGAAGCATATTCTTTTGAATACAACAATAAAAAGTCCCTTTAACTGCTGGCTCTCCTGCTTGATTCAGTGATGGAGTCTTTAATGAGAAAGTGGAGAAACTTTTATTGATTGTACACGTTAGACCAGGTCAAGGCTCCAAGCTTTCAAAGGGCAGAGACCGTGTTTTCTCCTGCTTCACAGCACGATGACCCCGTTCTATCTGCGGGGGCCGGACAGGACTGCTGATCGATACAGGTGACTTAATGACCACTCACAGAGCTGCTGCCAACGCTGGCTCTCAGATTCAAGGCTGTTTCATGTTGCGGAGGAAAAGTTTCCTCTGCAGAGGGATCAGACGGAGTCAGTGTGGTTAAATAAGACATGGAGTACCTAAAGGATGAACTCCTGCAGCTTTTTCTCTCTGTGTTTGTTTTAAGTTGCATTTGAGGATGTTTGCCTGAATTGGCCAGAGCGTGACATGTTTGGAGCAGACTTTAAGCTCACCCTCAGTAAGTAAATATGAAATCCTCCCGGGGGGCTGAGTTGTGTGTACCATGCTGTAAGAGGCCCCCCGCTGTGCTATAATCTGATCAGTGTTGTGAAAACAATCCTGATAATGTGCTGGAATTACACTGAGGAGGCCCCCTGTTGGCTCTTACATTAGAAACCAATGGCACACAGGACCGGGCTAATGACTGGGCTTACCTCAGATTGGCCGGGAAAATAGGTTTGAATAGTGCTTAAGGGAGCCCTTAATATTGAATGCATGGTGGGCTAATTAGCTGGAGTAAAACAGTGAACAGTACACTGAAGCTTGGTGGGACCAGGAGCTGTTTTATTGGCTGGTTGGAGACCATAAAGGCTCCGTAATAGCCTGCACACCAGAGACACTCAGATATTTTCAGTTAATCGAGTTCAAACATACACACATTATAAAACAAGGTTATGTTGTTGAATTAGATCTGAGTTATCTACAATATGCACCAAGATCATATACATGATCATTTAGATGGAGCCCATTCAAATAGGTCTTAAAACAAGTGGAGTCAGAGTGCTGTGGAGGGAGGGTCACATAATGCCTTCCATAACTAAAAGATTTTTATTTAATGTTACATTTTTATCCAATGTGTAAAAAATGTGGTTAAATTCTAAAAAACATGCAAATTTAAATATTTCAACAGTTTTTTGCTTTCTCTGTGCACATAATAATAATAATAATAATAATAATAATAATAATAATAATAATAATAATAATAATAATAATAATAATAATAAAGAATCTTTATGATTAAAATTTTTCAAAAAAAGGGTCACTAAGTGCTTTTTTAAATAAGAAAGAAAATAAAAAGAAATTTGAGGTAGACGATGTGTAAATCTCTTCTTGAAACTCTTTTTTTACCGACTAGCTTTCATGCCTACATTTTGTATTTTTTTTATTTCAACTGTTTATTTTACCTGACATTTAAATTCTCTTCTCTGTTTTACGACTTAGTTGTATCTTATTGTTGAATTTCCGAAATTATAATTTTAGCATTGAATTTTAACTTTTAATTAGTATCATGATTGTTTTTTGTTCTTTTTCTAAATTAAATGGATTCATTGGAGTGTTTTTGTCTTTTGTGGTCTCTTCTCCTGCTCTCTTTGTCTACTTCATTATTCTGTTGTAGGACTTTTGGCGTTCAGGTTATTTTTGCTTGAATGTTTGAGTAGTTGAATTTAAGGTGCAGTATAAATATTGTTTTTGTTTTTATTTTTACTATTATTAAATTTTCTAAAAGTTTAGTCACAGCAAAAGATCCACAATGTAACAGAAATTAAAATGAAGATTAAAACATTGTGACCACCAAATATTAAAAGAGATAAAACAAGACAAAAAGGCTCAAATACCACCAACAGTTAAAGGAAAATAAAATCATTTTTGGGATGTTCATACACTGAGCTTTATAAATTTGTTAAATTTATCTCACAGGTTTGCTTTCTTGCTTCTCAAATTGGTAAGTGCATTAATTACTTGCACAGATTTCATTACAAATTACAACATTACAAATAAAACATATATAAAAGTTTACCACACATGATCATTGTGCTATCTTATTCCTTGCATTCGTTTAATTTCTTTAAATATCTGCAGAGAGGATGGAGAGAGAGAGAAACAAAACAAATTAAGCGACCCATTTTATGCACACCTTACGCTGACTCTCTAACCTCACTCACCTCATGTGACTGTGAATGGATCAGATGCTGATCACTATGAGAGTGACCAATGGAGCGAGGAAAATTAAGGAGGATTCTTTATGAAAGGTGATGAAGTAAGTTGTGCACATAAAGGTTTGTCTGGGCCAAAGAGTATTTCAAACTGAGCCGCTGTAGGATCGTTCATTTAAGACACTAAAAAATATCATACGGAGGAAACCACGCTACATAAAGCTCCTGAAATAATGACCAGAAATCAGATTCTGTTCTTCTTTTTAAGACTCTACAGTTAAACATCATGTTAAACACCTCCACGCTCTGACAGTCTCGTTCATTTCACCATTAAAGCTCGTCAATGCTCTCGTTGAGGAACAAACCACCGCCGTCTGATTTCATCCTGACTTTATCTGCAATCACAGCGTCTGCTCGCCTCTAAACGTCGCACTCAAAAACACAACTCCCACAAGATTGTCTGTGTTTTGGAGTTAATGGCAGTAAATCATAGCGTTCATCACCCATCTCAATCACTCTCTCCAAACCTGAATGAATAAAACATCGTCTCTATTCTTCCCAGAAACATGTGATGAGGGGTCACGCTCTGATGTTAAAGGTTAAAGGCCCTCGTCTCTTCCTATTGGCTGAGACTTCTCTTACGAGCAATCATAGCAGAGTGATCGATAACAGCAGCAAACAGTGCTGGTATCATGGTGACAATTACAGGTTTTAGAGCCAGCAGGTTTGCATTCAACAGGCCGTCAGGTGCGTTTGGCCCAGTGGCTCGAGCTATGTGATTTGGTGAAGACGTAAATAAAGACAGCTACACTGTAATTTTCATTACTGAAGAGTCTGGCTGTGGGTTAGAGACCACATCCAGCAATCTGGACCCAAGGTTTAGCCAAATACTCCTCTGTGTGCGTGGGTGTTTGGTTCAAATGAGGACTCTGCATTAAGACATATGACTGAAGTGTCTTTCATTTCATTTATCGAAGAATCTTGAAGCCGTGAACACAAAAACATGTTTTAAACTATATTTTAAAAAATGAACATGAGATGCTGAGGAGAAGCAGCAGCTCCACAGGTCTGCATGGGCAAATATCATCCAAAGAGTCAGAGAATCTGGAGAAATGGTGGTGCAGTGGTTAGTGCTGCAGCCTCAGAACAAGAAGGTCCCCAAGAATCCCGGTTCAAGCAAGGTGTGCTTTCTTGTGTGGAGTTTGCATGTTCCCCTTGTGCATGCTTGGGTGCTCTCTGGCTTCCTCCCACAGTCCAAAAACATGCTCATCAGGTTAACTGGTGATTCTAAATTGCCCATAGGTGTGTGTGTGCATGAAAGGTTGTCTGTCTCTGTGTGTCAGCCCTGTGATTGGCTGGTGATTGTACCCCATCCCTCACCCTAAGCCAGCTGGGATAGACTCCAGACACCTGCCACCCTAAACAGGATAAGTGGTATGGAAGATGGATGGATGGACATGACTCTGTGGTGGAAATCACTGCATGGGTTCAAACTGTGCCACGAAAAGAAGCAACTAGATATAAACATGAAGATGGACTGAGGGGAAGGGAAGAACTGCTGTGTGGTCTGATGGATCAGAATCTGAAATTTTTTTGGAAATTCTGGATGCTGAGTCTTCTGCTCCATAGGGAGCGCATCATGCAGAACGGGAAGTCTGGCACAGAAACCACAAAAAAAACATCAACGTAAAACACCCAGGGTTGACACCAGACCATATTTGATTTTCCTATAACAACAAATGGACATAACGAGCGGAACCAGGGCAGAAAAACTGTACCTGAAATGGAGAGCTTACACAATGACCACAAGGTTTTTCTTTTTTCTGTGGAACACATTACAACAGTGTGGCTCTGTAGTAGAAGAGTCCAGGTGATAAACTAAAATGCCTGCTGTCCTGACTCCTGACTTTGTAGCTAAAATCCTCTATTAGACAAGAATGGGACATTTTACTACACAGAAACTCCAGAAACTGGTCCCCTGGGATAACAAACATTAACTGGGTGTTCATGTGTTGCTGGCATCAAATAAAATAAATAAGTAAATAATAATAATAATAATAATAATAATAATAATAATAATAATAATAATAACAATAATAATATAGAAAACATCAACATAATATGCTAAATAGTATAAGTATAGTAGTATAGTATTTTATATATATATATATATATATATATATATATATATATATATATATATATATATATATATATATGTGTGTGTGTGTGTGTGTGTGTGTGTGTGTGTGTGTGTGTGTGTGTTTTTCGTCAGCTCAACATTTACAAGCCTCAACACATTTTAGGATTCAGGGCTATTAACAGAAATTGTTCTCTTTTTTTTTTTTTTCTTAAATCTTGTGAATCCTTTCAAAATAAGAGAACTGGATCCACAATTGTTGCAGTGTTGTTATTCTAATGGTTGTAATAATTTGAATGGAGATAAATATGCTTTTTTTGGACTTTATACGGTGTAGAATTGCGATAATCCTGATCAAAGTAAGTCTATGATGTAAACTTTGATTCCTACATGCTAAAATGTCTGGATCCTGGTTGTTTGAGGCTGGAGAAGGACTAACACAGGCTGAATCTGAAGCCCTGTGTAAACACAGTGAGGACAAATACCCCAACAATGGCGTCTAGCAGCAGGCAGAGAAGTGACAATCCCAGTAAAAGAGTCAACATGGACAGACACAGCTCCTCCTGTATCATAAACTCTTGACATGGCCCCAGCCTCCTCCTCCTTTTCCTCCGTCTCCTCCCGGGTGAGAGGAAAGAGGGATTCGGGGCCCGAGCAGTTCCCAGAGATCACAGCATTTGAATAATGTGAGTTGAAGGCACCTTTCTTGGCGAGCTGAAGAGATTAAAAATTGCAAAACGTGTAAACGTCTTTAAGAAGCTGAGGCTCAGTGATAAAACGTGATGCGTGCCTCTGAGGTTGAGAAGAAGGCGGGGAAGGCAGGCGTGAGGAAACACACGGACTTTGGCAAATGTGGTCTCAACAGGATGTTCTGGGCCGGGTTATACCTTCACTTTGACTGCTAGCCTTTTTCCGGCTGCTGGTAAGCCTTCAATTAAATGACGGCTACCTTTTTCAAGTCACTAATCCTCTTACAGTTTGGAACCCTACCCTTTGCCATGCGGAAAAGACACACACACACACACACACACACACACACACACACACACACACACACACACACACACTCAGAGGCTGTGTGTGTGTATGTGTGAGTGAGGAGCAAGTCTCCTGCAGTCTCACCCTCGTGCTGCCTGTCTCGCAGTCCTCCTGCCTTCTGGCACCTTCTTTAGTCGACAAAGAGGCTGTTCTTGTCACAGACTGAGCCTGGAGGTAAAGTCTGCATGGAGGAAATTATGAGTGTGTGTGTGTGTGTGTGAGAGAGAGAGAGAGAGAGAGAGAGAAAGAGGAAAACCTGAACCAGTGTCACACACAAACATGACACTCAGGATATGTGTCTCACACAGATAGTGCTGCATGCAGCTTTTCTTGCGTGTCATCCATGTTTTCCCGATCAGTGTAATGTACACATGATGTGATTGTATGAAAGCATAATGCAGTGTCTCAATTTAAAAAATGATAATCAAAAATGTAAAAGTTGCATGTCATCTTGGACTCCTGTAGACCTCTAAAGCTGTTCTGTGGAATCTGGCATCGAAACGTTAGCAGCAGATCCTTTAAGTCCTGGAGGTTGCATGGTTGGACCTCCATGGATCAGACTTGGTTGATGTTAACTGGATTGAGATCTGAGGATTTGGAAACCATGCTTATGCTAAGAACTTGTTGTCTCGTTGAAGAAGCTTTGGACAGGGGTCAGCGTGGACATCCTGTGAGGTCTGCAGCTACATACCTTCATAAACAACAAACTGTGACCACGATGGGTTCTGACACCTTTCTGTTTCAGCATCTTGAGCTCTCCTGCTGGAATCGGCACACATGTAGCCACCTATGCTCCCCCAGCACCACTGAGGCTTGGTTCTCTTGGACCAATTTAGGAAGTTACTGACCACTGGAATGTCACAGATGTACTGTATGTTGTTTTTGCATTAAAGGAAATGAAACTGAAATGTTGCAAACAAAGGAAGCACGGTCCCTCTCAACAGACCAATCACAGGGCTTGTGGTCCATGTCGTTTCGAGGTGCAGCTACATTTAGGAAAAACTGCACATTAAGGTATATGAGCCTCTGCGTATGTGTGGACACTACAGACCTATGATGTAGGCTACTGTATTGATTTGATGCAGCAGTATAAACCAGGCTGAAAGCTGGGTGATGGAGTCTGCATGAACGTGACACACCGAAATGAGACTCTCAGAATCAGCACAAGAAAATGCATGTGGCTTTATACTTTTAAATACCCCACACAGTATCTGTGAGTAGAAGAAGTTGTTTACACTGTCAATAACCCTTTTCACCAGTTCCTCTTCTCTGCCGAGTGTGGCCGCAATTTCACACGAGGAATAGTTCATCACACTGTTATCACAGCGATCTCTGTGTGGTGAAACATGTAAATGTCAGTATTTTTGTACTTCAGACATTAGGAGCACCTGTTTGTCTGCGCGTCTGTGTCTGGCAGTTAGACATTTTCAGATGTACGCAACACAGAAATTTTCCACTTGAAAAGGATCAGGCAAGAGGGCGAGGCTGCCAAAATGACATCATTTGTCTGCATGGAGCTGTGCAAACCTCACAGACGTGTCAAGCGCACACCAAGCAACCTTTTACTCTCTACTTTCTCTCTGCTTTCCTCTTCCTTTTTTTGCATGCTGACCCCACTTTCCTCCTCCAAAAACGCCGCCATCGCAACAAGGAGAAGGAGGATGGCATGCAGAAATGGTGCAGAAGTTTTCAAATTTAAAGGTTTGACACAAAGGCTTGAGTTTAGCTCAGCTGTGTTCTATGAGAATGCAAAGGTTAAAGCTGTGGGTTCATCTTTAACTGTCTCATCCAAAATCTCTCAAAATGTCCCGTCTCTCTTCGGCTGTCCTGTCGTAATCAAGGCAAAATAGACAAAAAAAGAAAAGCAAAACAACAAACCATTTTAAATGATCTGAAACCACAGATGGAGAAGCCAAAAAGTCTCTCACCATATGCAAAATGTAAATGTTTGCACACCTACAAGTGTTTCCAAGATGAGGCTGAAAATCTGTTCCAGTGAGGACTTTTCCCTCTCTAAGTGAAGACACGATTTTATATTTTAGAAGCTTTTTGGAAGAAAGAGGGAATAAAAAAGGGACTGACAAAAACATACAAAACTCCTCATGGTCCCAAAAGAATGAGCAGGAACTATTTAAGGACTTGAAGACCTGTAGAGTTCAGCACGTTAAAAGTCTGCAGGTCTAAAGAGGACAGACTGAAAGGTCCATTCTGCAGCACTGCTTCCTGCAACATTAATTCAATTTTCACATCCTTGTTAATTCCTCTTTTTACTTGACGTGTGATAGATTATTTTCCCCTCACCTCAGTTTGTGTTTCTCTGTCCTTCCTGCAGAAATCACTTCCCTTTTAAAATTCAGTGTTGCACGGACTGAACAAGCTGTCCGTGGCTCACAGGAGGAAATTGGACAGCGTGTGCTTTTGTGAGGTGCAAAAATAAAGGAAATGTTCTTCCTTGGGGTAATGTCTTTCTCTCCAAAAGTGCTTAAATTGTTTGAGAGGGGAAAGAGGAGGTTTTTTTGTTTGTTTGGTGTTTTAGAGTAGACGGGAAGTTCAGAGCAGGTTTGATTTGTATGTTTCATCTCTGATTAAAACTGAAATCTCTCTCTTCGGCTGCAGCGTCTGCTGCTGCTGATGAGTTACGCTGCATCCATAACTTCTTATGAGCACATATGAGCACATAATGCTCAATGATAGATTACAGACCCGCTCATAACACATTATGGACAGAATTAAAGAGTCGTATGAATGTTTATGGCTGCTGGATCCTAGCTTATTTTCCTGTAGCTGTGATCAGAAGGCTGTGCTTTAATCCCTTTGGTTGCTGTTTTGTATCCAGACACACAGACAGCTGCCCCTCACTGAGGCTATTGATCAGGATGAGGCTCAGACCGCGGTAAAAAGAGGGGTGTTCCCGCTATAATCAGCCAACACTGAGTATTGATTGGCCGGTGTCAGGCGAGTCGAGTAGAGGGAGGACACAGTCAGAGTCACGGGCAATTAATGGTCTCATGCCACAGTCCCCTCTCCTCTCGTCTCCCCTCCTTCCCCTCTATCTCCGTCAGGCAATTAAAATCTATTGTAATGGGTTTATTGACACGGTAAATATGCATCTGCATTCGCAATACTCGGAGAATGCATGCATATTAGTGAATACATAATGCAGAGAATTGTTTGGATATAGAAAATATAATCAGCTCTAAACAAGCGCAGTGTAAAGCCTGATGTGTTCTCCACAGTCTGAGGGAGCGAACACACATTAACAATGCAGCACACACACACACAGACACGTGCTAACACACAGACACAATGCATGTGTATGAAAGTATTTGCATTTAAACAGGACACAGGTCCCAGAGCTCTGCAGAGGACGGAGAGACAGGGTTTGATACCTGCTTCTGCTGGAAATCTGCAAGAACTCAAATTTCTAAACTGAAACAGTGATGAGCGTAGGTTAATAACAGAGCTGCTAAATACAGCAAAAAACAGCCATGTGGAGGCTTTAGAAATCAGGTAATGTGGAAATATTTAATGACAACATGAAGACAGCGTCCAGAACAATATCTCTGTTAATTCCTGGTTGCATGCTCTTGTGTCCTTATGAGGAAATGTGATTTATTTTAATGGGTATGTTCTAACGGGTATGTAGACGTTCACTTTCTCAGGGTTGAGGGGCTTTAAATAAAAATTAGTTAAAGCATCACTTAAATTAACTTTTACTGTGGTTGATCAATAAATCCAACAAGTCCTCCTCTACATGCAGCCAGATGTGCTGATCGCTCTTCCCCTTCGATCAAAAGAAGCATTCAAAACAGGAAACAAAACCTTCAGTTAAGTTTCATAAAGAGGTCTTGATTTGTGTCAGACTGAAGTCTGGTTTTTACCTCTGTGTCAGGTAATGTGGTCCCCATCAGTCGATGCGCAGCTCCTCTGAAATGTAACTGTTAAAAAAAACAACATTGATTTAAAACCCTGTGATTGGTCCATTGGGCAGCATCATATTTTCTGCATTTAAACATCTCCTGTAGCTAATTCTTTCTTTTTTTTAAAAAAAATTCTGGATGATATGGAAGCATGTATGGACTCCTATTAACCCCTTACCAACTGCATGAATTAACATTTATATATAAAAATGTGTTTTTCATTCTTACAGATGCTAAATTACGCGGAAATCTAAATTTGAATACAGCACATACAATCGATGTGAATAATATATTAAGTTCACCCTCTGACCAACAGGTGGCGACATATTGCATTTGATTCAATCCTTGGTATGCGTAGAATACGAACAAACCGGTATTAGTGAGTTACAAAAGACATTTCATATTTCTGAATACACGCCAGTACTTTTGTCCTTAAGTTTTTTTTCTGATATTGTTGCATTAGTTCAATACAAACACCTGTAGAGAGACAGGAAGTGAGGAGAGCAGAGATTGGGCCTTTAAATAAGGGGGCTAACTTTAGTCCCAGGGTCAAACAGACACTGTGCTGATACTTCTTCACTGGCCCTGAGACTAAAACCCAGATAAGAACTCTCTGCAGGAAGCTTCCCTCTTCATCACGATCATGCTTCTCGAGCAGCTAATGACGATAAGGTTTCTGTAAGAACTGGTCAAACCTTTAAAAAATAAATAAATCCCCTATCATCTGTCGATATCTGTGAAGCCTCTCTGAACAGCCAGCTCGCTCAGACTCAGTGATTTAACGTCCAATTTTCAACGGCCCCTGTATCCGTTTCAATCAAATCTCCAATATTAACACCGAGCAATAATTTCTTCTGCTTTATTACAAATGCAGCCCTCCTGTTCGATAAATCAGCTGCCGGGAGCCGGAATAATTCACGCTGCAAATCAGGCATATTTTATACGGGCTGAGTCACAGTCAAAATGAACCATTATTTCAGCTTTATGTTCCACCGCGCAGAGAGGAGACGGGAACACTGAGCACGTCCTCTCACCGCTGACTTCTCTCCTACACTTCTTACTAAAACTTTGTGTAAAGCTTTCCGACTGTAGTTCATAAAACAGGACGTTTACAGCTGTGAGAGGGATTAGAGTCCAAAGGAGGACGGTGGAGAGCAAAAACAGAAACACGGCTTCACAGGAATGATTTCAACAACACAGTGACAGTTTTTTAAAGAGGAAAACAAGACACAAACTTAAAGACGATGAGTCTTTAAAATGATCAGTCCGTCTTCCTGTCTCAAAGTACAACTAACCTGAAAGAACCCTGAGCTACGCGCTTTTACATTTTTCACCCTTCTCACTCTGCCTTTAATTCATTAAGGTAGGAACGGGTTTATTCATTATTCTTGTGAGTAGATGTGGTTTAGTTAAAAGCTGATTGGAGTTCATTAAAAGTAATGAGTTGGAGGGGTAATGATGCATTTGAGCGTTGCAGTAAAGTCGTAGAAGTTGGAGAATGTCGAGTTCGAAGTCTGGAAGTTGTGTTTAAACGCACGATGCTGCTTTACCTGAGGGGACAAACGCAACATTCCATTTAACTGTGTGTTTGTGATTTTAAGTTTAATGGAAAACAGAGATTAAAATGGATGTAAACACGTCTGTCGGAATCCTCTCCTGACTCAACTCTTTAGTGTCCTCAAATTGTTTGTCTTTTATAGTTCAGTTGTTTTGAAGTGTCGTACGAGGTCCATGTCGGACTCAGCTCCAACCTAAAGACTGATGTTTGTGTAAGTGTGCTCTATATTCTTTAAGTTTCCAGTGCTTTACTCTGGGGTCTAAAAGCCTCTTTGTTTTTGCACTTTTCTTGGGTTCAGCACATACATGTTCAACCGCCTGCAGCACACCGATCAGTTTTTCAGGTCTGCAGCTTCTGAAAAGACAAAAACACAACTAAACTTCATACTCATGGTCCCTGACAGTGATGATGACCAAGCGGCAACCTCTGATCTTAAAAATATGAGACAATGCGGAAGTGCTAAAGTCTGCTGTTCCTCAAGTGTCCGCTTGAGGCTGGCTCTGGAAGAACCGGAAGTCACAAACACACCAAGCCAAAAAAAGCTGTTTTCACGGCCAAAATAAGCACATTTACAGCCTGGTACAAAGAATGTCTCCCATCGCTAATTCTGCTAACAGCACGCACTGTACGGAGGGTGAATTTTTTTTTCTAACTCGGCAGATTCAAGAATATTAAGATCACCAGTTCATCTAATCAGAAGCACAGCTCAGATCTCGTGACTGTGGTGCATCCTATGGCTGTTGCTGTGGAGACTCAAAGCCCGCCTCATTTCCAATATGCCAGCCGTTTCGCTTCAAAAGTTAGTTTCAGAAAAATATGGCTTTTTTTTTTCTTTTCTTGAAAAAAAGAGAAAAAGAAAAACAAAAAGAAGGGAAAAAAGTAAAAGAAATGGATGGGTGACATCGCAGAGACTACGTCCATTAATTATACAGTCCATGATGATGACGTGTCATTTACTGTGGACACTGAAGAGGTGACCTCCCTTTATTCAGATTCCAGTTAGCTAGTCACCATGCACACACAACATGACGAATAAGCATAAAATGCTACAAACACATCAAGGTAAATGCACTTTTGATAGTTCATCTGGCATGCATGGCAAGTCTTATTCTCACCAGGACACAACCTGATATTCAGACTGAGCGGCAAAACATCCTGCAACATGTCAGCGTTTGGATAAGAAAATGACAAAAAGAGAGTCAGACAGACATATTTCTGCTTTAATGAAGAACAGATGGACTCTACAGAGATCTCTACAGTTTACGAAAGACACAGTCTCAGTCTTGACAAGAACTGCAGGTGGAAAAAAACCTTTGAATGGCCCTGATTCAACTGCCGGGGACGCTCACAAAGTAAAGTCTGAAGGAAAACTCATTTTGATAACCTACTGCACTGCAAAAACTGAAATCTAATCGAGCGTGTTTTTTCTTATTTTAAGTAAAAGTGGTCTGTTAGACTGTGAATATGAACCAAATTGACCTGACAAGTCCAGAAACAACTCATATTTGAAAGAAGTGAAAGATTAAAATGATGCCTGAACTGATTAAAAAACAATCTAGTGGGGTAATAATAATAATAATAATAATAATAATAATAATAATAATAATAATAATAATAATAATAATGCATTTTATTTATATAGCACTTCAAAGACTTAAAGACACTTTACAAGGTTAAGGATAAAATGCAGATGATAATCAAATACAGATATGCAAAAAGTAAAGAAATATCATTCAACAAGCATAAAACAAATATAAAATATAACAGTTAAAATTGCAGATAAAAAGCAAAATGAAAAAGGTTGTAACTAAATATGTAGATTTAAGAGAGGCTTTAAGTCAAAAGCAGTATGGAACAGGTGTGTATCTGACCCTACCACCTTTACCCAACTTTACCCTGCTTGTATAGTTTCTTGAAATTATTTCTGTCTTTTAATCTCTTGAATTAAGACATTTTTCTGGTGGGTTAATGTGGCTCAGATTAAAGGTAGTATGATTCTTTTTTTTTCTTTCTAATTTTACACACAGAAAAATTCTGAAACTTTAAACATGATACTTATCATTTCAGCAAGACAGTCAGGGACGCAGGTCTGGATTCAGACTTTGCAGGATATGGGGACCAAGTTTATAAACCTAATCCAGAATCCAGATTTAATTCACGGCTCTCTGATGCAGACAGGATGTGTTCTGTACATCTTTATTAAAGTAACATCACAGTTTCTCATGTTTCTGTAACGAGGTTATGTTATCTGAGGATCCAAACTGGACACAGAAAACATCATCAGGTCTTGATCCCTGAAAGAAATTTTTCAGATGACTTAAAGCTGAAACTCTGAGCCTAAGAGCAGACCGGGTTAGCTTTGTTTAGTAAGTTGGTTTAGTGATCCATCCTGAGACCTTTGTGACTCTGGAAACTCAAACTAACACCCTCAGTTATTCATCTTTCCTGTGAGTGCTCCAGCTGTCCTGAACATCCGTGTGTCCGCTGTGTTAGAGGACGAAAACTGACAACTGCGTATGAATGAGATGAAGAACAAAGCATGCGTCAGAAACCAGAATCCAAAGAGCGCCCGGTGTACACAGAGATCAGAGTCCTGCACACTGAGCAGTAAAACACCAACTGAAGCTTCATCCATCACGAACACATTCCAGGAACAAATGACATCATCACAACTTGTCCTAACCTCATTCTCGTCCTGTTCCACTGACTTGATCAACAGTTGTATCGCCGCCGCGTCTCGGCCCAGTTACTGATGGCTCTCTCTCAAACGCTGCCTATCTCATTACAGTAATGAACTTTATAATTACCTCCACCCCCTCAGAGAAGAATGAAGGCCATTAAGACACTGGGATTGGCTTTTATATCATTTACTTAGCCCAGGACACTAACCGGCAGCCATTTTCCATCTCAATAAACTCCCACATCCTTCAAACCGTTGACAACACTTCCTTCCTCTCATCCTTCCTTCATTCTTTCTTTCTTTCCTCCTTACTTTCCTCGGAGTGGCTGAATTTCAAAAGTTTTTCTTTAAAACAAAACGACACGCAGCTTCAGCACAAACTGACAGGAGCGTCTCTGTCGACCTTTCGACTGTTGGAAGGATTCATCAGATTTGGAATTTAAGGGGAAATAAATTCAAACAGCTGGATTTATCACATGTAACATATCTTATCCCATCATGCAGAGCTCATATTACCAAAGTAGTGCTTTAAATGCAAGCTAATAAAGCTAATGTTAGCATATTTTAGCCCTCCTTTATAGCAGGAACCACTGCTAAAAGCTGATAACTTGTGCACGAACTTGAAAGCTCTTTATGAAGCTGTCATTTCTTCTCTCTCCCTTTTTTTTTTACTGTGCATGACAAGTTTAGACATTTAGAGTATGAATAGCAGCAGAGGGAATAACCTTTCTTTCAGTATTTACTCTGAATGAAAAGCATCAGAGGCACCAGATTGTCACACAGCTGAAATATTTTGATTTTCTCTACCTTTCCTTTGCCGAATTCTGACATCTTTAAAAAAAAGAGTTGTCAGTTTTTACAAAAGAAACTCTCTGACGTCTCTTATTAAAGGCTTTGCCTGCTCAAAACTGTCTGCAGCATAAAAAAAACACTTTTTATTTATCCGGCATGTTTCTTTGCTCTCTGCTATTTTCATGTCAATGCTGCAAAAAAGCTAAATCATTACGTGTTGTCCCAGCATCCTTTGCACTCCTTTCCATTGCAGTACTCTCTCCTGCAGGCCTGTACATATCTCCTATATCACTTATTGTTTTACATTTGAGTCTAATACTTACAGTTAATGTTTATATGGGGAGAGTGGGGACAACCAGAGTCAGATTAAGTTCACACAGGGTGGTCTCACTGCAAAAAGACTAAACTAAGTGTTTTTTGACTGATTTCTATTAAAAAAAAAAAAAAAAAAAAAAAAAAAAAAAAAAAAAAAAAAAAAAACTTCATTCACTAGATTCACCTGGGAAGAAAAAAAAAACAGAAAACGTCTAATTTCAAGATATTACAAATCATAAAAGACTCCTGGGTTGAGTAAAAAAAAAAATCTGCCATTGGAATAAGAAAAGCGTCACTTTTTTATTACATTGTCAAATTTTTCTACTCATTACAAGCAACCCAGGTGTCCTTTTGGTTTCTAATATCTTAACATGACATTTTTCTGTATTTGTCAGGTGAATGTGGCTTGTATTAAATTTTAACCTCTTAATTTTTGTCATGCGTGCAATCTTGAAGAGAGCTGGAAAAATACAAAATCTCCCCAAACCCAAGAAGAGACATTTTTTAAGAGTTTCGGTGCAACAGAGAGTTTCCTTTTATCTCTTTGTTTCATTTAATCTGTTTTTAAGATGGATTCTCACTGATCAACATACTTGTAACAAGATCCTGATAATAGATTCAGGTTCGAAACACATGAACAGTCATGAAAAACTTAAAGTGTGTTTGATCTTGTCATGAAGAGTGCACACACACCTGGAGTAAATGTTGAACGGTTTCTCTGGGGACATAAGTTTGGAGATTTTATTACAAAAATAAGAATTATAAAAGAGTCAAATGTCTCCTCTTGGAAACAGCGAAGAAGTCTGCAAGCAGTAACTTTGATGCATCTGACATAATAGAAAAAGTGACCCGACCCTTTAATTCTGAACTGAGCCGTGCAATCTGACGTCCTAATAACAAAGTCTTCATTAAACTAATAGTCACTTGTATTAAATGGAGCTCCTCTCATTACCTTATCGTTGTGCAACAACTGCAGATTACAAACTAACAAGTAGCACGAGCATCACTTTGAAGGCATCCATGTAAGACGGTTGTATCAATCAGCAATTAGCATCCAGGCTGTTAAAATCATAACAAGAGAGGAAAAAAAAACAATTTCTCTTTGATATTTGCTTTAATTATACAATTGATCGCAGGATTTATCCATCCTCCTATCAAATGGAGGCTGAGAGAAACATTACGGGCCTTGTTTGCATTTTATTAAGGAGTATTAGAGCTGCTGCACAACAGTGGTCTTAAATGAGCACAACATGGTGTGAAAATAGATTTGAATTTCAAACTAATGACTCGCTGATTCATAACTCGGCTTGTGCATCATTTCCACAACTCTGTGTGCAAACAGTGCAATGAGCGGGCGGATAACACACAACACAACGCACACTTCTGAGGAGTGTAGCTGCACTTAGACGGCGTTCAAACAGAGAACGTCACCTCGACTCGGAGCAGAAGAAGTCAGAGATTATTTGCACAAAAGCTGCAGAATAATTCCTCCTCAGCCTGGCGTGCAAATAAGAAGCAAAACAGAAAAACTTCATGTATTTTGTTGCACTAAAACACTAAAATGCATCATGTTTGCATGAACAGACGGGAATCAGGCTTGTGCCATTATAAGAGCCTGCAACATTGGACAAAAACTCTACCTCTGAGGTGTGTGTGTGTGTGTGTGTGTGTGTGTGTGTGGTGAGCAGGTTTGTGTGTGTGTGGAGGAGAACAAGAGGCAGCAGCCTCCTGCACTACATTGTATGCTATCATGCTGAAACATATGGACCGACAGGTCCTTTGTCACTGCTGTAAGGGCACGTTTGACACGGTTTGATATAGAGGGGCAAACAAACACAAAAGCACTATCCCACTCACTCAATGCCAAGCTGTCACTCCGTCAACGCAGTGTGTGTGACCACGGGTGTGTGTATAAATCTGTTGGAGGCAGTGACCAAGAGAAATGCACACCTCTGCTATGCAAACGGTATAATAGAGAGGAAGTTCGACTGTTGGTGTGACACCTTCTGTCCGGTTCAGTGCATGGAGATAGCACACAATTTACTGTTGGCTCATAACTACACAGACATACACACACTGTGATGTTGTGTATTTAAAATGTGCTCAAACTTCATCAAATCTCTATAAGGTGGACGTGTGAGGAGAAAAAGCCGAATCATTTCTCTGAAACTCGTCTTCTTTGTTGTATTTGTCTGATTTTTCACCCACTGCTTGTTCACGCTGACACTGTATCGCCTGCAGTACCTCTACATCACCTATGGGTGTCCCTCTTTTTCTTCAGAACTCAGCCTGTGGTGTTGCAAATGTTTCCCAACACAGGCTGTGACAGGAATGACCAAAAATATGAGCGTGTGTGTGTGTGTGTGTGTGTGTGTGTGTGTGTGTGTGTGTGTGTGTGTGTGTGTGTGTGTGTGTGTGTGTGTGTGTGTGTGTGTTGTAAACAGTGGGGATACCTGTGCTGCACAAAACCAAAATCTGATTCTGCTCTTTAAAAGTACATCAAGATAAATCACATTTTTTGCAGACATACGATCGTCCACAGTAATTTTTATATTTTCAAGCATGCAACAGAATCACACATGCAGAATAATGTTTGTGTATTTCCTGCACATTAGTGTGCTAAATATCATACAGACAGCTGCACTGTTTTACTTTGGAGGGTCCTTCAGGTTAAAATTCTCTAATGAGTGATATATTTCCTGTCTTATCTTTGCATTTTAGCAGAAATCAGTAGGATAAAGAGTTCGCCGAATCCAGCATTGTTGCAGCATCGTGATGTCTGCAGCTTATATTCTCCTGTAGGTCAGCTGAAGGAAGCATGGACCCCGTTTCATAATTTTATGACCCTACAAATGATTCTCCTGTCTGTACTTAATATACAGCAGATATATCCACCTGTCTGTTCACACTGTTAATGAGTTAGACTCTCAAAATCAGCTCTCTAAGCAGGTAGTGTAGCTTATTTTGAGCATGTTTTAAAGCTTTCTGTGACACATCTGTGATTTGGGACTCTCGAAGTTAAATATGCATGACTGCTAAGAGTGTAGTTTGCATTATGAGCTGCATATAAGTAAAATTGGCTTTTAAATCAGTGCAATTTGCACTTTTTTGCTGGCTGCACTGAGAAAATGTAAAGGAAAACTGGTGATAGTTTGCTAATATGTTGTTATTCCCGTATGAATGAAAAATTCCAGTTAAAGAGGTCATAATGTGTGATATTAAAAGGATACTATTTCAGGTTTACAGGGGTGTTTTTGTGTACTTGTGGACTCTTATTCTGGCGTTTTATATATTTGTCAAAGCTGTGACGCAGCACTGTTTGTGTAGACTGAAGACTTTAAAGACATTGGATGAATCTTACAGGGATGTAAAGAAAGAAATAAGCTACCGGAGGTGAAAGATTTCAAATAGCAGAAGTAAAATTATTTTGACATCCTGAGATTAAAAATATTAAAACGTATTCTTATGATAGAACAAAACCTGAAAAGATGGATAAAATGTTGTCGTGCATGCATCTGTGTTTTAATGTACACTTTAGGATCTGGATCTGCTGGACCCGTGTTGCTAAAATTTAAACCTCAGGCTCAGTCTTGCTCGTCTCTCTACAGCAGGTCTGAACTCCTCGTGAACAACACCGCGTTATTAAGCAGCTTGTTGGTGTGCAGGCCAGATCTCCAGCTCCACCTTTTGTTCAGATCTACCCACTGAAGCGGACCAGGCTCTCATTTCTTTGGAAATTGCCAGTTTGTGCACTTTAAGGGTGCTGCAGCGTCGGGGTGTATGGCTGGATTTGTAGAAAGAAGGACTCACCAGGTGGAGGTTTGGAGTAAAAAAATACAGGCTGGAGTCAGAGTCTGAGTCTGTCCTGAATAAACAAGCACAAGCGTCACTCCTGATTGGTCTCTTTCTCTCTCACACACTCACACACACTTTACGTCTGGTTCATCCTGGATTCTTTTAAAGGACCACATTACTTAATATAACTACATTTCAGCTTCGAGGTGACAAATATACCTGAATATGTACCTGCAACGCTTTAGCAGTTCAGTATGAAGCTGCAACAGCTTCTGACAAAACAATCAAATGTTTGTTTTTATGCGGATAAGATAAAGAATATGCAGTTACGCAGAGTGATTTTACAGTAAAGCGTCTCCTTCAGATTTAAACTCATACAGAATATGAACAGTGAGGCGTATTTAAGCTTGAGTTGAGTTTTGCAGGATTTTAAGTTGTGTTGCTGCAGCTAAACTTGAGTCTGTTGAAGTGAGAGAGATGCTGATTGGTTTGGCCTTTGAATTACTTTCATTAATATGTAGGAATCAAAGTTTTGCAGAGAGCATGAAGTATTACTGGAGAAATAATGGACACAGCTCCATTTGATGGCTCCAAACCATTTTTAGAGGAACCTCATAAGAGATGCATGCTCACAGGTTTCAGTCACTGTGCAGACTTACACACTTGTATTCAAACAAATTTCATACAAGAGTGTGTAACAATTCTGCGTGTTCAGACTAAATGTGTGCAGATTTTCAAACCTCTACATATTCATGTGTTACATAAATAGAAAGATGCATCTGAAAACAGCACGAGATCATCACCAGGCTTGCTGAAATGATGAGGTCATCACATAAGGATGTCCTAACTGGGGGGGGGGGGGGGGGCAGGGCCTCAAACATAAAGTTCTTACCATAGCTCCGCCCTAAACAGGTCTCTAGAGAACTGGCCAATCAGAGTGAAGGAGGTTTGTTGAGTAGGGAACCTTAAAGAGACAGCAGGCTGAAATAAGTCTTCTAAAACACCAGAGAGAGAAAAATAGGGACTTTCATGTGCCGTAAATCATGTGAAGATACTACGGGGGCACCAGAGGGACAGAATAAAGACTAAAAAAATACAACTTGTACCTAGAGCATCCTATTTTGAAAGCCACAGATAGATCTGCTTTGTTTAAAGATTGAGAAGTGTGTGACATAAAAGACTTTTTGTTTGTGAAATGGGTCAAGTCCCTGAATGGACCAGGCTTTGAAATTATACATAAACATTAAATAATTATACATAAACTTATCGTTTTAAAGATTGTACTGTTAGTTGTTGCGGTTTAGAGGATGAAGCCTCACTAATTTGGAAACTTCATCAATCCTGAGGTCAGAAAACATTTTTCAGACAGCTTTAAAACACTTGTATTCTTTACTTTCTCCTGCATATTTTTCCTGCATGCGGGATTTAAAAAACAAAAAACAAAAGCAAAAGCTGGTTCTGCCTGCCTCTTAAAAAAAGCCTCTCTTTATGTCATCAAACCAACAGTCATGTAACATCCGTCTCCTCTCTGCTAAGTAGTCTTATGATTCTTCCGGCTTGTAAAAGAAAAGCGTCTAAACATCTCTGTTCTCTGCCTGAAATGTGGAGCCCGCCACAGCCTCAGATTTAAGATGTTGTGCTGGCTGTGGCTCTACCTTGAGTTATTGTGCAGAGCAGGAGAGACACGGAGAGAGAGAGAGAGAGAATGGAGGGAGTTTAAAATAGAAGAAAAGGAAAAAGAGAGAGGGGTGTGTACATGGAGAGCGAGAGAGAGGTGGGGGTGGAATAGAGGGAGAGATAGAGGTGGAGGAGGCCGGCACAAAGAGTATAGCTGCAGGAGAGGCTTATGCTTTAGACGGCCATGTCAGGATGCAATGCACTCTCTGCTGTTGCCTTTATCTCTCTCATGCCTCTTCCTCTGCTCTCCTATCTCTGTCCTCCTCCTCCTCCTCCTCATCTTCCTCTCTCTGTGGTTTCCTTCCATCTGCATTCCTGTCCTCCTCACTATCTCCCGTCCTCACCCGCCTCCCTCAACTCTCTTTGTTTTCTGCCTCTTTTCCCCTATTTTCACTCAAGCATAGGAAAGACGGCATCGCCAGCGAGCACATTGGTCCTCCTCTCTGTCGTCCTATCTGTGTTTCTCTAACACACACACACACAAACACACAAAACACCTCAGCATGGAAATTGAAATAATGATAATGTATCCCTCAGTCTGCATCAAAGTATCGCCACTTCAAAAAAATGCCGGCAGGCATGAAATGCTAACGTGAAGCAGATGGATTGAGAAGGAGGAAGGAGAAAGGCAGCGGTGTGTGTGATAGTGTGCGTGTGTGTATGAGTGTGTGTGCTTTCCTTTTACTGTCCCGCCTTTACTTTGTACATCAGCTGTAGCTTAAAGGCAGGGAGACTGTGTGTGTGTGTGTGTGTGTAGAGGTGTGTGGAGGTGTGTGTTGTCAGTCAGGGTATACTGTGATGTGTTTGTGAAACCGTTCCTTTATGTGAATTTGACAGTGTGTGTGTTTTGGTCAGAGGTGTGTATTACCAGGAAGGTGTCCCCTGTCAGCTGCTCCACTCATTGATATATTTTATTTCCTGACTGTATTTATGTTACATCATGTTATATCATATCATATTTTTTTTTCCTTCAAACAAAAGCAGCTTTAAAGTCTCTATGAGGACTTTCTGTTTGGTGTTGATTGCAGTGAACCCTGTGGCTAGAATTGGAACTGCTTTTCCAGGATAAAGATTCTGTTTCCCATGAGCACCATCGCCCACTGCCATAAAGACATGACCCTTCCCAAGTGGTGCATTTGTTTTCGACAGCAGATCTTTTTATCTCTATTTTTCTTTGTTTAAGAAAACTTTTCCCAGGATGCAAAGCGACAAGGTAGCGTGTTAATTTATAGTTTGAAAGTTGACACCAATCAAACTTAGTTTGTAGTTTAGTGTCCAGATGGTGAGCAGGCTATAAGGATTTGTATCAAAAATCTGCTTGTACAAACAATGTGTTAGATGTTTGTTTAAATGTGTAGTTGTAATTTCTGTTGATGTCATTGTATTTTATATGACATTTATACCATTTTTAACCACTTAAACAATCAGTCCCATTAAACTGTCAAATGGTATAACAACACAAGCTTGACAAGGATTAAATAATTTACTTTCCTAGAAGTTCTGACAGTGTACTGATAAAATCAGTCCAGATAAGTCTGAGTCCTTAGAGTTTGAGTCTGAAGTCCAGATAATCCAAGTCTCAAGTTCTAAAACACTGATCTCAGGTCAAAGATTGTCAATGAACAAGGTTTGTGAGCTTATTAGAGACTGAAATCAAGATTTTCAGTGACTTTGTGTGTGTATGTATGTGTCTGTGTGTTTGTCCGCATATTAAAACACGTCTGAGAATAAAAGTTATTAAAGAGCCTGCTCCACTTCCTCCTCTTCACTTGTTAAATGCCCCCTTTAGGCTCATTTTGTGTTTGTGTGTGTGTGTGCTGTTTGTTTGTGTACACTCACCAAACCCAGTTCAATATAATGGATTCAATTTGTCCCCACTAATAACCAGCAATGAAGTGTCGAGGCAGCTCAAGTCTGTTTTCTTCACAGACACACAAAAACACAGCGACACACGGATACACAGAGACAGGTTTGTGTGTGTTTTTGGCTGTTCTCAGGTCAGTCGGCGCCATATGGCAGCAGACGTAATTAGCGTCTAATCGGCTTGATGTTTTGACTGCAGTTGTTTCACAGTTCACTAGCTGTTTGGGTTAGCAGCGCTGCTAGCTAGTTACCCCCTGCAGGGCCAGCAGGTGAGTCAGCTGGCAGGGTGCCGTCTGCACAGATGGATACACACACATACACAAACCCACCTACACACACACACACACACACACTCACAGTGACACAGACACATGTTGGGATGGCAGAGTTTTCAGGGCGCTGACCTACCTGAGGGTATCACCTGACCTCACCCATGAGCTGCACTGAACCTCAGGTCTACCTGAGCTCATACACAGATTTTACATAATAACACATCCCTACACTTACACACACATGTGCACAAGTGGAAACACACACACACACACACACACACACACACACACACACACACACACACACACACACACACACATACTTACTTTTGTCTTTCATCAGGCTCTCATTCATCTGATAACAACATGAGAGCAAATCACTCTCCACTGAGTTTTTTCAGTCGCTCATTTAGCAGCTGTGAGTGAACACTGACACACACACAGAAAACACAGAAATTACTGACTTTACAACAATGCAACTAAAAACATATCTTTATATAACATATGTAATCTCAATAAAAGAGCAGTATCTTCAAACGCACTACCATACCAAGTCTGACAGAGCTAATTTTTACATGCTGTCGGGTCATTCTCTGCATCAAAATTTTGCTTTACATCAATATAACCTTTCTATCCCAAACTTCAATAAGATGTAGAGACTTATGTCTAGACTAATAAGTTGCTTAAAAAGTGCAATAAACCATTAAACAATTAAAAATCCACACATTTTTTTTCTAAATACAGAAATTTCATGGCTATATTTCTTTAAAAATGTTAATTTAAAGAAATATGTGATGACGTGTTTTCAACATAGGAAGTGATGTGAACAGCCACGGTCTGGATCATAATGTTTTTGTTGTTTATGTTTCATTCTGGATTTCTACAAAAACACATTAGAGGAAGGAAACATCACTCTGGGACATGTTGAAAACACAATATGAAAGTCTAACTCTCCAGATTTCATATTCAAAAAAGAACGATGTATGTATCTGTGTTATCTGGTTTTAGATCTACTGCCAATCCAAACCTGATATGCAAATGAGATCACTGGTGATCCCGTAGGCTCTAAAGCAGTGTTTCTCAACTGGTGGGTGGCGACCCGAAAGTGGGTTGTGGACCTGTTTTCAGTGGGTGGCGGACTTTTGCATGTGGAAAAATAAATATATATTTGAATGGTATTTTAAGCAGCATCCTATCTATTCACACTCAGTATGCAGAAGCTACATGTTTTCTGAGTCACTTTGAAACTAGTTTTCAGGAGTTGGACTTATTTATTTTATATTTGTCCATGATATTCTTAAAAACCTTGTGTTTGCAATATATACTTTTTGATTTAGATTAAAATGCAGCTTAAAGTATGTAAAAAAAGGATATTTCCATCTAGTATCGCCACCTGCTGGTCTTTTTTGGTTCACTATTAAACTTGTTTTTAGTGTGTCTGATATTCTGTATCTCAAGTTGAAACTTAACCCTTCTTTTTTGTTCAATACATTTTTTAAAGTTGACTTTTTTTTTTTTTTTTTTTTTTACCCCTATTTGGGTCGTGGCTTGTCACTTAGGGGTAACAGTGGGTCCTGAAGCCAGACCAGTTGAGGACCACTGCTCTAAAGGGTTAATGCTGCTAGAAGAATCTACAGCTTTTCAGTGAAACCGAATGTCTTCATAAAAAACAAACAGTTTGATATTATCTGAATGTCGACTGTACTGATGCATCTTCATGACTCAGACGTTATCAGTGATCTGGTTGTTTTTTTCTGCCTTCAGATCAAATGGATATTTGTTCCACACCCTGAAGCGTCTCTGTTTGGAGGCCTTCTGGTAAAGTTTGGCACTGAGACCTGAAGATATCAAGCAGGATGAGTTCCACAGGCTACACACAATCTAGTTATTTAAATCTCAATTCTTAAATTTTCTTTGACGTGTTTTGTTGTCATGACTGATTCTGGAGCAAGATCAGCAGCAGGACTTTCTGTTTAAGTATTGATGAGGATGGAGGAACTTGATAAATGTCTATGAACGGGATCCACTTTGTCACCTTTGCTGAGAAAGTGTCCAGAAAACCAGAAGTGAATCTCAGACAGGTTGACTCTACCACAAAACATAAACTCTGCTCTGAGGGGCCAAACTGAGCAGGATCCTCTGAGAGTAAAACACACTTTTTGTTATAGTACTTCATCTATTTTAATTATATGAACAAAAATGTGTGTGGATGTTGTGGTGTGTAGTCAGGTTTGTAATAACTGTGTGTAATTTTTATTTATTTATTTATTTGTTATTTTAATCTATTTTTTTGAGTTGGTGTATGATGCTTGGAGCAAAGTTTTCTGCAAGATTTCAGGTCAAAATCTGTCATCCTCATATTACTGCTTGTGTTTTTTTTATTGATCTCTTCATTTGGAGCCCTTTATTTACCGATTGCTGCATGTGTTAACACTTCATTCCCTTTAAAAAAAAAAAAAATCTATTCCTGTTCTTTGCATTTTGTTAGTACTCTCTCTGCAGAGCATTCAAGTCTTGCCTTTGCTTTGTCTGTCAAAGAACTCTTTGAATATATATTTTTAAACATGCTGCATCAATAAATGTAATCATTTTATCATTAAAATACTTTAAGTCTTGGGAATAGACCTTACTGTGTCCATAAGAGAAGTTTTTCACACTTGTGTCTAAATTCACTCTGAGCATCAGCAGATAGCAGCATGGAAGAGCATTGTGGCTCAGCTTTAGAAATGCTACAGTAATGTACATATTTACATGCAAAATGTCCAGTGTAAATGTGCCAAAAACTTTATTTAAAAAAGCCATAAAAAGGTAGACCTCTGGAGGAGAGAGGGAGCGGCTGCCATTTATCAATATTCATTATTTGACATTGTCTGCTGATGGAAATATGGTAAATCCAGGATTATTTGAATATGAATGGAATTTGCACTTCATACCTCCATTTACATGTGCAGAGAGACATGTTTACACAGGACATGCACCCCTCCTCACTGAATAGAGCCCGTGGTATTTTTATTCATGGATGGTAAAATGGAGACGATGGAGAATATCATTTTTTTTTTTTTTTTTTTTTTTTTTTTTTTTTTTTTTTTCCAAATATTTTTTATTGGAGACACGAGAGAAAATACAATGATGTAAATTCAAAATATACAATGCTCCTTTTTTTTTTTTTTTTTTTTTTTAAACAAAACTACAAACATTGTCTCTGCAATCAAAAATAGATAAATAAGTAAATAAATAAATAAAATTATTATGCCAAAAATCAATTTCTTACAAGATAATTAAATAGACTGTTATAAATTAAGAAAAAAATTAAATAAATAAATAATTAAAAAATAAATAAATAAATAAATAAATAATAATAATAATAACAAATAATAGTAATTATAATAACAAGTAAATTAAACAAAGTTAAAACATGTATATACATATACGGATAATAATACACAATAAAAAAAAAAATAAATGAATGAATTAAAAAAAAAAAAAAAAAAAAAAAAAAAAAAAAAAAAAAGGGGGGGGGGGGGGGGCAACTCCTAAGTAGTGGGAGAGACTGGCAATGCCTGAAAATAGTCAAGAAAACAATTCCATTTTTTAAAAAATTTACTAGAACTGCCTTTCACTGTTAGATTTATCTTCTCTATTTTGAGAAAAAACACAACATCATTGAACCATACTGAATAAGAAGGGGGTTTTGAGGATTTCCATAGGAGTAAAATTCGACGCCTCGCTAGAAGAGATGTAAAAGCTAACACCTGGGATTTCAGTGGAGGAAGTTGAAGCTGGTTAGGTGAGATTCCAAATATTGCAATAAAAGGGTCCATTTTAACCTGAATTCCTAAAACTTTTGACATTGTGGCAAAAAAGTTATTCCAAAATTGATGTAGTCTTGGACAGAAGAAAAACATGTGACTTAAGTTGCATGAAGGAGCATGACATCTTTCACACTGGTCCACAACATTAGGAAATATTCTAGATAGTTTTAGTTTAGTTAGATGGACCCTATGTAAGATTTTGAATTGTATTAGCTGTAACCTAGCACAGGGGGTTATTGAACTTGTGCAATGGATAGCTTTATCCCACCACTGATCTGTCAAATTTACCCCCAACTCGTATTCCCAGGCAATTTTAGTTCTATTACAGAGGTTATCCTCAAAACCCATGAGCTTGTCATAAATACTGGATATCAAAGATTTTTGATGAGGTTTCAAATTCAAAAAGTCATCCCATGGCTGAGAAGATGGGAGGGAAGGAAAGCACGGAAAAAGTGAAGAGACACAATGTCTAATTTGAAAATAAAGAAATAAATGTGACTGAGGTAAATTAATTTTAGAAGATAATTCTGAAAAGGAAAAGAAAGTGCCATCTTTATAAAGGTCTCTGAAAACTTTAATACCGTTGTTCTGCCACATTATAAAAGATAAATTGCTGGAAGATGGGGGGAAAAGATGATTTTTCACTATAGGCATCAGGGATGATGGAGAAGTAAACTTAAAATGACGCCTAAATTGGTACCAGACTTTCAGCGTGGAGAGCACCATGGGATTCTTAGTAAAATTTGAGGGATTAATAGGTAGTGAAGATGTAAGTAAAGCAGCAGGCGAGGATAAGAGGCATGCCTGTGTTTCTAGTCTACACCAGAGAAGTTGAGGAGATTGCAACCAATAAGCTAATTTCTGAATATGGGCTGACCAGTAATAGTAAAGAAAATTTGGTAAATTAAGGCCACCGTCTGATTTAAATCTGTACAGTAGTGATTTTTTTATTTTAGGAGACTTACCGCTCCACAAGAAAGAAGTAATAGCTTGATCTAGAGCTTTAAAAAAATGCTTAGGTAAGAAAGAAGGAAGACATTGAAATAAAAAAAGAAATCTGGGTAAAACATTCATCTTCACTGCATTGATTCTTCCAATCAGCGATAAGGGGAGTGAGTTCCATCTTTGGAGATCTACCTTGATTTGATTGAAAAGGGAGGTGAAATTTTTTGAATGAAGTAATGATAAGCTGCGGGTAACATTAATCCCCAAATACTTAAAACCTGATGGACTAAATTTAAAAGGAATATCAGACTCTTTAAGCATTAACGCTGCTGAATTTACAGGATAACATTCACTTTTAGACAGATTAATTTTATATCCTGAGAAGGAACTAAACTTTTCGATCAGGGATATAATTGGTGGAATGCTTGCCAGGGGGTCTGTAACATATAGAAGAAGATCATCTGCATAAAGGGAAAGTTTTAATTCTGTGCCTGATCTAAAAATACCATTAAATTGAGGAAGGGATCTTAATGCAAGAGAAAGGGGTTCTATAGCTAAAGCAAAAAGTAAAGGGGAAAGGGGGCAGCCCTGTCTTGTGCCACGAGACAATGTGAAATATTTTGATCTTATATTATTAGTAATAACACTGGCCTGAGGGGAGGTGTATAGCAGTCTAATCCAAGAAATAAACTTGTCTCCAAAGCCAAATTTGTGTAATACTTCAAACAGATACTGCCATTCCACCCGATCAAACGCTTTTTCTGCGTCAATCGAGACAACAACTTCTGGGGTAGTGGGACAGTGCCCAGAATATATTACATTTAAAAGAGTTCTAACATTGAAAAAAAGATGACGCCCTTTGATGAAACCATTTTGTTCCTCTGAAATAATAGTTGGGAGAACGCTTTCAAGACGGATTGCCAATAATTTCGATAGAATCTTAAAATCAACATTTAGAAGTGATAGTGGTCTATAAGATGTACAGGAAGTAGGATCTTTATCCTTCTTCAGGAGAAGAGATATGGATGCTTGGGTGAGAGTTTGAGGTAACATGCCTTTTTCTAGGGATTCGTTGTATACAGATCTAAGGAGAGGGGCTAGTTTATCTATGAATTTTTTAAAGAATTCTACTGGAAAGCCATCTGGCCCTGGTGTTTTATTATTTTGCATGGTTCTAATAGAGACTCTAATTTCTTCCAACTCTAAAGGAGCATCAAGTCCATCAGCAACAGAGGAGTCAATTGTTGGGATATTAGTATTTTTGAAAAACGAAGCCATTTCTGCTGTGTCTGATGATGATTCAGACTTATAAAGGGAAAAATAAAAACATTCAAAAACGTTATTGATCTGTGATAAGTCAGAAACAAGTTTTCCAGACAGATCCTTGATTTCTGATATTGTTTGAGAAGCAAATTTACGTTTCAACTGATGCGCAAGAAGCCTGCTTGGTTTATCACCATGTTCATAATAAGTTGTACGGGAACGTGCTAAAAGCTGTTCAGCTTCAGTTGTTGTAAGGAGATCTAACTCAACTTGAAGGTTGTGCCGCTGTTTCAGTAAAGTCTGAGATGGGTTAATAGCATTTTGCTCATCAATATCTTTAATTTCCATTAACAATTCGGACAACCTGGATTGATAACATTTATTCCGATATGCAGAATATGAGATGATTTGACCACGTAAATAAGCTTTGAGTGATTCCCATAATAATGAATAGGAAACTGAATCGTCTTTGTTGATGGTCACAAAATCATCTATTGAGGACCTGATAAAGTTAACAAACTCATCGTCAGACAGCAGCAGAGTGTTAAACCTCCAGGTTGAGGTAAACTTAGGTAAGTTTGAAAATATTATGTCTAGGTTTAGGGGAGCGTGGTCAGAGATAGCGATTGGATAATATTCTGTGGAGGTTACTTTAGGGATCAGAGATTTGTCAATGAAAAAATAATCAATGCGAGAATAGGATTGATGCGCCTTCGAGAAAAACGAGTATACTCTAGCATGAGGGTTACGATATCTCCAGGGGTCTGTAAAATTATTTTCAAGCATAAAATCCAAAACTGTTTTGGACATAGAGGAGCGAGTAAGTGTATGAGGATTGGAGCGGTCCAAGGTAGGATTCATTACGCAGTTCAAGTCACCTGCTAGAATCAAAAAGTGAGTATCTAGGAAGGGTAGGTTAGCAAAAAGTCTATTCATAAAATCTGGATTGTCAAAATTTGGGGCGTAGATATTTACTAGTAAAACAGGGTTACAATATAAATGACCGGCAACTATTAAATACCTCCCATTCTTGTCAGATATAATCCTAGAGGTTGTAAAATTAATTCTTTTATTAAGTAAGATGGCAACTCCCCTGGATTTTGAATCAAAAGTTGAATGGAAGATATCACCAACCCATGGTTTCTTAAGTCGAAGTCTATCTTTATCTCGCAAATGTGTTTCCTGTAAAAATATTACATCAGCCTGTAAGCGTTTTATATGAGAGAGAATTTTCGATCGTTTTATAGGACTATTCAATCCCTTCACATTCCATGTTAAAAATCTGATGGAAGAACCAATAATGGAGTTACTGCAAGTTGTGTCAGTCATTCAAGGATGTAATATTTTAGAGGAGAAAACAGTGAAGGGAGATAAGAGCCCCCCATCTCCCACCCCACAGAAAAGAAAAAAAAATAATAATAAATAATAGGGGAAAAATTTACATAAATGAAGACAGAGACAACAAAGAACAACACACCAGAACACACCCAGACCCACCCTATCCCTGCACATCAAGTATTCCCATCCCCAAACGATGGAAATAGCAGCGCAGGCTCCAACAGGAGCCATCTCCATAATGGTGCTTACGACTATGTAGCTTTGACTAACTATTAGAACCCTGCAGAGTTTTAAACACTTAACATTGAATTAAAGGCACTGGCAATTAAAAAAGCCACGGAGGACAAAAAATAAATAAAATTTAAAAAAAAAAAAAAATAAAAAAAAATAAAAAAAAATAAAATAAAAAAATTCTATCGAGATAATAGAGTAATAATTAAAATAAAAGAAACTGGAGTTATAAATGCCAAGCATATATGCAGCAAAAAAAGAAAAAATTCAATAAGTACTTTCCAGTTCGTCTCATTCTTGACAACATAAATAAAGGGGGAATATGGAAAATTAGACATGAAACTTTTAACTTTTTTTCCCCCCCTCTCTCTTAAAACAACTTCAAATACAAAAATAACACTGAATATCTTTACAGAAATAAATAATAATAATAAAAAAAAAAAAAATCAAATATATCTGGTTTCAGAAAAACCTGATGTTCTGGCTATAAGAAAGCCCGGGCATCTTCTAAGTGGAACAGAAGTTATGAAAACACTGATGTATGGTCATTGTTAAGAGAACATCAGTACATTGAGTTATTTGGATATTGTCTTAATGTATGCTTTGACTTCTTCTGGTGATGTGAAGTCACGCTGCTCACCTTTGTATGTGATACGCATCCGTGCTGGGTAAAGAAGTCCAAACCGGACCCCCTCTATATCGCGTAACAAGCGGCGCACCTCATTGAAAGCAGCACGAGCCCGTGCCGTTTTGGGTGTATGGTCGGGGAAGACAGATATAGTTATGCTTCGTACCTTGATTCGTTGCAATTCTCTTGCCTTCTTGATGATGTCGGTACAGTCAGTGTAATAATGGAGCTTTGCAATTATGGCCCGGGGTCGGTCATCTGGTCGGGGCTTGGGAACGAGAGCCCGGTGCGCTCTGTCAACAAGCGGTTCTGTCTCAAGCTTGAAAGCCTCCTTCAGCAGTTTCGACACAGAAGCGGGGGATGTCAAGTCGTCCTCTGGTACTCCAATGATCCGAATATTCTGGCGGCGGGATCTAGATTCCAAATCTTCACACCTGTTCTCTAATTTCACCATTTCTTTCTCCAAATTTTGTACTTTAGCTTGAAGGATGACAACATCATCCGTGCAAGTGGACAAGGAGTGTTCGATTTCTGCAACAGTACCTTTCAGTTCTGTGAAATCTTGTCGCACGTTAGATATTTGCGAAGATAATTCGCCTTTCAAAGCTTGCAGCTCAGATTTAATGGTGGACAGGTTGTCACCTAAAGCTGTATGAAGCTCTGTTTTGAAGATAGCAGTAACATCCTCACGAAGAGCACAAACAAGCTCCGCTTTGAGTGCGGCGACATCAATCGGGGGGTGGTGGGGTGCCGACGGGGAAGGGGATCCACGTGGTGTCGGGGAGGTATCCTGAGAACTGGGCCGCAGGTGAGCCTGAATGGTGTTTCCTCCTTTATTAACTTTGGGAGGCATTTTTATGGTCAAAAATCAAAGCGGCTGCTTTCTACAACACTGTTCAAAACTTCTGAAACCGAAAATACAAACTAATAGTGCCAAAAAAATGTCTGAAAAATAAACTCTGCCGGAGCTCTGCACAACGCGACTTACTCCATGTGCCGCTAAGCCGGAAGTCGAGAATATCATTTTTAAATAAATATTGTAAGGATACTAGAAATTTACGGTTTCAACAATCGTGGTCCCAAAGTGTTGTCTGAAAGCGGGAGTGTAAAAAAGCAGTGACAGATTTTTCCTTACCTGACCCTCAGAGGTCTGAAGTCTTGCTGCAGTGGAGCTGCTGTGGACTTCTTTTCTGAGAGACTGGAGGATACCAAAGCTGAGCTAAAAGGAGAGATTATTAGACTGATATTCATCAGGTGAAAATCATGAGGTCAGCCTCGTTTCTGTTTTTTCTTTAACTTCAACTCCAGATAAAGTCGCTACATGTCTGAAAACTCGCTAAATGTAGAGACAAAGGTACTAAAGGAGGGTACACACATGAGGATTTTCTAAATGTGAAGAGATTTTTTATCTGTTAGAGAGCCCACACATAAAGATAAAAAAAATCAGGCATTGAACAGTTTTGATCGTACTGTGTGTGGTGTGCTCTGATAATCTCAACACAGCTCACCACACACATAATGAATTTGTCCCACCACGATCCAGAATCTAGTCCTCCAAGACAGAAATCTCACGTGACCAAATGTGATCTAACAAAAATGTAGAAGATAAAACATAGCGACACATAGCAACAACCAGTAAACACATAACTCAACATGGAAGAGGACATAGAAGAGGAAATGATGGTGGTCTTGGGACTGTTTTAAAGGAAAAAAAAAAAAAAAAAAAGCAAAGACAGGAAAAAAATCCTGGAGATGTTGGGAACACAGACATTCCTCACAAACTTTCCATGTCAGGTCAGCCATGCTTGTTTTTGTTTACGTCTGCTTCTTTGTTCCTCAATCAGCTCGCCTCCTGATTGGCTTAATTCCATTCCATGTAACAATTCACGGAGTCATGACTTGGGAGTCGTCGGCTTTCCCCAACACACATGAAGATTTTTGATTGTAAATATTGAACAAGTTTAATATGAACGATTGTCGGCCCCAACCTGTTTTGAAGCTGATCATCAGGACAAATTCACTTTTAACGCACCTCAGACAGCAGGATAATCTGATGGGATAAACTTAACAGACATAAGATAATTGGGCGTCTGCCATCCTTGGTCGGGAATGAGGAAAGTCAGGACAAAAACAGCCGGGTAATCTTAATGTGTACCCCACTTAAGTTGGCAACACTGGGCTGAATGTGATCTGCTATTTAGCACACAAAAGAAGAACAGCAACAAGTGAAGCTGCAGCAAGCAATGATGGCGTCACCAGAAGAGGAAAAAATTCTGCACCTTTCATTTTAATCTTCGATGAAGATGTTGATATCAGATCATGCATTCTTAGTTTTCACCCCCAAAACGTGTAAAAGTTGGGACCAATTTAGAAAAATTCTGCAAATTTTCTTTGACATCTTGAGATGACTATGTACACACACTCTTTGTGCAATCCCTGGCCTCCAAACATGATGCACATTTCTGCCCTGCACTGTGCTGCAAATTCATACATCTGCTGTTCAGCTTCTTCACATTGTGTCACATTTTGCAGCAGCAGACTGCAGCAGTGCAGCGGCCCAGTACGTAAATCCTGAGGTATGTGTGTGTGTGCGTGTGTGTGTGTGTGTGTGAGATGGGACTGGTCCTGATTAGTGTTGTAAGTGCTATACAGTTAAACAATAGTGCGCGGTGAGGAAGCACCCGTGCTGAGGGTGTCATATATTACAAGAAAGGCAGACTCCAACAAATTATGGCTGTGTCTTTGTGTTGTTCTTAGCCCTCCATCTCTCCCTCTCTCTCTCTCTCTTTCCTAGTGTTATATATTTTCACACCTCACTGAGTCCATCGTGCACACACACTCACACACACACATACACACAACTCTCTGCTTGTCTGACTGTCTCCTCCCTCCTCCTCCTCCTTTCTGTCGTTCCTTCTTTCCTCCTCTACTGCATTTTCCTTCTTATTCCTCTTTCTCACTTCATATCACCCTGACTCTCTCTCTCTCTCTCCTCTCTCTTCCCCTCCTCCCCCCCTCCTTCTCTCCTGGGTCATGTTGCAGCAGCTCCAGCAGAAATAATAGGAGCAAAGGCGTGAGGTTGTTATTTGCATAGAAATAGCATGACGCCCCAGGCAGCTTCAGGAGAAGGACACAGAGATCATTTGTCTCAAAATTTTAATGAAAACTTTTGCTGAGACAGAGATTTCTTTCCCTCTACACCCCCCGACCCCCCCCCCCCCCCCCCCCCCACTTCCTCTCTTTCCCCAATTTCCATTCTTCCTCTGTACCTTCCATATACCGTCCCATTCTGCCTCTCTCTGTCTCTCTCTCTCTCTCTTCCTCTCCTCTTCGTCTTTTTCTGTAGAAGCACAGTGTGATTTGAAATTAGATGACACATCAGTATTGTGCCGCTGTGCGCCAGCAGCACGTCAGTCTTACTGGCGGTTTGTCAAAACATCTCAGGAATATGGAGGACTGAGATGTGTGTGTGCTGCTGTCAGCTGTGTGTGTGTGTGTGTGAGGGAGGGAGGAGTGTTTGTCTGTGTCTCAAGTTAAATGTTTGTTAAAGTGATGGAGACACAGGCAGAGTTTCCAGTCACCTATAGATCTCTTAAACCCTGCAGAGCAGCTTTGGAAACAGAAACTGTTGAATAAACTCCTGAAGTGTTTTTTTCTTCAGTCTGTTTTCTTCAGGATGTCTGAAGGTGAATATTTGAAATTAAATTATTAATGAGGACTTTTTGTTGCTGCTCCATTCTTTATTTTGGTCCACCTTTTAAAATAATCTCAGATTAAAGCGGACAAACTATCTGAAAAACACTCATGTTTTAACTTTAACATGAATGAAAAGGTTCAGTTTGATGCTAGTTTGACCTTCAAGGAGGCTGATAAAATTAAACTGAAATGTTATATGTAATAATTCCAAGTTATAACATTTGAGGAGCTTTTTTAGCTACATAAATTAATCTTTTTGAATCAATAAAATCTTTTTAAAACTTGTAGGTCGACTCAGTTTTAGCTTGTTTGTGGACTCTGTTTGTGGACTTTTCTCTGTATTGGGGGCTTGCTCACCCTGTCAGGACTACATTTTGCATATTCACCTGCTCTGTATACATTATTTGTTTAACCCAATCAATTTTAAACCAATGATTTGATTCTGTGTAATATATATGTTAAAGTTATCACTTCAAGACTTTTCATTTTTAAAAGAAAAAGTGATTTTTAATGAAAATTTTGAATTCTGAAATTATAATTCTTTTAATAAAATGGGTTTTAATGTAACAAAAATGCAATAAGATAATTAAAAAAACAACTCTTTTTTGCGATACAGGTAATCATAAATACTTTTGAATATGATAACTGGTTCCTGTTAAGACATATTAGACATGGTTTGATCCATTCACATCATTAGCCTTTATGCTTAACGATTCCCTTGTCAATTCTTCACATTACGCTGGAGCGGACAAGACCTCAGGTCAACGTCACGTGACAAGTCACATTTAATCACGTTTGTCAGTCAGTAGCAGAGTTTCCAAGATGATAACGTAGAGATCGAAGCAAAGCTTGGCTTCACTTCACCAAAAAGGGCATAAACAACGTGAAGTGAAGTTTGTGCAACGCTGTGACATTATGCAAGGGTGGCAACACCACCAACAAGTTAAAACATTTGTTGATGAACAGCATTAAATACCAAGAGCGTGATGTTATATTTATTAACTTACAAACTCAAAACATTTTGTCAACAAAAAAATCTGTAAAGCCGACTTGTTGTACACAAAACATTGACAGGAGGAATCAGTAAGAGAATTGATAATCACATTGGAGTAAGTAAAATCTTACCAATACCCATCCCCAAAGCATAATTTAATTGTATGAATATAAAGATAATTTCAGTGAAATCAAGTCATAAAGGTGCACCTTAAATTATGAAAAATTGCAACCTAGTGAGCAACTTTTGTTGTTGCATTTGTGGTGCCCCCTGTGGAGAAAGGTTTTTTTCTCTTCATCTTGAGTGAGTGATGTTTTCAGACCCCCCCCCCCCCCCCCCCCAAAAAAAAAAAAAAAAAAAAAAAAAGTCAGTTTTTAAAGTCAATCTCTGTAGTTTTCATTTTACAGGTTAACTACTACTGCACAGCACATTCATATGTGCATGTAAAGGCTTAAAATGTAGATTTTTTTCCCTCCTCTTGTTTCCCCTTTATTGCTCATATAAAGAGTTTTACTCTGTAATTTGTGTCATAAAAATTTAAAATTAAAAACTTTAGAGGGAGCTCAAAGCATCAAATTCCCTTGAAATATCCGTGATGCATTGGTGAGCTTGTGAACGAGAACCATGTGCCTGCTTCCCCTTTTGTTTCTTAATAAACAACAAATTAAAAGCATGATCTCCTGCGCACGCTGTCATGAAACCAATCAGATGACGTGTTCAAAGGGTTTGATGCTCATTTAAAGTAAAATAAAAGCACACATATCAGTCATAATTCAAATTATTGTTATACATATAATTTAATCAATTTTACAGATCAGAGCTGAAAGAGCTAATGCTAAATGCTAAGCTGAGCTAAAGGATCTGAATCTCCAAAAAGAGAATATAATCAGAGAGTTAAAGGGTCAATCAGCTGTTTTACATTTTGAGCAAAAGAAGCTAAAAATGTCTGAAATCTACTTAAAATGACTGAACTTATCTATAGACATTTAAACTGATTTTATTTTGTTTTTATTGTTCGTTAAATGAATTCAGGACAAACAGAAAACTTTTCATCATAACATCAGAAACCCTGTCTGAACCTGATCTGGTTCACCTGGAGTCTATGACTCAGACCGGCTCCCTGCACTGAGGTTTAACTCAGCCAATGAGAATTATTTCTGCCTCTGGGAAACCTTTGTGTAACTAAAACTCCAATCTGCTCCCTGTCACTGACACACACACACATGTACACACAGATTTACACACACTATCACCCACCTCCACCTCCTGCTGCGCCCGTGAAGGATGCACTCCCTGCACAGCTGCTACCATGCAGGAGAGTAGGTGGGTGGTGCAGGGTGACCCCAGAAAGCGAGGGCCATCGGGTTGTCCCACTGACACCCTGACACCTCCCTCCTCCACCACTGACACCCCCTCCATCACTGGACTTACCCGGCTCCGCCCTCTTGACCGACACCTCACCGGGACGCCAAGCCGCAGGGTGCTTTAGCGTGCAGCAGGGGGGATGATGCTGATGATGGTGATGATGATGGTGGGGGAGCATCTCTCACGGGCGTGCACCTGGAGAACGAAGAAGGAGAAGAGAGAGAGAGAGAGAGAGAGAGAGAGAGAGAGAATGAGAGAGAGAGAGAGAGAGAGAGAGAGAGAGAGCATTTAAACAAAAAGGCTTCACAGTCATCTGAATCTGGTGTCATGGCTGCAGCTCCGCTCAGCCGACGGCTAACTGGGAGAGAAAAGAGATCTCCCAGTAAGAGGGAGGGGCCGAGGATGGGAGGAGGAAGTCTGCAGTAATCCATGTAAACACACACACACACACACACACACACACACACACACACACACACACACACACACACACACACACAGGCCTCCCTCCTCTCTTCAGGAATATTAATCGAGTTTCTGACAGAGAGAGGAGGTGTGTGTTTGTGCGTGTGTGAGTGTACAGAGTGACAACCTCACTGTTTGCCTGCCTGTCAATGTGTGCGTGTGCGTGTGCGTGTGTGTGTGTGTTTGTTTGTGTGTGTTTGCTTGTGTGGAGGTGGAGATCTTCTCTGTTTGCTTTCTCGCCCCACGTCTGCATGCATGAGTATAAGTGTGTGTGTGTGTGTGTGTGTGTGTGTGTGTGTGTGTGTGTGTGTGTGTGTGGCGGTCTCATACGTCCACCAATCCAAGGTGACCGTGCTGGCTGACGCCTGAGGGCCTCCAGGGCGCCACTGACAGCTTTAGGTGCGAGGTAGAGATTTGTAGTCCCACCCCCTCCTCCACCTCCACCGCCACCTCCCACCAGTACCCATAATCCACCGGGGCCATAAACCACCCCCACCCCCACCCCCACCCCATTCCTCCGATCAGGAGTGATGGCTAAAGAGGTTAAAACAGAAGAGGTGAAAGATGAGAGGTGGCTTGAATACAAAGATACCCCCCCAGTTTGGGACCTGGCCTGATGGATGGAGAAGGTGGTGGGGGAGTGAGCTGGCCTGGAAGGTCAAAGGTCAAGGGTTGAAGCGGGGGAAAGGAAAATGAGTTCAGTGGCCTTGATGTCGTTCTTCATGGAGCTAAAACCACCTCCGGACACAAACGTGTAACTACACACACACACACACACACACACACACACTTAAAACACACCATACAGTCTGAGCTCACCTGAACCCGCTCTGTGCACCTGTCAGCTTCAGGTAACCTCTCTGCTCATTATGCATGGAACACACACATGCACATACATACACACACACACACACACGCACACACACACACACACACACACACACACACACACACATACACACACACACACACACACACACACACACACACACACACACACACGCGCGTGCCTGTCTGTTTTAACATGCACATTTCTGTCCTGTCGTGTTCTGTCGGACTTCTTGCTTCCCACTGTGACACCATGCGTTCACAGAACTTGAGCTGCATGCAGCGCATGTGTGTGCACAAACACATGCATACAGGCTAGGCAGGTTGTGTGTGTAAGATCAGGGTCATATCGACTGCTGTCATGCTTCAGTTATGCTGTTCTCCCTTTAAATTTCCTCTGAGCTTCAGAGCATCAAATAAAAACAGATAAACAAAACATGATGTGATGTTTCGTAAGGTTCAGTTACTTTATTTCAACCTGTAGGTTTGTTTGTTTTGCAGGAAGATGATGATGATGATGATGATGATGATGATGACATTCACTATGGATGTATGACTCATATGGATGTAGATTATCTCCATTTAAGGATCGTCATACTGACAAACCACGCCATGCTACAACATGATACCTGTGACTGTTTTCATCCAGGTAGTAGAATTTTGGAGCATTATGGCAGCAGATATATTCTTTCATTCAGATATCTATGGAGATCCTTATGTGCATAATATTTTTCCAGATTTAGTCTTGTTTTGTAGTTTTGGAGGCGGTATTAAAAGATAGCACAAACTGTTGTTGATTTGGGTTATGGTGGCACCTTTTAGCAAAGCAAATTGGACAGAACACTGGCTGCATGATATAAACACCATCATCATCATCATCATCATCATCATCTCCTTTCTGCTCTTTCGCTGTCTGGATAAAGTAAGGGGGTGAATTTCACGTTAGAGTTCACACATGCGGCTCATCTTTAAAATTCAGGAAGTTTTAGGAGCTTTGTGCATGAGTTAAAGCTCTTTATGTGCAGAGTGAAGTCAGGTGCGCATTTTCATTTACTTATAAATTGTCCTCGCCCTGAAAAATGATCAGCTCTTCTTCTGTTGGACGGGATCTTTAGATGCTCCACCATTGTTCAGTTTCTGATCTGACTGTGCCCCACATGTGTGGATGACCACACAGCCTCACACACTCACACACACACTTCCTCCCCCTGTGTGTGTGTGGTGTGAGGGTGTCAGCACTCTGGGTCTGCCCTGCAGGGGGGGGACGGGGGGCTGTGCCAGGGAACAGATGGTGGTGGCTGGGCAGGAGGGCGGCGGGGCACAGAGGCAGCGGGCACAGTGAGAACGCTGCGATCCTGTGGCCTCGGCTGGGTGAGAACAAGCAAAGTCCTGATGCAGGCTTTTTCTTCTTCGCTGGAACAAACACTGCGGTGCTCTTCTGTTGGAAAAGTTGCGAGCGCAGCAAAATGCTGAGGGAAAATGGACGATGGCCAGTTACTGGGTTGTAAAGTACTTCCCTCAAGACAATAGCAAACATTTTGTCACAACCTAGATACAAGAAGGTTACGGCTGTCGGTCAGGAGGGTAGACGGGAACAAATATCACAGACTTCACTTCTCTGTTTTAATTCAAGTAGATCAAAACTTTACCATAAAAAGATGAAATGAAGCCTCAGAAAAACACCTCTCACTGAGAGTCAAAGGTTTTGCTGCCCTGAAAAATATGAGAGCAAAACAACATCAACTTCTTCAGGTAATCAAACTGAAGATTAGCTGTGCTGTAGCGTTTTCCAGCTCTTTATTGTTTATTCTTTTTTTTTTTTTTTTTTTTTTTTTTTTTAAATCAGTGGAGATCTTAAAAGACTCTGCTCGGTTCTGTCCAACCCCTCCAGTCCACTGTTTGGCTCTCCAGATGTAGTTAGTCCATCTTACTATTGTCTTGGTTTCAAAGAGATAGTGGATTAGTTTGACTGAGTTTACAGATTTTAAAGATGAACAGACCAAGATTATCAGCACTCTAAAGAAGACTACATGCTCTGTCCACAGGGGGTGCTGAAATCAACACAAACTAAATAAATCCTTAGTCTTGCTTACAATTTCAATATTTTATGTTAATTTTTTAAAATGGACAGAATCCTATCTTTGTTTTTTACTCCAAAAATTCAGACTAAATTTTTTATTGTTGTTTATAATTATTTTCTTTGTCTTATTTCTGGTGAAAGGATGTCTTCATTTGGCTGGACTCAATTGACAGAAAAGCATTTTATTTCAAAATAGAACAAATCTAAAATAAGCAAAGATAAATAAACAAATCTGCCTATAAGAAAATAAAAATAAGAAAAACTGACCATGATTTTTGAGAGAAAAAAGAAACTAGACGTGTCCTTTTTTCTTATTCCAGTAGCAGATTTTAAAATGTTCTAAAATATCTGGTCTATTCTAGATTTGTTGTGTTAAAGTGACTATATATATTAAATCTGGTAAGACATTTTTATTAGAAATTAGACTGAAGAATTTGAATTTTTGTAATGTACCTCAGCTTTTTCTCTGCAGAGATTTATTAATTTCAATCTGATCCAGCTCTCTGCTGGGATCAAGATCCTCCAGATTATGTTGGACAAAAGATTTCACAATCCTGCTGAAAACTTCACCAACACAGACTCAAATTTTCTGAATGAAAAACAATAACAGCTAACCTGATGTTATCTGACTACATGATCCCTGTGCCCCCTCAGAGCATCATGGTTTCTAATGGGGTCAAATCTAAACTCTCTGCTTTGATCAGATTGATTTTGAATATATGAGCACCGTGGTTTGAGCTCGACTTTATAAAACAAATGGGTTGAATATATAAACAGCAGAACGAGCGATGTCTTAATATAAACTGAAAAATAATCTGCTCCTGAATGTGTTTTTAACGTGTTGGTCTAAATGATACTGAGCCACAAATCGGACTTTATTTCCATCCAAAGATTCAGTTAGCTGTTAGATTTAAAACAGCATGAAAAGGATCCGACGTGATAAACGCCCACAAACCCGCCGTCATCCATCCTCTCATCCTATTTAAGCTGAACACAACACACTGCGCTGAAAGCAGGCGGCACAGTTTGTCACGGCGCCTGTCGATAGTCAGGAGGGATGGCACATCACCTTGGGACCTCCCTGCAGGGTTTAATACACACAGGCCACTGTGGACATCCACAGGCGCCCTCCGTGACCCCCAACACACACTGCCTCTCTCTCTTTCTCTGCCTCTCGCTGTCACACTCGCTGATGAAATGTTCTTTAATACCCAATTGACAGTATTGACATCCCCTCGGGTAGCAGGGTCCCCCTGAGGGGCGTACAGTATTGATTTTGGGGGACTGTGGGTCTGTGGTCCCCCCGGTGACATGTCCCTGGTCCTGCTGCTATTATTGGGAGATTAGTAGGGTTATTACACCTCCCAGGCCAGCTGGACGTGACACACAGAGGAGCGGCAGCCTGATGACCCACTACAGGAACTAACTGAGGGAGATTAAGATACTGATAGCTTCAGACAACTCAGACACATCACAGAAACTCTGATCAGACTTTAATCAGACCGGAAGGATATTTAGTTTGATAATGCTGAAACAGGAAGTGAAATACGAGATGCTTAGTGGCTCAGGAGCAGATCTTCCTGCATGTGGCGATTCTGGTTCCTGATGTTCTTAGAAGATTAACGGCTCCTGCACACCTTGAGTTGGACTCATGCATCTTCCTGGGTATCTTTAAAGGTCTGAAAAAGTTTGGGTCTGTGCAGGTCTCCTGTATGTGTTGCTTCACTTTCCCTCCTGTCCTGAATTCACTGCGGCTCAGCTGAAAAGGCGATTATTGGCTCCGTGCTCTGGGCTCGACACTCTGCCCTGTGGAGCTGGGATGACCTCTGCAGGACGGGGGGCTCTGTGATTGATTAGCTGGCCTGGGAGGACCACCACTCCCCCACTGGCTAGGGCATATGGAGCTGTGTGTCCTATGGACAGCTGCGTCTGCAACCCTCAGCCCCGCTGGATGTGTGTGTGTGAGTGTGTGTGTGTGTCTGAGTATGTGTGGAGAGTCTGGTCTTGTTTTTTCTGCTCTGGTCCTCTCAGTGCCACATCCTCCTTCAGCTCTGCGTCCTGTTGTGTCCCTGCTAGTGAGCGCTAACTTAGACCAGACTTGAGGCTGAATTGTTGCTTACACACATTAAATGCAAAACTATGGGAGTGAAATCCCCACGAACACATCACAGAACAGAAGAACCCAACAGACAGGGTTTTTTTTCCGTACAGTTAAAACATGTTGACATTTTGGACACTGAACCAGGAGGAGGAAACATGAAGGAGGAATACCTATAACCATACCTCACCTTTATATGTTTGTCACCTTATTTCTGAGCATTTTCTTAATGTTGCTGTTTTAAATGCAGAGTCCTTGAGGTGCAGCGCTGAGCCTGAACATGGTCTTAAATCTGCAGCCTTTGTAGTCCTGGTCCACTCACCAAGATGCCGTATCTCATGTGACATGATACGATCCTCCCTGCCTCCCCTGTCCTCTTTCTTTAATCTCTCTCCTCTCTTTTCCTCCCTCTTGAAAGGGGGGTATCAGGGGGGGGATGTGGAGCATACAGCATCACCAGACCAGGGTGAGTTATAGTCCTTACAGGCCTCTCGTTCAGCTTTGCCTTCATTGTCAGAAGGCCTTTTAGCCAGAAAATCAGAAGGCCTGTTAGTCAGCAAATTAGTTTGGATGTAAGAATATCAACTTAATCAAACTTGTGACTGACTAACGGGCCTAGTTTTTTGGCTGAAAGGCCTTCTTAGAATAGGGCTGATTCTCTTTCAACTATTTGCAGACTCTCCTTTCTATGCTCTCCTTTCTTTCCTCATAAAAAACAGGAGAGTACATAGAGCGTACAGCCCAACCTTGCATTAAACTGCAAAAACTAAACTGCATAATCTTCAGATCTCTGCTGGAACAACCTGGACTGGAGGAAAGATTTTAAAATAATTTTGGAATCGAACCTCAGATTCAGGAGGAACAATGCAGGTTTCGTCCTGGTTGTGGAACACTGGACCAGCTCTATACCCTTGCAAGGGTGCTAAAGGGGGCATGGGAGTTTGCCAAACCAGTCCACATGTGCTTTGTGGATCTGGAGAAGGCTTTTGATCGTGTCCCCCAAAGTATCCTGTGGGGGATGCTCCGGGAATACGGAGTCGATGGCCCATTGCTACGGGCTGTTCGATCTCTGTATTTCCAGAGTGAGAGTTTGGTTTGTATTGCCAGCAGTAATTCAAGCTTGTTCCCAGTTGGGGTTGGGCTCTGCCAGGGCTGCCCTTTGTCACCGATTCTGTTCATTACTTTTATGGACAGGATTTCCAGGCACAGCCAAGTGACAGAGGGGGTCAGGTTTCGGGAGTCTTAGAATACCACCTCTGCTTTTTGCAGATGATGTGGTCCTATTGGCCTCATCAAAAACTGACCTCCAGCTCGCACTGGGGTGGTTTGCAGCTGAGTGTGAAACAGCCGGTATGATGATCAGCCCTTTTCTCAGCCGGAAATGGGTGGACTGCCCACTCCAGATTGGAAGAGAGTCTCTTTCCCAAGTGGAGGAGTTTAAGTATCTCAGGGTCCTGTTCACGAATGAGGGGAAAATGGAGCAAGAGATTGACAGACGGAGCAATTTTGGAATCAAGTCTAAAGATCATAGAACAGTCCAGAGATTATTAAAGACTTAAGTAACTTAAGTTTTAGTGCAGTACATGATGTAGGTTTACAAAACCTGTTTTCTAACCCAGAAGCCAATGAGTGTGCACCACCTCTCAAATGTAACTACATGTAAAAACCACTTGGACTGTAAACCCTGGGATTGGTCTGCTAGGTGGCTTTGTGCTTACTGTATTCAGAGCATTTTAAGAATTGCAGCACATTTGTCGGAAGTGTCCTCTTCTCCTTGCCTCCTCTCTTCTTGCCTCCTTGTTATAGATGCTTAACATAACAAAGTGCGCTCAAAGTCACTGTGAAAAGAAGAAATATGGAAACAGGTGATCTGACGACCATACTAACTACACTGCCCTCTTGTGTTTTGGAAGAGTATTGCAGAGTGAGATGAAGAAATTGATGCAGAAGTATTTCAAGGTCAGGACTGCCTCGGCCGACATGACGCAGAGTCAACGCAGAGGTATAAACCAGGGATTTTGGTTTGCTTAGGAACTAAATATTGCGGAAAAAGCATCAGATTTTCAGTAATAAGGCTGCACATTCACAAGAAGGACTTTGACTTTACATTTGGTGCTCTATTCATCCAGCGTTATAACAACCTTTACCATCCACGGTCTTCTAAAATACACCACAGTCATCGTCTCCACAACGTACTGATCTTATGCACACAAAGTGAACATTAAACACACTCAGTTTATTCCTCTTCACATTCATAACCCCTCATAACCACCTCAACCATCTTTCCATCATCCTATCACACAAACGCTTGCACCAGCAACTCCTAAATGGACTGACTTCATATTTTAATTTAGTGTATGTGGTTTTAAAGTGTGATGGCTGCTCAGGGGAGGGTGAGGTGGAGGGGGTGAAGGCTCATGAAGCATAAAAAAAATGTGATGATTTGCGGAGGGAAGTTCAAGTGGATATGTGTCCGGGGTTAAAAGTGAAAGTAATTCATTACAGGGAGATAGTGCTGGGCCAGATTCCTCATCTTGACGGTTTGTGGTGTGGCAGTCAGGAGGGGTGAGGTGAACGGGGGGTGAAACGGCTGGCGGTGGCGGGAAAGGGGCCGGGGGGTTAGCAACATCTAGAGGCCCCATTGGAGGAGGAGGGACGGCGATGAAGGGATAAGGGCCAAATTGATGGTCATATTTTACAGCAGGTCAGTGAGGAGCGTGCTGTCCAACACTGTAATTACAAGTTTGGTTAGAGGAGAGCCAGAGAGAGAGCGAGAGAGAGAGAGAGAGAGGGAGGAGAGGGAGGCAGAGCGCAGCCAGGAGAGAGACAGTGGTCTTTGTCACGGCCGTAAATGAACAGCCAGCCTTAATTGAGTGGTAACCTCTGAAGCTGTTGTGCTAACACTGCAAAGGGCTGCAGAGATGGAGGGAGAGAGGGGCGCAAAAAAGAGGAGAGAAGTGCTGATAAGGCCTTTTGTGTTCATCAGTTTGCTGCCTTATCCCTCCTGCACGACCACGACTGGAAGCCAACAGCTCTCTCTCTCTCACACACACACACACACACACACACACACACACACACACACACACACACACACACACACACACACATACACACTGAACAGAGCCAGTCTGTACAGAGAAAGATTTTACAGCCATGGAAAGAGAGATATATGACAGAAACATATTTTTTTGTTGACAAAATTTAAACAAATTAACTAAAAGACGTCTCCAGCTTTTTTCCATTTACACCTTATTCCAGCTTGCATTATTATTTAAATGACTTATGAATCAATAATTCCACTCAGGATGGTGTAACAGCTCAGTTTTACTTTAATATTCAGTCTCAAAATGAATCTAAACTCAACTCAGTGTTTTTTCATAATTTTAAAAAAACAACCTCTTGTCCTCTATCACAACTTTGGGGGCGGAGTTTGCTGCAAAACATTATGTCCACATTCATGACCCTGTTTTTTTTTTCTCCATCTTTTTACACCTGCACCATGTTGCCTTGAGTACAAAGACTCAAAGTATGCCATCATAATGTTTCTAACACTTCATAAATTGTATTTACATATATTAGCTTAATCGAAAGCAGGCTCAATAATTTAGTCTACCAAAACAATCACAGGTTTATCAGTGACATGAAGAATGAGGCATCTCTGTAGAGCACCAAAAGTCGGGATCAAGAGGCAACATCCGGTTTAGGAGAATAAAGTCTATGTGGAAGTGCTAAAAGTTCAGAAAGACCGAAACCACGTACACACCAAGCCAAAAAAACAGACTTTAATGGCATTAAAAAAGCATATTTACAGCCTGGTTCAAAAAACGTCTTGGGTCTGAAACGTTTATTTTGTTATCGGCACACGCTGTATGAAGGGGTAGATTTTTTTCTAACTCAGCGGTTTATTAGATATTAGGAATACGAGTTTGTCCAATCAGAGGCTCAGCTCAGCTCACGTGACCTACGGGTGCCCTATAGCTGTTAGAAAGGGAGCTCAAAGCTTGCATCAAATCCAAGATGGCCCTGTGCAATGATCAGCTATATTTGACTGTGTTACAACGTTGCAGAGACTACGTCCATATCTAGTCTATGGTTGGGATCTGAACACATTTCTGCAGACCTTATAGACAATAAAAAATAAATAAATAAATAAAGCGGCAGACGCTGCAGATACTCAGCTGAGTTGGACATTATCACCCTCTCACGTTTGTGGAAGATGTGAGGAGTTTACAGCTCTGTTTGGATTTGATGAATTTTGGTAATTTGAGTGTTGAACTGCCTTTAGATTTGAAAATCATGTGTTTCTTCATTTATAAAACAGTGATAACTTGAGGAGAACTATTAGAAATAATCGGAAACTGGTCTGGATTTACAGATTGAGATCACACACACATTCAAACACACGCACACACACATGCAGAAAGTCAGCGGACAAAATGAAGGCTCCATGGAGCTCCCGTGGCACCAAATGATAATCCTCAGTCCTTCATTACTCAGCCTTAATCCAGCGTTCATTACCCTCTACATAGTCTTTGTCAGTCCCCCACCGGCCCGTGTAAGTAATGCTGTACCGTATCTTCCATTCCAATCACATTCTCCCAACCATCTCTGTCGCAGTGCCCAGCTCCTCTCCAAATGGACGGGAGACACAGAGAGGAGGATGGACGGATGGAGGAGAAAAAAGGGACAGTGGAGGCAGAGCGACAAGCTGACTTCATATCAGTACCTAGATTACTGCTGCTGAAGGCTGAGGTGAAAAGAGTTGTGGGTAATTGTCGTGTTTTTCATTAGCGGTTAGATGAGGATCTGGAGATGAGGGAGGAAATGGCCTCATCATCATCGCTTTGTGTGTGTGTGTGTCTGTGTGTCTGTGTGTGTGCGCAGGGCCCGTGTGCGTTTGCAGATCACACCCTTGATCACAACCGTCCTCGCTCAGTGCAAAGGGAACAAATTGTTCCTCTTTCTCTGCCACGACGGCAGTCTCGGCTATATTCCCCCCATTACCTCTGAACATTGAAAGAAACAAGCCGTCCTAAATGACGAGCGAGAGATTGCAGGAAAAGAGTGAGACAGAGGAGGGGAAGAAAGAGGAAAAATAGAGGCAGGCGGGTGGGTGTGTGGTTTAGGGGTGTGAGGCCAAAAATAAGACAGGAGATGAGGAAAGAAAATGAAAAAGAAATGTCTGCCAAAATTGTGATGAGACGCCACAATCGCTCGGGCTGGGATGAGAAGGAAAATTAGAGCGGAGGAGAATTGAAAAGAGGCAAAGAGGAAGAGGAGGGTGGAAAGAGAAAGAGAGAGAAATGGAGAAGATGGAAGAAGAGGCAGAAAGAAGAAGTCACAGTTTCTCTCTGAAACTTTTTTTTTTCTCGTCATTTGGACCAATGATGAGTTAGAGCTCAGTGGATGATCAACCAAAGATGGCCGTCCTGACTGCAGCTGGACTCTTCTTCTGCTCAGAGAAACGTCAAACCATCAAACATGTAATCAGTAGGCGTCAACTTCATCACATTCATCTAATAAGTCCAGATTTAACATCTTATTTGAAGATTTTATGAGCAAATATGGAGAAAGTTAAAAGTTTAGCTTAGCTGCTACATGCACAGAGGCTACAATCCTTGAGGTGGCAGTCCTGCCAGGGCTCAGTCCCCGACTCCACATCATCCTCCGCCCTTTGTTTCTGACTTTATCCAGTAATGATAAAGAAAATATTACAAGATAAAGAAGAAGGCCCAGCACAAAAAGCAGCTAGTGCTTACCTCGTAAAGACACCTGGGCTGGTTAGGACAGAGTGTGTCCTGCAGAGAGTCAGGTGCACATTTAATGTCTGACTGTAGCGCAGCACAACTAACCTCAGAATAAAATGAGATCAAATGTTCGATGCAAAAATGTGTTATAAATACACGTACAAAACCAGAACTAGAAGCAGAAAACAAACTGAAGTTTGGAAAAGAAAGGTTTATTTAAAGTGTCACTGCAGAATTTAAAAGAAGTCGTGACGACTCTCTGTAGACGAGGAGCCGTATGGAAATCTCTGACCCTCATTTTGGTCGGGTGTACTCAGTGAGACAGATTTGAAAGTCTGAATATTAATGAATCATTTACAGTGTTTCTGTGTGGTGTGCATGATTACATGCATGCATATTTGATGAGGCAATTCGCCGGCGTGCAGTCCACATGACAGTGCATCATCATCTGACACGTTTCTACCTCTGTGCACCAGGTGACAGCGAGGTGTCACTTCTGATGGCACTTTAATTAATTTTGTTTGTCCTGTTCACTGATAGTCATGGACCGCTGGGTATCCATGTTCCTGCTGCTGGGACTGATGCAGAGCAAAGTGTGTGCGTGTGTGTGTGTGTGTGTGTGTGTGTGTGTGTGTGTGTGTGTGTGTGTGTGTGTGTGTGTGTGAGAGCACGACATTGTTCCAGCCAGATGTAGTTCTTCTGCTTCTTTAGAGTCAGCATTTATTCTGAAAGGTAAATTTAAAGGCAGTTAAAAGATTTTAGGATCAATGTGAAATCTTTTAGAGATTTATTAGACTTTGAACTTTCTAACATCACTTTACTGCACGTAAACTTCAATCACGACTTCAGTCACAGACAAATATCTCAGAGAGAGCGATAAGGTGGATTGTATCAGGGGTTTTTTTTGCTAATGAAACAAAATCTGTCTGATTTCTTTCAGACTGAAACACTGGTGCAAAAGATGGATACAAACAAACATGACGCCTGTTACTCAACAGTAAAACTAAAAGCAGGGACTAATCACTAAAGACCGCAGACCATTTTGATCCAGAGGAAGTGAAAACTGTGTGAACACCTGAAAATTTCATCCTATAAGCACGCGCACGCTCAAGTCATCAAAGCCAATTCAACACCTGCTGTTACCTTCAACCTGACCGTTATTCTGCTTCGAACATGCCAATTTTGATTTCACTTCCAGTACATTTTCACCTCCAGAGTGCCAAACAGGTAGGAACACCGAGTCTTTATCATTTGATCACAGAATAGTGCGGCTTAATGGATGTGCCGGCTGTGAGTACAGTGATTTAGCTGTCAGAGCTGCAGCCTACAAACACCTTTCACCAAGAAGACTCAGACTCAGCGCGTTGATGCTTCGCTCAGGAGGTGGGATCACATATCTGGAGCTTATGTCTGCTCTTATACATGCTGCATCATGTCAGATATCATTGTACAACTACTTTATTTCATAATATTAATCTTTTTTTATCAGTGGTGTAAAGTGAATGTTTTGAAAACAAAACAAAACAAAACAACCCCCCCCCCCCCCCCCCCCCCCCCGACATATGGAGGTGTTGGAGCCAGAGTTAAAGTATTTTAGTATAGAAATCAGTTGATAGTATTTATATACATTATATCTGTGTATGAATTATAAAAAGTGTTTGTTATGTTGCAAAATAGATGAGGTTGGATTAGCCTCAATGGGAAGATCATACTTTTGCATCACAGAAGCTTTTTTTGTTCTCAAAGGCCACCGCAGAATGACCAAAAGGAGGAGTGAGTGAGGGATTGTATAAATCTGGAGCCTGACGGTTAGATTTCATTAATTATTTGCATTTTTACACACTACACCTCTTTTATTCCCCCAATTTTTCATTGAAATGCAGTGTCCTGTTTGATACAAGCATAACACTGCAAACAATGAAAACAGACTTATTTGATCTCTAATGGCTCAAGTTTCACCGCCTGACTCTGGTAAATGTTCAATTAAAGCAAACCAGTGCAGATCATAAGAAAAGGTAAGGCAAGACTTTTTGCTTCACGTTTAACCACCTTTATATGGAGACACAGAGATGACATGAGAAGAATGAAATCAAAAATTGGATCCCCACCTGTGCTCACAAGACAGTTTCCCTATCTTATAATTTTTCTGCCTATTTCATCTCAGGGCCTCCATAACGTTAGGACACTGGAACTGAACAAACAAACAAACTTACAAATAAAACTTTCAGGTTTTATTTTAAAAAACCTAAAAAAAAAAAGTTTTTGTTTAATGAGTTACAGTTTGACAGTGTTAGTAGATGTTGGGCAAAAAATATTGTTATGATGTTCTGATGAGAAGATAAGAGTGCAGCATTTAATATTAAATGTCAGCTGTGCAGACAAAAATTTTTCACAGCAGTGAGTGGTGAAATCCTGCAGGAACATGCTGCGAAAAATGAAATAGTTGCAAATGAAATGTACTGTTTTTCAATGAAGCATTAAGCAGACAAACAATCACAGGTCCCAAAAAATTCTAAACTTTGTTGATCTTTCTGCAGCTTTTTTTGTAGTTTAAACTGTTTGCTAATGTGTTTGAGCGGAATTTTTATATATTCAAATGATTTTTTTCTGTTATTCAGCATAAATTATCAATTTAAGAACCGGTAAAGCCACTTTTTTATATAATCTAGATAGATTCTCATGCACCAGCTAAGCTCCAGATAATGCATGCTACAACATGATAAGATAATTTAAAATGAATGTAGGGCGTTGGAACAAAGTGCACACTCTTCAGTTTGAGCCTCGTCCTTCACAGAGCGCTCGGACACACTCTGGAAAAACTGATGCAGGGGAGCGGATCCACGTGCTTTAGCGCCACTTTGATTATTCATAGAAAATGCAGACGAGGGACTCTGGGAGAGAAATGTGGGGGTGTGAGGAAACGGAGGGAAGAGGAGGGTGGAGAGGGGGAGGGAAAAGCTCTTGGTGTAAAAAAAAAAAAAATAAATAAACAAACTAACAAATAAATAAATAATAAACAATCAGGGCACCCGTCGCTGCACACACTGCGAGAAACCAATGGGCATCCCAGCTGAACGTCCTGGAAATTGTGTGTAATGAGAAGGAAAAGATTAGAGGGAGCTCTCGCTAGGCTGTAAATTGACATTAGTAAAAGAAAAGTCTTTTTACGAGGCGGGCCCCGCTTCACGTTCAGACAACAGGAGAGCGGGCGTGGTTAGGGAAACACAGATGAAGTGTGTGGACACATTAAGACTGTAAAATACTGAAAGCGTAGGGTAAATTTAGTTACACGATCTCTGCAGTGGAAAGAGAGAGAAAACCCAGCAACCACTGCAGGAGTGTTAAAAGAGCCGTCAGTCATCATGTGTCACTTCCTCTCTTCCTGATATCAACCAACTGATCACAGAAAAATCAAAACCTGGACATAAATCAGCATCAAATCTTATTATAAAGGCAAAAAAACATGATTGAAGGTAAAAAATACTTGAAGTGTATTTAAATGTTCTAGTTTTCCTCATGTTCCGTCAGGTGACATGGAGACGGCGGGTTTTAAAAAGGTGGTGTCATATTTTGAAGAGAAAGACCAATTCAAAATGTTGGATGTTATTTAATGTTGGCAAAGTTTCATTTTGTGAGAAAACCGCAGGCTGCTTTGAATTTAATGGCTTGTTCTAAAAGTCAAGCAAGAATTCAGCGAGATCAACACGAGATTTGCATAATTTGTGACATCACAAATTGTTGCATCATTTTATAAAGGCTTTGAATTTTGAAAGCAGCTGTAATGCAGAGTTTTAAAAACAGCAGCTTGAGGAAGTTTAGGTATCATTTCATTTTATCGGTTCTGGTTTTGTTTCAAGTTCAGCGGAATTCTCACCGAGGTTTAATCCTGAAAGATTCATGTCGCTGTCAGGAACCACACAAGTCTTACTGAATCCACAAATCAGAAATTTAGAATCCGTTTCAAATCTGAAACAAGTTTAATAGTTACGATTGTCGGCCCCGACCCATTTCACAACCAATTATTGGAACAAATTCAATCTTGATGCACCTCAGACCACAGAATAGTCTAACAGGATAATCTTATAAAACAGAAGATAATCAACCGTTTGCCGTCCTTGGTCAGGAAGGAGGAAAGTCAGGACAAAAACAGCCTGATAATCTTTACGTGTACCCTGCTCAAAGAGTGATTGAGCTATAAATCATGTAAAGCTGCAACAGAGCTATCAGGGGGATGAAGACTGAACATGACCTTTGCTCCAAAAAGCCACCAGGGGAAGCTCTAAAAGTTTTGGCATCAGTCAAGTAAAGTGGTTGCACTGTCCATGTTTTCTACAATCTCTTGATTGAAACAGTCAGTCATGAGATCACAGTCCTCTGCAGTAAGTACTGTTTGTCCTGCAGCCATCTGTGATATCTGTTGCTTTGCTCTATTTTTGATTTCCAGATTAATGTTTTTGGATTGGATTACGTCCATGATGCTTCTGTAGTATCTTGAACCGTCCAGGTAAGTGTGATCCTCTCAGTCTGAGTGAACAGACACTGGTCTGGATCCACACTCAGCTCAGACGGGTTGGTTCCTTTCTTCTGTTCCTTTCTTCTGTTTGTCTGTGTTTATGTTTGTGTTGCTCTCCTCACCCCAACTGAGCAATTCTTGTAACTATGCAGTTGGAATAATAACAGCCTCGGCGACTAATAACCATAATGGTGGCGGCGATTACCACTGCACAAAAAAGGAGCCATGGGTGGGAGCGAGAGGAGTATGGATATCTCTGAACGACAAAAGATTTCATGATTTACTCTTTTTTTTTCCCCTCTTTGTGTGACCCGTCGGTCCCCACCTCACACGCTCCTCTATCCTTTCCCTCCATTTCTTTACTTTATGGCGTCTTCCAACATATATGCACCTTCTGTCTTATTCTCTCCTTCCTCCATCCCCCTTTCACCCCTTAACCTCCCCCCTCCTCCACCCACTTCTCTCTTTCTGGCTAATTTAAAATTTGTCAGACGCTTGCGTCTTCTGGATGGCTGGCCTTTGATATTTTGCGAGCTCCATTTGGCACAAACAAGCCTGCGGCCCTGGTGCATCCTGCTGACTGCTGCACTAGTGGCGGGCCCCCGCCATTTATCTTAGCCCCGGCCACCCAATGCTTACTCATTACAGGAGCCGAGGCACCAGCTTAACCCCCACCTCTCTGCCGACTGCGTGCATGCAAACACACTTAAAAAACAGCCCGCTCCTTCAAGTGTGTGTGTGTGCGCGTGTGTGTGCGCATAAGCAAATGCATATCAGCAAACACATTTGTACCCCATGGACACACGGGAAGGAGCGTGCAGTCGCAGGGACACGTGCTTGCAAATTCAAACACACACACACACACACACACACACACACACACACACACACACATCCTGGGATCATTGCTCATATTCTCAGTGGTCCCCCCCCACAGAGGTAAACGCCTGCATTTCCTCCTACAATGAGTCCATCTCTGTGTGTTTTATAGTCGAGGTTAAATGCTCCATCTTCTCACCTCCCCACTGGCTCAGTACTCCACACAGGTGTTCCTCCCCGTTCTGCACCTCTCTTTGCTAATGTAACTCCTGCATCCTGCTGCACACAGAAACATGTCCGTCAGTGTCATTTAGGCCTGTTTCTGCTGCAGTTTGTGTCTCTGCTGCGTTTGAGCTCACGCTGCTTCACTCCTGAATGCAGAATGGAGTCAATAACGTAGGCGAGCAACAGTGAGCGAAGATAGGGATCGTTTAACTCAATCTGTCACATTTCTGCTCGACTGTTTGGACAGTCGGCAGCAGGTGACAGTGACGGCTTGTTGACTCGAATACTTCCAAAAGATTTATGAAACTCAGACCCAAAGCCGGCTGTTTGCTTGGTCTCAATTTTTTTTACTCTTACTTCAGAGGTGATCTCATAGCTTTTCTCGTCCCTAAAAATGCTACAGATCCAAATCCTCTGGTGGCTCTGTTGGACACGACTAGAGAATATATTGCACGCCTGACTGAAACTCACTCAGCTCCTCCCTGCCCTCATTAATGGACCAGACTTAGCATATTTCAAGCCGTGCAATGCATTAAAACTACATCACACAGCGTCAGATATAAATAAAGTTTTGAATTGAATTGAATTGAAAATGTGGGCTCGCCATTTTCAGTCAATGAGAGGTTGCAGAACGGATCCTTGGCTGGTTAGAAAACAACCAGTGTCCAGCGAAGTCTTGGTTATGTACCAAGCCGTGATGAATTTGTTTAAAACCTTTCACCTCATGACTCCAGAGCAGTGGCGCAAAAAGGGGGTATGCACTATATGCGGCGCATAGGGGCGCCGCGCTGGAAGGGGCGCCAAAATGGTGGAGAGGAAATTATTTTAAATTTGTATTTACTGTAATGAAAGGCAGTTCAATCTTATGATCAAAAACAGTCAAGTCAGTGACTGTCTGATAGGACGCCGGGCGCCCCTTCGCTTCTTCCTCACCCCCCTCTCTCTTCTCACCCCCACCCCCGGCAGCGCATGCTGCAGGCGGCGCGCCCTCTGGAGCATGCGCTGGAGTAACCCCTGAATCACACATACTCCGTGAGCGCCGTCAGGAGCGGAGCGCAGCTCAGCGTACTTCGTAGCAGCTGGATACGCGAGATCACAGGAGAACCACATGTTCCCGCAGGAATCACACCCATGACAACTACTTTCATGATATTTAGTATGTTAAACTCACCTGCCCTCCCAGAGCTTCATTAATTCAGTCCTTCCCTTTTAGTCTCTGTTGGTGTCCTTATATAAAGGATGTGTTGTATCGTATATAATTATCTGGTTTTCCGCCTCCAATATAAACTTTTCCTCGTCCATGGCGTCAGATTTCCTCTGGGTCTGACCCGCTGATGACTGCTGGCCCTGTGCCAGTGTCGAAGTTTTAATATACGAGGATAATTTTACGATCGACAGTCTGAACATGGTGCTTTATTTTGAAAAGACCGGAAACTCTGATCGCTGTATGTGTGAATTGGGGGTTGAACCTGTTCCTAGGTCCAGATATGGTAGTTGCAGAAATTGAAAGTGAACTCCCTTTGAGAAATAAATATCATTTCTAGGATGTAATTGTCCAGCTTTCAGATATCCTCATACCATTGTGTGGATAATGAAGAATTATAGTGGGGGAAATGTTGCACTAAAGTAGAGGACATTATAATAGTTTTGTTTTATTATAGCTGTAATAGCTTTGTCTTATTGCCTAATGATAAAGAGAAAAAAATAAATGTTAACTTCAACATAAAAAAAATAAAGAATAAGCATAATTTCCTGAGTGATTGTTTTTAAACCTCAACTATGGCATGATCTAATAGAATTATTTCACTTCCCTTTACATACAAGTCCATTTATTTTGTTACAATTTAGTGGTAACATTACAGAAAACAAACTTTTCGGATGTCATGAATTAAAGTAGAGATTTTATGCCTTTTCAAGTCTTTACACCATTGATTATCAAATGTCAGAAAAAGAAAAGCAGATGGGATTATTATTATGAATTCTTGTTTGTTTTTCAATGAGCTATTCACCAGCTGCAATATGCAACTTACAATAAAAATGTGAATCAAAGTCTTATGGTTAGTACTTTTTTATTTTAATTTTTTTTTTTTTTTTTTTTTTTTTGGGGGGGGGGGGGGGGGGGGGGGCGCCTGTGTTGGGTCTGCATACCCCTCAAAAATGGGTAGTTGCACCACTGCTCCAGAGCAGACACGAGAGACTGAATTCTCTCAGCACGCTCTGCAGCCGAGTTTAAGCTGATCTGAGTTATAATTCCATGTTTTCATCCCTCATTTTTTGCTAACTGAACTGTGCTTGATTATTAAATATGCATGGATTAACTTCACATTTGTTGCTGTTGCTTTCTTTCTTGATGATGTTAGAGCTCCTCCACCGGTTGCAGATCTGTTTTGTTGCCCTGTACTCGCACACAGCTCCAAAACCATCTGTAGATGTTTAAAAATTGGAGCTGTGGTTCGTGCTGCACGACCTCACCGCCGATACTTTAGCTTTGAAATAATGATATAAGTGCGAGTTTGTCCAAATGTGTCTGAAAACAAGTCTGGACGCCCATCACGACCCTCAACTCAAATCAAAGCCATAGCTGGCAGCTATTGATCTGCCTCCACTTGTTTCTGGTACATGCAGATGTCACACACACACTGACACACACACTCCTGTCTCCTCGGTCTGTGTTTGTATTGTGTTTCCTTTCAGGAAGAGGGGCCAATCTCTACAGCAGTGAAGCTTTAAGTGGAGCAGAAAATAGACATTGACCTATCAGTTAATATCAGTTTAATGGCGGCGCTCTGTGACAGGAGACGCTGTGGATGGAGTGTGGGACGACATCCAGAGGAGCACACACTCTGAGGGGTCTGGTGTGTGCAGACAGATGGCTGACTAAAATCTCACTCACACTTTACGCCCTGCAGGATTCTCTTCATACCATCCTGTTTGTTGGTTTCAAGCCGTCTCATGGGCTCATGTTTCCTGAAAAATCTCACAGGTCATTCAGTATTTTGGACTCTTCTGTCCAGTTATTCTCTCACCTAAACCCAAAGAAAAGTTTTCACAGCAACTCCCCTCCTCCTCCTCTTCTCCTCTTCCTCCCCTCAGACTACTAAATCACAGCCGTCCATCCGTCTGATCCATTATCCTCCCCATCAAGGAAATGACTTTTACTTTAACGTCTTGTTGTTAATAGTCTTGTTCTTTTAATGGGTCGGTCTTTATCAGAATGGAAGTGAATCAGTGATGGCCAAAAGTGATGTCAGGATTTCCTCCGGTGTTTATCCTCTCTGCACCAACTCTTTACTCTTTAATCATCAGCTTTCACACTTTTTACACTGCAAAAAACTGAAACCTTAGGAAGTGCTTTTGTCTTATTGTTAGAAAAAAATGTCTTTTTAGACTTAATACGAGCCTCATTCACCAGACCAGTCCAGAAACATGTCTCATTTGAAGATATTTAAAGACAAAAATCAGCTCTGAATTGTTTGTAACAATTGCCAGTGGAGTAAGTGAAAGTTGATTGTATTTAGACATTATTCTAAACTTGACAAGTAATTTTTTCTTACCCAACTGGCAGATTTTTTTTTTACTTGTTTCAGGTAATTCAGACCTTATTTTTGTCTTTTAATATCTTGAAATAAGACACGTTCCTGGACTTGTCTGTTGAATGTGGCTCATATCAAGTATAATGAGGCAATTCTTACTTTAAATATGTCAAAGCACACCGGCTTAGATGTCAGTTTTTCTGCTTCACCCAGATTTATACCCATGGAGTCAGGCCAAAATAGGATTCATTCAACATGTCGTCGGACCAACTCTGAATCTAAAGTGGTTTTGATTTTTGTTTTTAAAACTGAATGAGCTGTCATGAAGAGAGACGGGGTGAGACGTTTAACCTATCAGCTCTATATACAACAAGAACTGGAATCTAAGCAAGTGTTCATGTTTTATTTTTGGTAAAAAATTGTCTTACAAGACTTAATCTGAGCCACGTTCACTTGACCAGCCCGGTAAAATGTCTCAGTTCAAGATATTGAAAGACAGGAATCATGCCAGAATTGCTCGTTTGTAAAGACAATCAAATGGGGAAATAAATATTTGCTTTTCAAGTTTCCTGAAATGAAAATAATGCATTAATGCAAAAAAAAAATGAAACAAGTACTTTTATTTTTTATGCCATTAGCAGATTATTTTCATGCATCATTTTTGTCTTTTCATGTACGGTGGCCCTAAGAGCACGCAGCACTGCAACTTTAGAAAACACATGCAAAAAGACAAAACACAAGCACATTAAGAAAACTTCTCATCGATTTGAAAACACGTGTGCAGCATTTAGAGAAAGTGTTGCAAAGACCACAACACAACACATTAGAAAAACAGGCTGCGAATGATACAACTTAAGTGTTTCCAGAGGACACTTAAAAGTGATGCACATGTCCCAACACACTTATTGTTGATGCAGATTTTGAGTCACAGCCCTGTTGAGGTTCTCTTTCTGTCAGTGATTTTGATTTATTTTAACAGTGTAATCTCATAATTCAGATATTAGCATATGGGCTAATAACATGTGCATCACTTTTAAGTTTCCTCTGGAAACTCTTCCCATGTGTTGTGGTCTCTGCAGCGTGTTTTCTAAATGCTGTGCATGTGTTGTCGAACTGATGAAGGTGTTTTCTTTATTTGCTTGTGTTTTGTCTTTTTGCATGTGTTTTCTTCAGATGCAGTGCTGTGAGCTCTCAGGGCTATGGTATTCATGTCTTGAAATCAGACATTTTTCCGGACTTATCAGGTGAATGTGGCTCAAATGAAGTCAAACAGATAATTTTTTCTTTAAAAATAAGACACAAACACTTGATTAGGTTTTAGTTTTTGCAGTGTGATCACACAGACAGAGGACCCAGATGCAGATCGAGAAGATTCAGTACATCAAAAAAAGGTAAAAGAATCAAAATGTTTGCACTTTGCATCTCTAGTCTTGGCCCATCAGACACTTTTTTTTTCTTTCAGAAGCAGTTTCATGAAACATCCTAAACCCAGAATCCTGAAGCTCTGTTCACACCTGAAAAAACTGTAAAATAAAAACCTGGTCTCAAACAGGAAGTGATCAGAGTTTCTTTTACCTCTCTCAGGGAGAAGCTCGGCTACATTTCCTGAATCCGCATTCATCCGTGTGTGTTTACAGCACACACCGAGGCTAATCTGACCCGGACTTCGCCTTTCAATATCCATTCAAAGATACTTTTCCAGGAAGGATTGAGTGTCTATAAAAGTGATGCATGTCCCGCCATAACACAGAACGACCACGAGCCTCCTGCCCTCATGACATTCAGAAACGACTGCACAGACATAGGAACACATGCAAAACTTCACACACACACGCACACACACACACGAGTTTGAGTCCCTCAGCCCCTCCCATCAGAGAAATGAAGCCTTTTAATTATCTGCTGATTACCTGTTAGATCACCTTAGCTAATGGAGAGCAGCTCCCCGGGGAGCCATCCAATCTAACTCTCATCACACACAATGGGCTCCTCTTCACTGGAGAGAGTACACTCTGCACGTGTGTGTGTGTGTGTGTGTGTGTGTGTGTGTGTGTGTGTGTGTGTGTGTGTGTGTGTGTGTGTGTGTGTGTGTGTATGTGAGAGAGTGAGAGAGAGAAGTGTATGTATGTGTCTCTGAAAAAGACAGAGATATAGAAAGAGAGAGAGAGAGAGAGAGAGAGAGAGAGAGAGAGAGAGAGAGAGAGAGAGAGAGAGAGAGAGAGAGAGAGAGAGTCCCTTTGAGGCAGATGCTGAGATTAGTACTGAAAATAGCCGTCTATTTATTCTTTCATACTCCAAATTACCAGCACACACACACACTGCTCCACACACACTCCAGCACACAGTGTGTGGCACTTGTGTATTCGGATTTCTGTGGCAGGCTTCCATTTTCATCAGAGCTGGAGTTCAGATCATCGCAGATTATTCCCCGACATGTTTCCACGCAGCAGAGCGACCGGATTCAGCCCTTCTTTATTCTCTCATTCTTTCTGCTCACTGCTTTTTGTTTTCTTCTTTTTTTGGAGTGAATTGCTGCACAATCACAGCAGAACTCATGACAAGACATCTTTAAGGGACTGATTCAATGAAAACATGGAACCAAAACATGATGCCAGCAGCACAGAAAGGACACTGATGACTTTATGTTGATGAGTTAAAAGAGGTCTCAGGGTTTTAGGACAGACCGTTTCCTCTTTAAAAGGGACTGGAGGGACTTGCTTGTTGTCAAAAATCTCACAGTACATCCTGACAATGATCTGGTTCTCAGAAATGGAGACAACATCCAGGTTTGGAGTACTGTTTGCTCACACACCATGGCTACCTGCTCGTTTCTCAATAACAGTAACCTCTCAAGACTTTTAAAACCTTATTGTTTTAAGCATTTATGCAACCAATTTGGTACTTAAAAACGATGTTTAACATGTGTAATGCTCTGAAACAGAGATTATTTGCACTATGAGTGACAGGTGCATTAGAAAAACTCAGATCTCTGGAGGCGTGTTCATCTCATTTCAAAATAAAAAATGTCATATGAGACACATTCATTAGACAAATCAACAGAAACTTAAATATTACGCAGAAAAAATGGCCTGAGTAGCTTTTAATGAGTAAAAACATCTGCCGATGCTCATAAATAAAAAAATAATAATGTCTCATTTAAGGGAATAAGCTTTAAGAATAAGATTCAGTCCTTGTGAAAGTTTACTGAAAATCTTTAGCGATTCATTCAGATTTTTCTTGTTAAGCATAAACTCTACAAGAATCAACAACAAGTGGAAAGCTACGACACTGCAGTATGTCTGCGTTAAGGAACTTATAACAAAGTAAACAGTTAAATAGTAAAACATGAAAAGCTCACAATGGATGACATGTCAGATGTGCATGTTGCAGAATGTGCAGCATCACGATTTGTGTGCTTAGATTTTTTTTTTTTTTTTTTTTTTTTTTTTTCAAAAAGCAGAAAACCAAATAAAAAAGACTTCGGTTTATACTTAAATCAAAAACTGTGTGAGGATGGACATTGTGGCTCCACCTTTTACCATTATATGATTTTGAAGCAAAAAAAACCTCCATCACAGGAGCCGCCATTGTGCAGCCAGAGTCTGCGCAGTAGAGACTATGAGGGACTCTGAGATAATGAGTGGAAGCAGGTGACAATCCTTTTTTCCTTTTGACAGTCTAATCTCTTCTTAACTCTCCTTTCTAATGTTTTTTATTATCCCTTAGTAAACTACAGAAGAACGGCAGCTGTGAGAAACAATTTTTTTTTTCTTTTTAATTTTTTTTTTTTTTTTTTTAACTTTTATGCCTTTATTTTAAGAGGACAGGACAGATGATAGAGGAGGAAACGGGGTGAGAGAGTGGGGAGTGACATGCGAGAAAGTAGCCACAGGTCGGACTTGAACCCGGGCTGCCCGCGTCGATGAGAGAAGCATTTCTTAAAGGTGTATTAATTTTTATAGAAGCCGAAAATTTTACCTAACCTCAAGTTGCAAATCGAAGGTATGAAATACCTCAATCTTTAGTGTATAAAACAGGCTTCCCTTGACAGCACAAGGTTTTAAGATAGCATACTTGTAAACAAGAACAGCAGCCAAATCTAACAGAAGCACACATTTCAAATGATATATTCTATAGATGAATAAAGCTGGTTACAAAAAAACCCTAAAACAAACAAACCAAAAAAGAACAAGTTAAAACATGGTTGAAGATACAAGACAAGAGTGACCAGGTGTCAGGAAATCATGAGACTGAGTGTGAAGGCAGAACCAGCAGATCAAACATTAACTGATCAAATGGCCTCAGTGCACAGAAAGCTTCTTCAGTCTCTGCAGGATCAGTCCGAAGATGCATGTTGGGTGTGAGCTGCATCCTGTAAACACTTGCACACCATCAGTAGCTGTTTGCATGTGATTTTTTTTTTTTTTTTTTTTTTCTAAAGCTGAATATCTCCTGCATCTAATCCACTTCTGACCTGGTCACCCTCTCTGTTTGTGAAAACCAGCTCAGGACAGAGAAACTGAACATCACACCGTCAGTCGTTCTCGTGTTAAATCACCTCGCTCTACACGTACGACAGGAGGTGAAAACAACAACCAGATGAGGATGTAACCAGAAAGCCACAATTCCCTGACATCCTTATCCAGACCCAGGACTGACTGAGTCAAATTGAAGCGGGCTGAAACAGAGCCCGGGCCCAGCTCCGGGGGCTATAGGTTACAGTGTATCACCCCCGGCCAGGGACCAAATGAAAGCCTCGTCTCCGCCATGTTCCCTCATCAGGGAGAGCCTGGCCTGCCATCAGAGTAATGGTGCTACAAACACAGCGGCATGCCGAGATGAAGGAGAAGGTTTCCCAAAGACGCCTGACTGCAGCATCAAACAGGAAAGACACACGGGACGAGAGATAGAGGAGAAGAGAGAGGGAGAGAGAGAGCGGGTGAGAGAGGGAGGGAGGGAGAGAGGGAGGCCCTGGAGTGGTGCCAAGTTCCCAAGGTAGTGTACAAGTATCTTTAGAAGCCGGGCGTCTTGTTAGCTAATACATTACACCAATCACGGCCGGCTATCTTAAGCTACAATTAATCTGTGCGCTGGCACAGGCTGATAGGACAGCAACATGCTGTTTCTTAATTAAAAGCAAACGGATTAAAAATGATTAATAACGGTATTAAATATTCTCATGGACTACAAGCGCGGGGAAATCGGGGGGCTTTCTTATGCGGGCTTAAAACGAAGAAGTCATTAACGGCGGGCCCAATCTCCCTAAGCCAGGGCTTTACTTTGTTTGGGATCACAAGTTGCTTACTTCATGAATATGCATTTTGCCCCTATCAAGTCGAGACCAAAAGGCAATATCGTGGTGTGGCGGTGGTGTGGTATTTTTCCCCTCAGTGGCTGTGAAACTTTGAGTTTTTGATTTGTGACATTTCCTGGTCTGCCTTTGTAGCTGAGGCCTCTGTGTTAACCGCCTCCTGGCCGCAGGCTGCCGCGCTCAGACATCACGGCGGCTTTTTAAAAAAAAATGTGTGTATAAAAGCAAAGACTGAGGTGTGACACGATGAGCAAAGAGAGGGACTGTGTTTGGCTGTAGCATAGAAAACCAGACGTTCTTTAGATGATTTTAGATTATTTCTTCATTTAATACCAAAGATTTTTAACCGTGCTGTTGTTTCTGCAGGTAAACAAAATATCCGTCCTTAAATTCAACCTTAGCTTGAGCAGCTATCAGAGTTCAAGTCCAAGTCTACAAAGACTTGTCACATATCATGTACTTCTGCACTTGCACTTACAATTGTGAGTGCAAAAGTGTGTTCACAGAATAGAATAAACTTTATTAATCCCCAAAGGGAAATTCAGGAGTCACATCAGCTAACAAAGTGTAATGTGCAAAACTTCCAAGAATATAAAAAAGTATAATATAATAGATGTCAGCTAGAAAAAAATGTCCATCAGAGATGTCAGCTTGGCCATAATTCTCATGTCAACAAAACAAAACTAAACAAAAAACACCTCGACAGGGTCCAGAAGGTCCAGGAATGATCTGGCCTTCTTCACCAGTTTGTTCAGTCTCGTTCCTCTGTATCCTGCCCGCTCACAGCAGGTGAAATCCTTCAATGTGGTGTTCATGTCTGGTGTTAGCTCCATTAGCCATGTCTCTGTTAACAGCATGATGATAATCTGTCGGTAATCCTTCTGGTGCTGGGTTAGCATGGCTAGCTCATCCATCTCATTGTAGGTAGAGTTTACATTCTCCAAAATGATGAGCCTTGCAATTTTTTCCAATCACCGCAGTTCATTTGCAAATTTGACCAATCATGATTGTTTCTTCTGCCCCCTCAAGTTAATCGTCAAATGATGGTTGATGGATATAATCAGTGAATAACAGAGGGAACACCTGTGAACGGCTTTGAAATTCGATCGTCATTTCCAGTAAGTGCGAAGCCGCAGTGGTTGATTTGGGACAACGCAACCCTGTAAGATTTAGTGCACTGTTCCAGTAAGTGAGCGCATTTACGGAAGTACGTGATTTGGGACACAGTATCTGTTTATGAAGTTGCAGACATATCCAGAAAAAATGCTTCTGATTTACCAAGAAATGTTGCAGCAAAGGACCGTGCAAGGTAGTTATGATCTCATGTTTTTCAACATTGTGGAGGAAGACAGACAGAAATCATCTGTTGACAAAAAACTTTTTAAAACACAGAAGGAGAAAGACTGGAGGACAACACAACATGAGACAGATCACAGGGACAGGCTGTGCGTACATGTCTTAGTGACTTTTTTTAAAGCTTCATATTAAATAAACTTTTGAATGTGTAATGATGTTAGATGAAGAGTGTGTGTGTGAGAGAGAAAGTAAGAGAGAGACGTCACTGGGTGATACTTAACGCTGAACACGCAATGCTGTTTTATTCTCACTGGATCAAGTTGCCTTTGATTTCAAATGAAATGTGTATTTATTAAAACAAAACTGCAACTAGTTTTGCAGTTGTTGATAGCAAACTGCTATCGTTAGCTTGTAAACATTGATTTCAGCATCCCTCACACTTTTCTGGATGTGTTCTGTTCAGATGTCTGTTAAAGTTTTAGATCTTCTCCTCCTCTTGCTGTTCTGATGTCACAGATGTTTTAACTGCTGCTAATCACAATGTAATTCAAAATGCACTCAGACTGATTTATTTCTTGCTGAATGTGTGTTAGTGTGTGGATTTCAAAGCACCAAAGGAAGTTGCACTCCGATCAATCAAACACGTTGCTCTACTCCTGCCTGCAACTTCTGCACAACGTTAGTCCATGCAGGGATTGCTATTGGACATATTACACAGCTGAGCAGAGTCTTTTGGAAGAAAAGATTTAAAAAAAAAAGAGTTGTCTTTAAGATTGGAAAAGCAAACACTGACAGCTGATGTGGCAAAAATCCTGCTTAAGTTTCATGTCAGTGTGATTCGGATCTGCTGCAATTTGTATCAGTTGCTGCAGCAGTTTGATACACGCTCAACATAATTTCAGTCAGCCCAAATAAATTCGTTTCGAGTTTCAGCTGAGGTATGAATAGGTTTTAAGTGTTGACCTGACAACGCAGCTGAAGATTGACGGGAAATGTCAGGAAGACTTGCAGAAAACACTTTAGGATCAGAGTCAAACCCAGGACAGGTGTGAAGAGGACTAGATCTTGCAGGGCAGCATTAACTACCTTCATTTCCAGGTGTCAAGGATTTTATTTAATGTTAATATATTTATGATGTCATTGAAAAAAAGGTGTCCAGATTCTGGATCTTGTGCATAGATGTCAAAAAGCTGACATTGTTCGCAAACATCCTGCACACTATCCAAGAGGCAAAAACAGACCGTCATCAGGCAGTTTACAGAGAAATGCAGAATGTCCTTATGATGCTGTGGATACAAGCCTGCAGCCAATCAGCATCAGGTGAGGAAAAATACACGAAACAGAAAACACGGAGCAACAGACTTCAAACTAAGGACAAGAAAATACCAAAATTAGCGGTAAATAAAAAAAAATCTTCGACAGAAGTGTGACAATCAGTCATGAAAACAAAATTTAAGCTGTAATTTAACCATTTTAAATCCCACCTTCTTGAGTGCAAGTCCAACAACACCCTGACCCTCCCTTAAAGAAAAAAAAAAAAAAACGACATTAAAATAATTTGTTTTAACTTGATTTGACTGTAAAAAAAACAAAATAAAACAAAACATGATACCTAATTGTTGTTTCATAACTCTAAGCCCCGCCCCCTCCACTAGAGCCAGAAAAGCCGCCTCCCTCCAACCAGAGCCTGTGAATAGCATCATTGTGAGCCTGCGACTACAATTACTGTTTCTAAATTCAGCGGCGCTGTAATCAGGCCCTCTGGTTCTGTGTAATTTAAATACTCATGGCTTCTGTCCAATGGCTCCTGTGCCAAGCCCAAGTGTTAGTTGTAATTGACCATACAAACCTTTTCTCCCCTTTTCTCTGCTAATTTCATAAGTGCTATTTTTAAAATGTCAATTATAATGCAGAATAATGTATCTTAATGTGAGATTAGATGCGTTTTGGCAGGAATCACAGGCCACTCTCATTGGTTTGATTACATTTCTGCCCCTATTATTGAGCATAAAGGCCTTTCTGCTCCAGTCTACACTGCTGCAGCTAACAGGGCACGCTCAGTGTAATTCAAGGAAACATGCTGCAATTGTTGATATGGTTCCTCTTTGATTGCAGCGTTTTAGAGAAGTTTTTCCTCCCAGAAACACCCTCACGCAGGCCTTTGTTGCAGCTCTGAATGAGAAACACGTTGTTGATGTTGTCGTTGCAGCCAGGGGTGGACTTATTCTGCAGTATTCGGCATCCAGGACACTTTTCTGTTTAGAAACCAATTACTTCAACGCTTCTCAAATTGATTTCATTTGCCTGTGCTGCCAGGCTCTCTCTTCTCCTCCTCCTCCGTCTTTTTAACATTTCAAACTCTCACACCTCTCCTCTTTGTCTCCTTTTGTCCTCCTCCCATCCTGTCTCATCCTGATCGTCCGTACGCTTTGACGCAGTGCTTTTTCTGCCTCTCTGAGGAAAACGCACTTGGTGGAAAAACAGATGTGATTGTTATCAGCTTCATGTTTGTTTTAGAGCGGGAGCCAGCAGCAGAATAATAAACATTTTCATATCTTAAAGATAATAATGTTGGTTGGTGACGATAAGATGGTGCAGCTCGTGCTGTTTAATCTTGCTCTGCGTGTTTGTACGTCTAACCCCCCGTGCATGTGGACACATTGATGTGCATATGTTATTTGTTGGTCATGTTGTTGTTGTGCAGGCATGTTTGCCGTGTTTGCAGCCTCTGAATTGTGATGTTGTTTTAAACTGATCACATGACCGACGAAGGACCGAAGCTTCAGTATCGTTTATGCATCAAATCTGCGATATGAACCTGAGATCATGCATTAAATCAGAGAAATTTATACCTGCGTACTCTCACTGTGGGAGGACATTTTCCTGTTTGCAGAACAGTTTTGCCGCCAGGATTTTCTCAGACAAACTTTTATGGATTAGAGCCTCACATTATCCATCCTAAAGTGAAGTTATTTTTCTGTTTTTGTTCTTTAAAATCATCTTTGGTGTGTTTGGTTCAGAAGTTAAGTCAACACTTAGCTCAGAGAGATAGCAAAGTAGTTTCTTAAGCTGAAAGAGACAAAAAAAAGAGAAATTTCTCAGCCTGGGAAAACAACAGATTTTGGGTTTGTTAGGATTTGATGAGGTCCTTTTTGAGGAATCAAAACTCAAACCCTTGAGGGCAGGAAATATTGCAAAATGACCCCTGGTGACCCCACTTAAACTCCTACATGCTAAGAAACAACTAAATATTAAAAACAGATCCAGAAGTCTTAGAATTTTAATATTCTTAAGAAAGAAAAAATTAATAAGACTGATTAGTCTCCATAAATATCAAAGCACGTATGTTGACATAAGTCGATCACATATTTCAGACTGAAATCCCAAAGAAACGTTAGGGACAAGTGTCCCTGCTGTTGTTTCTCCACCACAGATCACCTGTTTTTACAGTTTCTTTTAGATTTCCCTGCTTTTATTTGACAGAACAGAGAGGAGGAAAATGTGGGATGACATGCCCCAAATACAGCCAGAACCAGGAACTGATCCTGTGAACAGAAAAACCAGGTCTACAGCCTCTGCACACAGTGTGCCTGCTCTGAGCTAACCCAGCTTGAATAAAGGTTTCACAAAGTTTGTGTTTTAGTCATAAAAATAAAGATCTCTTCAAGCGGCGAGACAAACCACAGGACCTGAGTGTGAATGGAGTAATACTGGATCAACAAGCTGTAGTTTAAAGAGGTGTCATGTCCATCCTGATATGACACGTTATCTCATATCTACGTCTGACCAGGTCACGATTAAATCCTGCAAAAAAAAAAATTCAAGAGTGGAACCAAACCAAACCTCCGACGCAGAAAACTGCATTTTTCTTTCTTTTTTTCTATAGAGAAATAAAAAAAAAGCTCTGAACGTGTAAAACAACAGAGAAGACCACAAACAGTTGACAATTAATTAATAATTTAACTAATGAAGTTATTAAAGCACCTTTTACTTCAACTTATTGAATTAAAATAAAAAAGTGAGAAACTATCAGAGTGCAGAGAGGAGAGGGTTAATGTTTTTATGAATTCACATTAAAATGACATCATCCTTTAGACATCGCATCCAGGACACACTGGACACACACAGAAAAAACACACACAAAGAGAGATGCAGTCAGATGGAGATGGATTGATTGAGCGGAGAGAGAGAGAGAGAGAGAGAGAGAGAGAGAGAGAGAGAGAGAGAGAGAGAGAGAGTGTTAATTGATGATCAAACACCCACCAGGTGTAAACGGTTGTTTTCTTTTTGCGTGTGTGTGTGTGTGTGTGTGTGAACAAGTTTCTCCACATGCACCTTTTGTACATGTTCAACCAATAAAACTGAGCTTATGCATGCACAACAGTGTGTGTGTGTGTGTGTGTGTGTGTGTGTGTGTGTGTGTGTGTGTGTGTGTGTGTGTGTGTGTGTGTGTGTGTGTTTGTGTTTGTGTATGTGTGTTTCTCTACTTATTTCCATAGCAGCCGGACAAGAGATTTCAAAGACTCCGAGAGCTCTCTTTGAGTCTGAGTCTTTCATATTGACCTCAGGGTGACAGAAATGCACACACGCTACCATCAAGATGAAAGCAGGGACACCGTACACACACACACACACACACACAAGTTAACACACACACGGTGAGTGATCACCTTCCACAATGAGCTCTCTGAACTGTTGTGAAATTCAAATCCAGCTCCAGTAAACACTTCCACACTGAACACACCCTCAGATGATCGTCTTTACCTTTGTTTCCTCTTTAGGCGGTCGGCCTATGACTCTTGCTCACCCTGTCAGGACTCTACATTGCAGTTCATCTCACTCACTATACATTATCTCATGCATACGTGTTGTATTTTTCTTGCTATGATGATGCATTTGACACTTTCCTGAAAGAAAAAGCATCTCTTCCATCAAATTATCTGATTTCCTCTGCCTGATCCTGCAGCCACAGAATCTGTTTCTGGATTTTCTGCCTCAGGTGAGTCTTCAGTGTCAGCTCAGGACCAGCTCCACCTTCAGCAGGAGTGACTCTCCTGCTTTAATGCTCCACAAACACACTCGTCATCCTCCCAAAGCCTCAGTGTTCTCCTGTCTGAACATGATCAAAGTGCTGTTTTCCCAAATTCAGGCTTTCTGACTTCAACAGTCTTAGAGGGGATGAGGAAGATCACACTAAGATGATGAGCGGAGAGAGACTGTGTGTGTGTGTGTGTGTGTGTGTGTGTGTGTGTGTGTGTGTGTGTGTGTGTGTGTGTGTGTGTGATGGGGGACTACATCATCTTTGTAGTCCCTTTCCTTTTGTTTTTCTTCTTCTTCCTCCTCGCTCTCACTCTGGGCCTGCAGATAGGTCAGCTCCATTACCAACGTGCCGGCCCACAAATATTTAAAACAAATTGAATCGCACACCCAATACCCATCACAATTACGGCAGGCACAATAACTAAATTAGCAATTCAACACAATAATTGGAAATGCGGCTCGCCTGGACCCGCGGGCCTCCCTGGAGGGCCGGCTGATCTGTGGAGGCACGTCGAGCCCGCTAATTCCACAGCTAATTACTGATGCACGGCGGAATGAAGCTGTTTGTCTCCCAAATACCATTTTCAGTTCATGGCGAGGAACACAGGACCGTGCTGAGACAGACAAAACAACAAAGAGTGCAGACACAAGAGCGTGGTCATGCTTCTTTTACTGCTCGGTGGCGTCTTGTTTGTTTGTTTTTGTGTGTTTTATTTCCAGATGATGAACTTTGGTGTGTTTGTGTAAAAAGCCGACAAAAATGTATCTTTGAGACGGAATTCAGATTCTGCATTTCAGAGCTGATGATGTGACAGTGGATGAAACTGTTGCAGGAAGCTGCTGCTGCAAAATTCAGGTTTCTCAAAGAGGTTGTGAACTTTCTCTGTTAGCCCAGGATTCCTGCTTCAGACTTTCTGCACGCTCACATGACGGGGACGCCATAGACAATAGACAAAACTATTGCAGTTAAAAAAAAAGAAAAAAACATTGCTACAGGAGCTTGGTTTGTTGATTCACAATTTAATCAATTCTTAAACTTTGAAGGATTCCTGTTGAGGAAATTACGCACAGTGAAACGTAAAACTTGAACATAGAGACACAAAAGCTCAGCAGCAGACTGCAGACAGAGGCAGCAAACACTGCAGCTCAGATATTCATCTCACGGAAAATGCACAGAAATAATAATAAAACATCGATAAATGTTCCAATTATCTGCATTTTATTTTATCAGCATAATCCTACAAATACTGTGATCATTACTAAACTGTAAAGATGATCTGCTGGAATCTAAAGTGCTGATTTTACCTGCAGCAAACAGAGAAAAAGGAGACTAAAGATGGATCAGATCATATTCATTCATTAACTGAAGGCTCTTATGATGCATGCAGTATGCCTCTCTGCAGCTGCACGGCTTCTTTCTTCTGCACATTACCTCAGCTGATGAATTTACAGTATCTGCAGAAGACGTTTGAATGCATTAATGAATAAAATTACCGTCCTTTATTGCTGATTCCAAGCCATAACTCTACAAATAACCCCAACCTGAGCAGGTTATGAGTTCAGAGTACGCTTCATGACCTAGACGGGTTAACAGGAAGACACTTTCATGGCAATAAAATCTCATGGAGGGATTCTATTTTGAAATTGTTTGTTTCACAGTAGCCAACTCTACATCCCTGGGTTTCCTAGTTGTAAGAAATTATTTATTCTCACAATCCCATGTTCCTTAAAGTGAAATTCTTATATTATTAAACAGAAAAAAAAGTCTTTTTGGACTTAATATGAGCCCAATTCATCCGACAAAAAATGTCTTATTTCAAGATATTAAACACAAACATGATGCCTGAAAAGTAAAGTAGTAAAATAATCTGCTGAGTGGAGAAAAAAAAAGATCAGTCTTAATTTAAGAAACTTAAAAATTACACGCAATAGTTGCATTTAGATTCACCTAAATTGGCTCAGAAAACTTAGCTTCACTTTCCTAAACATGCACAGACAACATGGAAGTTAATGCATGCTCTTGAGCATGGTCGCTGTAGAGGAGAGTCTTACTTGAGTCCTTGTGTTAAACTTTCACTGATCAGATTCAGCAGTTTGTAGGAGATCAAGGAGACAGAACGCTGCTGCAAACAGGAGAAAACTTTTGACTGCAGCCAGAAACACGTCATGCAACCTGCTTCTTTGTGCACAAAGTGAGAGCTCATCTTTCTGTTTTTCTGACTGATGTAAAACATTTAAAAATCATTCCCGACATTCAATCAACATGCTAAACTGAGTGTCACACCCTCCTGCTCTGAAACGTATCATTATGCCGTTTCAGAGACTCTAAGAAGGTGACATTTCAACCACACTCGAAGTCTCTGTCTCGGTTATTACAGCGCTAACTTAACAACCTCTACAGGAGAGCTGCACGCAAACACAAACCTGCATGTTTACATTTCTGCACAGCTCCCCAAACTGACGTGCAGCGCTCTATATGCACAACAAGATAAAACGATTACTTTAGATGTAAATGAGGAGTTCAGATGAGGACCAGGCTGTAATCTGACAGAGGCACACGGGATGCCGTGCTGAAGTGGAGGGAGGGGTTCGTCTTTGGGGTTTTTGAATATCGAGGCGAGAATTAGCCGCCAAATTGACCATGTCGCTGCATCAGAATTTCCCTGCCAATCAGCCTCGAACATAAACGACAGAGCAAGAAAACGACTCGTCCGAGCGAGCTGCGTGAACGTACGGGATGAGTGGATGAGGGGGGAGTGTTTAGGCCGGGTGATTGAGGCTGGCACTAATTTGGATCCTGTCCTCGTAGCCCCGCTAACTAATCCTCCCCATCTCTATTTATCCTCTCAGAATCTCATCGGGGGAAGCAGGCGTATATTAACAGCTGGAGCCATCTGAAGGGCTCCCTTTTGAGACGTCGCTCCACTCGTGTGCCGAGAGCTTAGCCGCGGCTAAGACCGGTCGCTGACACTTCCAATTGAACGTATAGATTTGTGGCAGAGTTTGAGGGTCTAAGGATGGCATGATAGCCTAATCTGATTGCTTCTGGGCTGGAGGGGTTCAGGCCAAGTTATGGACTTAAACCAGAGGAGCACAGACAAACAGCATGACCCTAAACTGTCATTGTTGGGCTGGATGGGCTGTCAGGAGACTCTGAGAGAAACATGATCCGGGCCTGAGCTGCAGTCATGTCTCAGCTCTGAGTGTGTGAGAGGAAAGTTTGAGGGACTTGACCCCAAAGTTGGCAGAGTAAATGATGTCAGAGGAGTTTTAGTGTCCTAATGAATGTGAGGAAAGTTGATTGACTGCTAATTTAAGAGGAAAAACACTGAAAACATGAGAAATTTACCACAGAGGGAATTTTTTAAATGCACTTCATGTCTCTTCTTCAATATAAACAGAATTTAACCCTCGGGATCCCAAGTTGTTCCTCGTCATTTTTGCTTCTGTCACATTTTTACGCACTGTTACCCATTCTTCTCTGCAAGTAAAGTCCTGCACCTCTATAGACTCAAGACAACCGTGGCTATAGATTGATGTAACTCAAGTATGTCTTCATGCAGTTTAACAAAAATTAAAAACTATAAATTATTAGAGAAAAAGAAAAACAGAAAATTAATTTCTATATTTAAAAATTTTTAAAAAAGGAAATAGTATATACAACACATTTTCATGTAGACTTACACCTAAGGAACATAGGAAAAATATTGGTGGCGGCTCTACGATCAAAGAATCTTCAAATTTTGATTTTTGGATTTTTTTTTTTACTCACTGTGGTCTCATTTTCCCCTGCAATGTGAATTCCTGCTCCTCTATGGGTTCAGGATAACTCAACAATGTCCCCTGAGCAGTTTAACATCATCAGAATGCAATAACTATTACAACATTATTACAAGCTATTTACTCTCTATAAACCACTTACAGTCAGAATTTTACAGTTTACAGTGCAGAGGCATCATGCTGATCTGCAAAGAAGTGTCTGTCAGTCTCTGTCTGTCAAGACAGAGTGCTGAGCGGCTCTGAGCAGAAAGTTTATGCCTGCAAGAAAATGCCATAGGAGCAAAATTCAAAGATATTTTGAAGTGCGACTACAGGGTGTATGTTGATCATCCAGGACTTGCTGAAAGCATTACAGAGCGCTGAATTATTCGTTTTTCACAGAATTTGGCTACAGCAAATTTTCTGCAATTTTTTTTAAAAGGCATGAAATTCAAAGCAATGTTGATGAAATTCTCCCGTCTTCTCTGCTCTGTTTAGAAATGCTGCTAACATCACTTGTGATACATTCAGGTACCTTCAGAAACTTAAGATTCTGACTATTACCCCAGGTTTTTTTTTCAGTTTTCGTTTGTTTGTTTTTTCAGTTTTTGGATTGAACAAACGGTTTGTAAATGCCAGTCAATTAAAAATAAATGGTATTTTGATCCCGCCGGCAGGATTGGGATCCTGAGGGTCAATCAGGGAAGGTGCATCTTTGATTTGCTTGTGTTGTCATATTTTTTCTCATCATTTTTTATTTTGTCTTTGTATTTTGGGCAGCCTTTCTTCCAAGGTTTTATGCATGTGTGTCCATTAAGCCAGATTGGATGATCAATTCTGACTGTAGTCAACTGTAATCAGTGTGAACAACACATTTCTAAATAATGTGTCGTTATGAGAAGCATATCTCATTTCTTTTTCATTTCAGGAACACTGTTACAAATAAAGTTTCTCAAAATCTTGATACTCAAAGTCGAAAAGCAACTGCAAAAAAAATAATTATCCAACTCAATGGGAGACGTTTCACCTTCATCAGCACAGGAGCATCATGGGAGGGAGATAATCTGTCAGCTAATAAAAAAAAAAAATTCATCTGTGAAACTCCAAAATGTTTTTTTTTTTCCAAGGTGAGTTTTAGCCTAAATGCAGGAAAGAAAAAAAAATGGCGTCCACCGCCAAGATGAGTGATCCTAATCCCACCTGAAGAATCGAAGTGAACAACAAAACTTCAACTAAACCATCTGCAGAGAGCCCAGAGCCCAGAGCTGCACACACAGGTGACCCAGGTGAGGTTGGTGTTATCTCTGCAGACCAAAGAGGAGCATCTCCATCCGAACAGACAGATTTTAAGTCACTGCTCCTTTAAGGAGGAATGAGCAGAATACAGTAATATCACAGACAGGAGACATTAATAAGGACTAGTTTTAATAATGCACCAACCGAACCTCAGGCTCGGTTTTCTCTCGGTCTTAAATACTATTGACAAACAAGCTGCTTCATAAAAAGAAGGAAACATTGGATGCAATGAGATGAACTAAAAATAATAATAATTAGGAAGCAGTCTGGTTGTATTTTAGTGTCACTACGAAGTCTTGGGAGCTTTTTTCCAATTCTTCCAGCACTTTTTAATGAAACGCTGAAAACTTTTTGTATTTTCTGATATTTGATGCTCAGAGTTTTTATTTCTGTCTCTTTTTTTTTTCTCTGCATGAACCAAAACAGGAACGCAACAAGGTCAGAGAAACCGTCTGGGCCTCATTTCCAAGAACGTCCCAGCTAAAGAGTTCAGGCATCACCCAGTTCAACCAAAACAGACACACACATACACACACACACACGCTCTCTCACACACACACACACGCTCTCACACACAGCACCCTATCTTCTTCTATTCCCTCTCCTCTGATTAAAATAACCTCCGCTCCCGTCGGGGAGGAGTCAAGATATTTTAGAAATAAATATTCCCCCAGCGGACGGACGGGACAGACTGAGATCTGTGTGTGTGTGTCTGTGTGTGTGTGTGTGTGTGTATGTGTGTAGGTGAGTCAGTGTGTTGATGCTCAGCTGTGTCCCCCTGATGCCTTATCTCTCCACCCCCCCTCCCTCCTTTCTCTCGGTTGCAACACACACAAGCACACACACACATTTGTGCATGAGTCTTTATCAGAACCCGACACTTGGGCTCGGGCTGGTAATCAGAGCATCCCCCTCCCCCTCTCTGTCTCTCCCCCCTCTGCCTCCCCCTCCTCCCCTTCCACTGAGGGAAGAGACGCATTCTAATCTCAACTGTTGCATATCTAATACTAATTGGAATCCTGCAACTGGGTCACTCTCATTGTTTTTCAAGTATTGTCAAGTCGGGGAGGGGGGGGGCATATGAAACAGAAATCACACCCCTGACACCCCCTGACACCCCCAACGCACACACACATACACATATACACACACACACTCACCACCTTCATCCCCTCTTTAGCTGGAGCGCCTTTGATTGGATCCTCTCACTCACTCCTGTGTGTGTGTGTGTGTGTGTGTGTGTGTGTGTGTGTGTGTGTGTGTGTGTGTGTGTGTGTGTGTGTGTGTGTGTGTGTGTGCAACAGAGAGAGAGAGAGGAAGATAGAGAGATCAAAGAAACACACACACACCTGCTTTGTCTGATGTGTGTGTTTGAGATAGTCAGACTGCCCTGGATGACACAGACCAGTCTCTAGAGGTCGGTGCTGTGCAGACACCCATGGGTGCAGATGAAGACATGATGGGGTGAGAGTGACTCCTCCGCAGAGGGTGAGGGGAGATCAGGGGTGATGCTTTCCTGCATAAAAAGAAAGAAATCATGTAACAAAAAAAATAAATAAATAAAAAAAAAGAGATGTGATTGTTTAATTAGATGAAAGCTCAAAGTGTCCAAACTTGGAACTTTCACTCACTCCTCCTACAGCATGAATCCACTTCAAGATCCTTTCAAAATAAAAGCCTGTGACCTCCTCTGTGACCCTGTACACCCCGTCCCAGAACCACTCTTCTCCGGTCACAGGCCTGCTCTTAGACTGTGTACTTATTCCCACCTGTTCATCCAACAACCGCCTGTAGCTCTGCTTCCAAATCAGCCTCTTTCTTTCTTTCTTGGATCCCGTGAGCACTAGCTTAAGCAATTCCTTCCTTAGGTCCAAAACACACGTACTATCACACACACTTATACACAACATGTCTTAGTATGTTATAAATTTTGTAAAAAAAAGAAAGAATATAACAGGTCATTCATATTAAAGTATCTGTGAGGACTTTCTGTTTGCAGTGCTCCCTGTGTTCAGAATCGGTACTGTTTTTCCAGGATGAAGACTCGTTTGTTTTGGAGAGCAGACCTTTTTTTCAAACTCTACTTTTCTTTCAGGGTTTTTCCTGCATAAAAAAACGTAGTGGTGGCTGCCGACACCAAAGTCCTTATCGTCACCAGCTCATGGCTCAATTTTTTTCCAATCGGATATTCCACAAGCATTTTTCTGTCAGTATCTGTCATTTCAGGAATATGTCGCTGCAGTTACACGCAACCACCAGTAGTTAAGGTGGCGCTGTGTCAGAATTAGTGCCAGCTGACCTGTCAAAGCATCTTTGATTGTCTATTTACCGTACAGTCTATGGCTGATTTTCAAACTGGGGAGCCTGGCGTTATGGCAGTGAGGGCACAGGGTGCCCAGTATGGAGTTCAGGTAGACCGCATTTTAAAAATTGTTTTAGATGTACATCCATTGACAATCTTCACCGTGGCGCCTGACTTGTGCATCAGCAGTGCGAGCTCCGACCCTCACAGCAGAGCAGTGCTGATGCACATACAAAACGAAGACTTTAACATAAACCAGAGGAGACATGAACTGTGCCTGTAGTTTCCATAAGTAACAACAATAAATCTCTGTTATTCAAACACTAAAACTTTATCAATATCCTGGTTGTTCCTGCACAGATGTGAACGTGTAAACACAGATTAATTCAGCTCTCTCTGTCAGAGCAGCTGACTGTTACTCACTAACAGATCCAACAGAGTTCAACATGAGCCTTAATGTTCATTTCTTAGACATCAAAGAGAAACTTTTGAGGTTTTAAGCAAATGTGAGGGGCTGACTTTTGAAATAAAGATCCTGATCCACCATAAGATGTTTTTAAGACTTTTGGATTCTGCTTTTCCTGTTTTTTTTTTTCATGATTTTTATGGATCAATCATAGCAAAATAATAAAAAAAAACTTTTTATTTCAAAAGATTGTAAATTATGCTGAATTCAATGTAAAAACAGGATATTAGAGAAGAGAGGACAAACACTCAGAGGAGAACATGTTATAGAGGTTTCGCTCCAGTCTGCGCCCCCCTCCCCAGGCCTCCCCCATGGCCTCGAAAACTGCGAGAGAGTCAAGAGCTGCGTCTGTGCTCTGAATCCATTAACGTGTTGCTTTTTGACGCAGGGGTCAGCACACCTGAGGGGAGCAAAAGCATTTAAGTAAAAGGAGAGAAATGCTGATTTGGAGTATGCTAAGGTATTCTCATGCTTATAATCTTTACTGTAAAGCCCTTTCCTTTAAAACTATCGATGCCTGCAGCCTGCAGGCGCTCTCCGATGATTAATCGAGGGAAAAAGTCACAGTTGGCTGTTCTGTACCTGAGTCCCTGCGCCTGAGCCGGCCCAGGGAAACCCTTTTGTTTTAAGGGGGGCGTGGGACGATGGGCTGGCAGTAAAACAGATAATCCACATCCACTAGAAGTCTCCATTCTCCTTGACAGAGGGATAATGCTTTGTACCTGCTGTTATATCTACTGCCATCTCCTCTCCCAGATGTGATCGATGCTGCGGCTCACGCTTGCCATTTAACAGATATACACCATTAACTGTACCATGGCATCCAAATCTAACCGGAGGTGCTTTCCAAAGGCCAGTAAGTAAATTGAAATGTCTTTCTAAAGCTTGATCTTTAGTGGCCTTTAAATAGAAGAGAAATATCACGGCACGAGAGGGAGAGAACGAGAGAGAGAGGGAGAGATGAAGTGGAGGGAAGAGAGAAGTCAGGAGGAGATAGCAGGAGCACGACGTGGCAGTCACATACAGAGTGTGTGTGTGTGTGTGTGTGTGTGTGTGTGTGTGTGTGTGTGTGTGATCACTGAAGTCTGTGTCAAAAATTAAGAATACAAGAGGAGAAGGCTGTGAGTGAGAGGGGACGTCTGCCTCTGAGCGTGCAAAGAGACGAATCAGTATCAGAGCAACAAATCATGACTGCAAACATCAAGTCAAACATGCAAAGCGAAGAAGGGATTCTGCATCTCACCTTGTACATGCATTCTTTAAAATACTGAATTATAGAGACATAAAGACACAAAACATGACTTAAAAACAGAGCACAGTCAGAATGAAACATACAAATTCAAAGCAAAGCAGCTGGACGAGGAGCGGAGAGTGGTGAGACGTCAGGAAGTAGAGATTACAGCTGTAGATTTTATATTGGCATCAGAAGGATGTGATAAAATCATTAAGGTTTGATTCCTGCTGAGAGCTTCTGCAGAAAATGCTGATGTGTGTGTCTGTGTGTGTCAAATAAACTTTAGGGTCAGGATTTATCCAGAGAAATAAAAGAAGTCCTGGATGAGTGACCGCACCGTGTTACAGAAACAACTTAACAAAGACTGTCTGGACTTGAAGTCGTCACATTACATCACGTACTGACCAACAGGACACACTCCTGTAAGGACTGTCTACATTCAAAGTTAGTCACATTATTAAAAAAGTGTGTGCATTTATTAACTTTTAGCTGCTGAAGAGTCTGTACCATTTGTATGCTTTGTACAAGAGGTTGGATGGGGCAGAGCTCCGAATAAGACTGAGAAAATAAAAGTGGTTTTGGACATCGTCTAAGATCCACAACTTGCAATCACAAAACTCATCTATCTGATGAAGCAACCAAGGATTTGATATGTACATAATTTACTCAAAATCAAGATGAGGACAGGATTATTTTTTTTGGAGTAACTGTACATCTGAAAACCTGCAACGGGTTTTGAAGCTTCCTCCTGAGAAAATCATTTTATAGAAGTCCAGATAATTTTCTCAAACACTCAATGCTTTCTTGGAAAAATGTGATTTTTAAAGGAGGCTTGAAGCAGAATGAAAAACAGTATCAGGCTTTAGTTTTCACTGAAAGACTTTGGGGAGCTGGTTGTAAATCTGCAGCTGAGAGTGCAAACATAACTCAGTCAGCGTCCAACAAGCGCCTCTGTGTCACTTCTTCACCAGCAAAATGAGTCCAGATTACACGCTGAAAATATACAAGTCTTTCTTTCCCATCATGCAACAGAAACAGATTTAGATTCAAATTAAATTTCCTGTTTCCCTCTCTCGCTCTCTCCCTCTCTCTCTGAGAGAGGAGAACCAATGGGCCCTATCGGCCCCTGAAGACCAGCGCTGGCCCCCCCATCGCTCACCCAACCTCATTAACTCGAGCCCCTACACACTCCCTGTTAGTCACAATTCAGAAAGCATACAGTTCAAAAAGCATGCAACACACACACACACACACACACACACACACACACACACACACACACACACACACACACACACACACTTAATGCACATAATATACAGCAATTAAAAATGCAGTCTTGCATATTGGCGTGGCATTTATGTTCTGTAGCGCAGTAATATTGACGCTCTCTGGTTTGGTTCTGTAACTGGCGGCTGTTGTGAAGAGAATCTGAATGTTTGCAAACGAAGCAGCAGATATGCACAGGAATACTTCCTGATCCATGAAAAAACACTGCGATTAAAAACTAGACGAAAAAAGGTTTTTAAAACTCCTGAAAAGAATCAAATTGTAGTGAAATGACCTTTTTCAAACGGGACCCAGCAGGAGCCTTCTAAAGGACCCCCTCAGAGTCCCTGAGCCACACTTTGAGCACCTTTGTCCTAACATTAGCAGGTGTATGGCTCCCAGGGACAAAATCTCCTGAAACAAATGGCTGTAATGTCACCTGTGCGTGTGCATGTGTGTGTGTCCGTGTGTGCGTCTCTGCACAGTCTAAGCAGTGACCCTGAGGCTCCACTAGATGGCAGTGTTGTGTATTTCAGCACAGAGCTCTGGCTCAGTGAGGCTGCACAGAGTTTATGAAGTGAACGCCTGAAACCAAAGTATGCACACAGACCTGCATATGATGATTTATCAGGAACTATTTAAGAGACACAGATTGGAAAAAAACAAACAAACACTGAATAAAAATAAATCCTGTCGGTCTGTTTGTTGTTTCTCCAACTTCAGTGTCCGTCCCTCAGCTGGGTGCAAAATCTGGTACTGAAACCAAAGACCATTTCCTCTTTCTGGCCTCATAATAAGGTTTTCCTGTCTTTAATTTGTTAGTGAGATAAAGACAGATGAGTTAAATGTTTGTTATAATTTCTTAAAGCTTTCATCAGATCAGCTCCCCAACACTCAAAGATAAAAAAAAACAAAACAAAACAAACACGCAAACAAAAAAACATTAAATGCAGGAAAACCATAAAGTAAAAAGCAACTCACATGAGCAAGTGATGATTAATTTTATAGTTTTAAATTTCAACCAGCTGTTTCTCATGATCCTAACAAATGGAAGGCTGAAATAAAACCCTGTTTCTGTATCAGTCTCCTGCTTCACTTTCTGTTTTTCAAACATTAAACATGAGCAGGTTGATGACGCTGTTCTCTGCTTCCAGAAAACCTCCAATGACACAAAACCTGCTCATTAAACAAAAAGATACAACCAATATATTTTCCATAAACTCTAAAAACCCTACAAGAGGTGTTTGGAGAAACGTGTGGTGTTATTAAAAAACGAAAACCATAGCATACGACATGAAGGTGGAAAAACTGTGATGCTCTTTAAAAGGACTTGAAACTTGATTCAAATGAAGAAAACATCACAGCCGTGGGAAAAAACTAGCGACCACCGGGACTTCAGTCAAAGCATAGGTCCTCCTTCTCAAATATTAAAGGAGAAAATTAAAGTTTGGAGGATTTGCTTTTTATATAGTTCAATATTCAAACTAGTTCTAATCTCCAAACATTGTTTTTCATGATGCATTAGTGCAGTCAGGAGTAAATGTGTCTACAGTCTGCTACGTCACCTTTATTTACAAGATATTCACATTTTAAACTCACATGCTGCAGATTTACAGATCTACAGCTGCAGGAACAAAAACAGTAGGGAACCGGCCACAGAATAAAATCAGCAACTCTTTGGTTTCAAATCTGGAATCAGAGTCGTGTTTCTCTGCAATCGTCCACATGCTCTCAGGCTGGACGGTGAGCTTCTGATGAAGTCTGTGCAGAGCAGTTAGAGCGAACATTTAAAGTCACTCTTCATTTGAAAAACTCAAGCTCAAGAGGACAGAAGATAACAAGCGTCTGATTGGAGGGACGCTCTATGTTCAACCATGGAGACGATGCTCCACGTACAGGTACGGCAACACCACAGAGACAAACCACACACAGAGAAACAGGAACAGAGAAAGAAAAGAAGAGTTCTCCAGTAAGTTTTCTTTGTCACTTTCCATTTTATCACCATCTGATAACATGACAGATGACAGATTTTAGGACAAAAGATGTTTCAAACTGAAAATGCGCCAACATTTAAAGGCTGGTAAAAGGTTTAAAACTTCCTGATGTGAAAGACAAAGACAGTCTGGAGCCCTCAGAATGGCCCAGGGCCTCGGGGCAGATGTGTTTTGCTCCAGAGTCTAAATTATTCAGATGAAAAGTTGGCTGAGCAAACAAGACTAGAAGTCGGAAACAGAGTGACTGGTCAGATATTGGGATCAGACACGTCCCGTAAACGTCCGGACTCGATGCAGACTGAGGTGAGGCGCTGCTGAAATGACGTCTAAATGGAGTTCACTTTATTAACACCTCTGATTGTTGGAGAGCGAGTGATGAGCGAGAGAGGGCGAGCGGCAAAGAGAAAAGAAGAGTTGCCTCCAGAGGATTCTGTTCTCATTAGGCTCTTACTCCATTTATTAATAGCCAGTCATTGGGGTTGCAGGGAAATTTCCGTTGCCTGCCACTACGCATGTAGGAGTGATTTTTCTTTCACTCAATTGGCTTAGCGTTGCACTATTCGCTGTGAGTGTGTGTTTTTTTAGAGCGGCCCCGGCTCTCTTTTGTTTCCCTCTCCTTCTCTCCGTCATGCACACTTCAATGGAAAGCTGTCAAAGTTATCGGGAAAGTAAGACTGGTGTACAAGCTGATAAAAATGTCCTGCTATTGGTTGTCAGACGTGTCAATACACAGTGTGTGTGTATGTGTGTGTGTGTGGAGTAAGATTTCCTCCCTGCGAGCTCGTTTAGTGTGCTTTATGGAGGCTGGAGGAGTCAGACGACGGTGATATTTTATAACCCAGGTTCCACTTTTTCTTCCTTAATTTGTCTGTTTTTCAGTTTAATCTTCTTAATTTAAGAAGCAGACGTGTTATTTTATTTCAATCTCTCATTAATGTCGATACCTCACAGAAAAAGGGCAACAAACAAGAATGCAGTGCGATCCTGTTACACCAACGTCCAATATGACTAAATGTAGAGACTGAGTGACGTCTGTAACAGGTGCAGAGTTTCTCTGCAGGGATATTTGGCCTCAGGTTGAGCTTTGGAGATCCCAAATCTGAGTCAGTCACTAAAGGAGCATTTTAAGCCTAGATGGTTAGCAAGATGGTTAGATGCTCTTCTGTCCAACATGTTTGAGATCTACTGTGAGCTGCCAGATTTAAACCATGGCATCCTTCAAACATGCATTTCACCTGGATGGACAAAGGTTTTTTAACTCTTAGGAAGTTCATGCTGCTGTGAGCTCTGAGTTTGTTTTATCTCTCACCTAAAATGACGGGGATGTCCTCAGTGAAACCAACATCCCACACTCACATCTGTCTTTGTACACTGTTAGAGGCCCTGATGTTTTCCCGCTCAAAACTCCTTTAGTGCAAAAAGCAAAACACCTCAGTGGTTCGAATTTAACTCAAAGGACCGTTTGCGTGACAGCAGTTTTAGGATGAAACTCAAAGGTATTGCTCTCATTTACACGAAAACTGTTTTAGCCAATCTTAAACTTTTCAAAACGGCTTCCAGGGTGGAGTTTTTCTTAAACGCCGCGGCTACTGTTATCATGTTAACAGCAAACTAGAGTTTTCAGTGGAAACGTTGACGTCACGCTCTGCTTTGTGCATTCCGCTTTCATCGTGGGAACTTTTAATTTCAATGTACGAACCGGGAAACAACAACAGTAACAACGGAGGACTACCGTGTTGTTCTTGTGCTGATGAATCTGCTGACCGTCTTTCAACAAAATGTGCATCTGTTGCTCCACTTCTGCACTTAGATAAGAGGCATTCATTATATCTACCTTATTCTTGACTTTGCGAGTTTACCCATGGCTCATGGCGGTAGTTGGTTTTGCTTTTCCAGTTGAACTCTCTGTTTACGTTAGCCAACAGCTGTCATACTCACTCTAATAACCGGCTTTTAACAGCAACAAAGCGACAAAATGAACAAAAATCTGAGGTGGATTCATAATACGGATGTTTTAAAAAGTTGTGAGGACAGTTCTGTAACAGTGCCTCACCCGTCAGTTCTCACGGAGTGGGTAAATAACATGAAGCTATGGCCCGAAGTTAGCTACATCAACATAGTTCATTTTATTGTATTTTCTGAAGGTGGTGACGGCGAAGAATTACGCAGTTGCAAAAGCACAGAAGCATATAACTACCTACACAGTAACAAAATAGGGACAGTACTGTCGAAGAAACTGTGAGTTATATCGTTGCAAGGCAACCGGAAACCAATAACCACTGGCAGAAGTAGTTATCTGTCATAGTAACACCCATTAGCTTGTGAAGAAACAGGTGGGCACACCAGATGATCAGCCCACCTCTTCTTCAGTGGAGGGCTACCAAAGGACTCTACAGTTATATCACCAACTACAGGCCTGGCATGCATACTACAGCGTTTTCAGTCCTTCACTGTTTCAGTGTAAACACAGATTTTTATTACTGCATTTTTTTGCATCCTCAGATGAAATGGCCCCCAAGATAATAAGTTGCAGGTAGGCTACCAAAACTAAAAAGCATAAATCCCCCAAGATTCTTATTGGACTGATAGAATTACTAGAAAAGAAAACACACAAACTAAAAATTCAAACGGACTTCACTGAACTATAAGAACAAACTTTAGAAAGGTAATGTGACCGATGTTACCCGTCTCCATGCGCACAGCTATGAATCAACAACTTCTTTTACAATTTAGACGTAAATTATAATCCCAGGAGGGTGATAAATGTGACTTTAGGTGCATGATTTTTGTCTTTTGGGATGATTTAATGACCTTTAATATGACATTCATTAAGGTTGACGATAACTCTGATTAAAAGAGAGATGTTTTGATGTGTCTGATGTGCAAAGTGTCCGAAAATATCTGTGGGGGAAAAAAAAAACAAGATCGATCAACTGACATAAAAATATTACTTCAGATTTTTCAATGCACAACACAGAGTGAAGAAAAGGCATGATGGAGGCCAGAAGACTGAAGCAGCCCTGAAGGAAGGAAGGAAGGAAGGAAGGAATGTGTGTGTGTGTGTGTGTGTGTGTGTGTGTGTGTGTGTGTGTGTGTGTGTGTGTGTGTGTGTGTGTGTGTGTGTGTGCGCGCGCGTGTGTGTTAATGTATGTCCACCATTACAAGTGGAGTTCATCACCATCATCAACAGCAGGGTCAGCTAGAGGACAGCCATCTTTTCTTTGTACACACACACACTCACACATGCACACACACCTGCATGGAAAGTGTAGTAGTAATGGAACTGTGTGTGTGTGTTTGTGTGTGTGTTTGTGTGTGTGTTTGTGTGTGTGTGTGTGTGTGTGTGTGTGTGTGTGTGTGTGTGTGTGTGTGTGTGTGTGTGTGTGTGTGTGTGTGTGTGTGTGTGTGTGTGTGTGTTTGTTTGTTTGTTTGTTTGTTTGTTTGTTTGTTTGTTTGTTTGTTTGTTTGTTTGTGTGTGTGTGTGTGTGTGTGTGTGTGTGTGTGTGTGTGTGTGTGTGTGTGTGTGTGTGTGTGTGTGCGCGCGCAACATATGAATGAACATGACTCGCTGCCCCTCTGACTCGCCTAAAAGACGAGTTGTGTTTTAGATCTAATGACACTGGAACAGGACAGGAGGCCGTTCCTTCATAATAATGTCAAGCTATTGCAGAGCGTCTCACACACACACACACCCGTGCACATATACCCACACACACTGACACACACATGCATGCAGAGAGGCCATCTAAGCACCCTAATCCACAATCTGTGTTTGAAATGCAGGGCCAGGGTCAAGGATTACAATAAACTCTGATGATCAAATAATGCAGGAATTCTTATTCCAGCAGAGCGCCTGATCGTCTCTGCTCCAGAATACTCAACCAGGAGGAGGAGGGAGGGGGGGAGAAGGGGGGGGGGGGGGGGGGGAGGAAGAGGGGAGGCTGTGGATGGAGGAACATTTAGAAACAGGAGGAGAGAGAGCAAGGAAGGAAGAATAAAGGAGAGACGGAGGAGCTTCTGTTTTTTTTAAAAAGGAAGAAGGAGGCGGAAGGTAGGACGGAGGATTAGGGACACGTTAGAGAGGAAGGAGTCAATTTACGAGATTAATCTCATAAATTTATGAAAATAAAGCCATAAATATAGAAAAAAATCTCATAAGTTTAAGAGAATACAGTCATAAATTTATGAGAATAAACTTGTTTTAGTCTAAAGCTAGCTGTGCTGTCAGAAGAGCAGAAGTCACTGTACAAAAACGAGGAATGTGGAGCATCTTGTGAAGACACTTTTAACAATGTGAGGCTGATGTGCCAAAAGATGAAGTATTTCCTTATTTGTGAAACCAATTATATTTATTATATGTACAGGCGGATGCTGCTCGGATAGGCAAGCTATAGACTCAAATAACCAGTTTATTCTCCTAAATTTATGACTTTATTCTCAGAAATTTACAAGAATATATCACTAAATTTATGAGATTAACATCCGAAATTTCCTGTTATTTATTTATCTTTTCTTTCTGTGGCCCTAATCCTCTATCCTACAAAAGAGAAAGGGGTGGAAGTAAAAAGAAGAAGAGAAAACAGAAAAGGAGAGAGCGATGAAGATGAAGAGCATGGATGAAGACCCATCCTTAAGAGCCACACATGCTCCTTAAAGTGATCACGTATTGATAAATTGATCCAGTTTGTGATGCTCTGACACATGATGACATGGATTCATGAAGGTCTTTAATGACAGCAGCTTTTTTCACAACATGACAGATGAAAACAGACTTTAAATGATGTGATCGTTTTTAATCCTCACGAGGACAGAGAAAAACATGCAAAAATTCCTTTTGTCTTGTGTCTTACTTTTAAAGCTCCTGTAGTTTTTTTGTTGTTGTTGTTGTTTTTACCTGCGTATAACACAAAGTGAAAGAATACTCATTCTTCTATGTATATGAGCAACAAAAGAGAGAAATGAAAGAAACATTGGCTCCTGGACTGATATTTTTTTGCGTGTTATCTCTGCCTAAAACTGCAGGTGGAGGTCAGATGGAGGGATTGCAGAAAGAAACAGCAGGAGAACTGATTGACAAAAACTAAGTAAAAAGTTACTTAGTTACAGGGGCTTTAAATCAGGACCATGATTTTACAGCTAGATTAATCGTTGAAGATATCAGCTTATCTAACAGAGAGTTCTACAAAAGAGTAATTGAGATAGAAGAGAAGAGGTGAGTTGGACTGTTTATGCATTTTAACAAGTGTGTGATGTTAAAAAAGAAAAGAGAGGAAGTGTACGAGTGTGAAAGCTAGGCGTCACAGCTAGGGAGAAGAGACATGAGAAGGAAAAAGGAGACATCCAGGAGGGAAGGTTCCAAAGAGGACAGGAAGGGAGATGTTAGGATTCATCCCTCTCTCCCTCCTCCACCTCTGTCCACCTCGCTGCTAATGTGGATCTTTTCTGAGCCTGAGGCCGCTTACATGACACAGACCGGGTGTCTGTGATCTCTGTGATCCTGATCAGATAAAAACTGTGCAACTGTGTGTGTGTGCGTGTGTGTGGACACTGTGTGTAGAAACAGTGTGTATTATTGTATTTAAGTGCGTTATTTGCTCTACACGTGAATATATTCCATAAAAACACAAGTGTATGGTGTGTGTGTGTGTGTGTATGCGTGTGTGTGTTTGAACGCCTCGCTCTCTCCGCTGGGCATTAACATTCATGGAGCCAGCAGGGCATGTCAGAGCCCATAATGACCCCAGAGAGAGGCCCCGAGCTGGGGGAGTGTCGACAAGGAGCCTGGGGGTTTGGGTGTTGATGGAGGCCTGGAGAAGAGAGGTGAAAAACAACTGTGTCAAGGTGTGTGACGAGGCGCGTGTGTGTATGTGTGTTCGTGCTATAAAAAGGGTCTGGTTAATGCTGTATACACAAAAATTACTCAGTTTGAATTCGTGCAAAAGTAACAAATGTGTGTGCACAGCTCAGTTTTCAAATGTTATATCACCTGCAGAAAAGTTTATCGTAGCAGAAGTCAACATCAACCTGCAGCTCTTGTGCACATGGATGAAACTTCCCCACTTCTTACAATAACCATTTTCTTTCTTTCCTGCAGCATGCATTCAGCTCAGAACAAACCACAAGCTCCTCAGCACCCTGACTTTCAAATGAGACATTAACATTTTCATTTATCAAACTTTTAACATTTTCTCTGACTGTAAATGAATATGAAACACATGTTAAGTGTTATAACACCAACAGACAACTTCAGACCAAGAGTGAAAACTTGAGAGCTCCTCAACAGTAATGCCAAAACATTTAGAACTCCCCCTACTGGCTGACTGCGGTGTTGGTCATACAGCTGCCTCCTCCATGATAACAGATGGAACAAGACTTAAAACTGCGGATCCATCATCCAGACTAGTTTGCATGGGCTCCAAAGCACATTAGAGAATTAAGTCAGTGTCTTTTGAGGCTGTATTTTGGCTTCTTATTTGTAGTAATTAAGGAAGATCTGGGAGGGTCGTCCATATTTATATACAGCCAATGCATTAAGCCAACAGCTACTGCTGGCAGGATACTTTAAAGTTTGAGTATCGAGGTGCAGCGGCATTGGTGGCTTTTATTCTTGATGTCCTTAAATTCAACTTTTTGGTATTTTTTTTAAACATGGGTGTTTACATCATGTAGTTCTTAGAGGGGCTTCAGATGAACTGGAACAGGCCTTCATGATCCCTCTGTAATGTGTAAATGTACGCCTGGATGCAGTGTCTTCTATCTACGCCCAGGCTTCATATTCATGCAGGCTGCTGACTGTGTATATACACACACACACACACATGTGTACGTGTGTGTGTGTGTACCTTACACATCTTCCAGCTTTTGTTCCCTGACAAAACATTTATTCTGCGCACACACGGCAGCTCGTGGAGCCTGGTGGTCATCCCCCAACCCCCCGACCAGGAAAGGTCAGCGCCTTCTTTGATGTTGGCCCCATAGATCACCATTATTACTGTAGTCTATTGATTCCTATGGAGATGAGGCCTGCAGCCGCGGTTCTGGGTGACTGAGGCTGAGGTCAGGGTCGGCCTCCTCTGGCTCTGCTTTGGAATATAAAACCCAGCTAACTGCTACCTATTGCTCAGCATGCTGAGTCTGGTCTGAAGGACACACAGAAATGTATACAAGAGGCATGAATGCACATATGCGTCAAACCGGCGACACGCTGCAGCTACAAAGGCCCTGGAAGCTGGGTTTGCAGCCTGGTTGAGGTGATGTGTTGAAGTTTTAATATGGGCTCTAATGGGACTCTTTTTACTCTTGGAAAAGGCTTCAAGTGGACGCTCATGTCTTCTTTGTTGGTTTATTAATCTAAAGCTTGCCACACCAAATCAAACTCAGTGAAAGTTTGCAGACTTACACACAACAATTTTTTCAATTTGAATAAAAACTTTTTGGACTCCCGCAGTCTCGGACATTAAACCCTATCTCACATCGTGAGATGGATAACGTGGATTTGGGGATTCCAGAGGCTTCAAGATAAAGAATGATAACAGTGGCAGTCTGTGGATAAACCCTCTCAGATAAGAATCACACAATGAGATACCAAATCTGCTAAACAACAAAGAACAACAATTACAACTCAACTCCACACACACAGAATCGGAGACGCAGACTTTTATGCATTCAGCTCCTGAATCCAAATCAGACACGACAGCAGCAAGCCTCTGCTCTGTTCACGCATACGACCCTGACCCCTACCCAGAGTGCTTTGCTACCGTTGTTAAGCATTTTGTCATGATGACCCGCAGGTCAACTCACTTCCTCTTGGAGCCTGTCGCTGTGGCGACAGTCGGCGAGGGCTCGGCGTGAGCGCTGCAGCGCGCTGCTGTGCCCACATCAATCATGCTCACTGTAAGATGGCAACCTTTCACACCTTTACTAATGCTCCTTCCTCATTTGTAGCCAGAGCCAAGCTGCTCTGAATAACCCCCAAGCCCCCTCTGAAACATAACCTTGTGCAGGTGAGAGTTGCAGACATTTTTAGGTGGGCGCCACTTTTCTTGAAAGTGTCTCTTTTGTCCTTTTACGGCAGACAGAAAAAAATGCCGACCAATCAGTGGATGTATTTTAACAGTTCTGCAAAACAGGTTTAATTTATGAGAGAAATATGTAGCGTTCAGGAGGAAGAGGAGGAGGTGACACTGTCATTTTAGCTGCTGTCTTAATGTCCTCCTATTAAACCTAATGAGGATCCTTAGGAAGCAGTAAAACCTGGCCATGGGCCTATAATATTGTTTTTAAGTAATATGAAAACATAAAATTTGACTGTAACACAGCTCTGAGTGTACTTTACCTACACAGAGAGCAGTCATTAAATGAAGGAGAAGACAGAATATGTATACAAGCTCTACATCAGCTTTTAAACCATTGGAATATGTGCTCTAATGCTTGAAAACAGACTTTATCAGAGAAACTACAGTCAGGACGACATTCTCGTTCATAAAGAAGCAAACACTCCATTGATGTTGAGCTACAGCTCACTTTTTTTATTAGCTCTGATGTGACTGAGTGACAACGCACACCACATGTTAAATAAAGCTGGAAGAACATAAAGAAAATGATTGTGCTTCAGGGACGGAGGTGTGCTTGAGGAAACAAATGTTGATTTGTGCAGCAGGAGTCCAAAGTGCTGAAACGAAGAGGGGGAGGAGGAGGAGGAGGAGGAGGCTTGTTTTTGTTGTGCCACCATGAAGTGGATGATCAAAGTGTGCTTCAAAGATGCACTTCTTGCATCTAGTGTTTACAGTTATGTCTTAACATCACAGGTGAAGGTGTCATCCACAGAGAGCTGTACAGTTTGTCTCGATTTGACTTCAGTATAATTCAGTATGATCACTTTTCTTGAAGTGATTCTTTTTGTTGATGGTTTTTTCCACTTTTAAACTCTAATGCTCACGATTCTTAAATAGAAAAATAAAGGAGTAAGTCAGATCTGTGTTGTATGCAGACCCCAGGTGGAGCAGTTGCTGCATTAGTGGGAAACTGAACACGAGAATAAGAAAATATTCTGTCCGAGCAAATTCCACACTAATTTATTTCTTCAAATTCAAATTTTACAGAGATTTATTAGACATGTTTTACATACATACAGCAGATGCTGCTTGAATTTAACATTAAATATGTTTAAGATAAATTAAAAAACACACAAACACTTGCTTTTAATCGATGGACTGAAGATGTTTTAGCTGCATGTCAGTAATTCTTCCAGGAGATTCTCACTGCATAAGCTCATTTGCTTGGTTAACTTCCAGCCATGTGATTTGGACTTTTTTATTGGGCATGCAAAAAATATCTGGAAATCTGCACATTAATACCTGGAGCACTGGAATTTGGTTTGTGCACTCATGCTCCAGGGTTTAAGGGGCACTCCCAGGCACTGGGATCATTGCATCTTTTGCTGCTGCATTGTGACATTTTGTTGCAAATGATAACACTAAATATGATCTGGTTTTGACACTGTTTGTCTTATTTTGAAAGTCACAGGCTCTTTCTGTTGTTGTTTCTGTTCACTACTTCCAGTCCTGCTTGATCTTCTGCTGATGTCTGCATATTAGCTGTGACATGCCAAACCAGGCATGCAGCTGAACCGCAACAGAATGGATCCAGTGTGAGTTGACACTTTGACTTGAATGGAAACCTAACTGATCCTGTGATGGAGTGGAGACGGACTGGAGACGCATCTGGTGTATTTCAGCCGTAATGATGCACAGCTCTCAGTCTCAATATAACCAAAACTCATGAAAGATAAAGTCATGAACACCCCCTCTCAGTTGGCACATGAACTACTGAAACCAGAACCGTGTCTGTAATGGGGTATCCATTACCTGCCAGCCTCAAGTGGACACTCAGGGAACTGCAGTCCATTACATCACTATAGGTGGACTCTTGGGCAAAAATTAGAAGATTTGACACCTGTAACCTCCAAATGTGACTCAATGAAAATGGCCACAACTCTAGAAACACCAAAAACCATCATTAATGTTTGGGTGCAGACAGATTTCTTTGTCTTGAATCAGGGAGGAATGTCCTTGGAGCTGGACAACACAGCACATCATATCTGATGTCGGAACACCTTCATGCATAAGTGAGCATGTGCAACATGCAGCGTATGCATGTATGCTCTGTCTTACATCTGCACTCCTCTGATCTGTTCATACATGCAAATGAACAGGCTTTGTGTGGATGTCCATCAACAGATGCATGCTGCCACAGACTCGACATGCTCTCATGGTGAAGGGTGCCAAATATAAGCATGTGCATTAGATCTGTGTGAGTCAACACACACACACACACACATATACACACATACACACACACACCAGTGTATGGATACCAAGCTGAGCCCCTGATTTTCTTCCATTCTGACACATGATTTCCCTGGAAAGCCTGCGATACCACCCGAGAACAAAAGGGGACCCGAACGCAGCCGAGCGGCTATCTCCAGCACACGCCACTGTTAATCAAAGACAATTAAAAAAGGCCCTGCCAGCAAAGGCAGCCATGATGATTTATGAATAAATTACAGGGCTCATTTGTATGCCATAGATCATATTTGTTGGAAATGCTCCCCCCGTGAAGCCAGATCGGGGTTTCTCTGAATTACTGCGTTGGAGATAACAGCTACAGTATCTCCGCTGGGTGCTGGGGTGATGTGGAGGGTTTAAGAGTTCAACCTGTTCATGTTTTCTAAGAGAAACAGGCTGCTCACAAAATCTCTGGTATATAAATCTGACATTTCATGATGTGTTTTTATTTCTTTACTCTGAAGATCCAGCGGTCACTGTAAAGCACAGGTTTTTTGTTGTTGTTGTTCTTGTATTTCTGAAACACGACATGTTGAATAGATTCAAACACTATTCACCACAGAGAATTCAAATGGTTAATTGCGAGGAAACTACAGATATGTAGGCTATTGCAACTCCTCCAATGTCTGTATATAATATGGACGTGGTCTCTGTGATGTCACCCAGCTGTTTCTGATGCAGAGTTTTGAGGTCAGTCATCATTTGCAGCCATGTTGGAAATGCTGATCTCATCCTTGCTGCGTTCGACTTAGGATGAGGTAAAGAGGCGGGTCATTAGCCTCCTTGCTAACAGCTACAGGATGCTAACCTGTCAGTCAAGTCAGCCATGCCTTTATATGGGCAAAACTCACAAGTTTAATAATCAAGTGGGAACCCAAGGAAGGAACCATTGAGAGCCAAGGGACTAATCTGTGATAGAAGTACCCGTTCAGAGTCTGGCCACTCGGATGCTGTAGATGCACACTTCACTCTGTGCTGCCATGTTGTTGGGATTTTCTGTGTATCAGAATAAACCCGACACTCAACCTGGACTGGATCGGGGTTTAGTTTGTTCATTTGACACAAAAATGTTGGATTTCATTTGGTAGTCACACTGGAGACTTTGATTTCCAGTGAAACAATATAGATAATTATATCGATGACCTGTTTGGCAGACGTCACAAGAATGTGATGGTAAATAAACACCATGCTCTCAATGGAAAGGCATCAAACGCCAAACAACAAAACGGTCAACGGGTTTATTTATTTATTTATTTGTTTATTTTTCATTTGCTAGATTCTTTGCTGAATTAGTAAATCTTTGTTAACCTTCTTTGGGTTTCCACATCCGTTAAATTAGACAGCACTGCATAACTTCTCAAAAGTGTACCTGAGCACACAAATCCATCAACTGGTGCAGTAAAGTGATGTGTCTTGTGCAAAAGATGCAGCTCTGAGAGCCGATGCTTCGTAGTGAATCAGAAGAGTCAGCTTCAAACTTCGAAAAAAGCTACCAGCTGCATATATTGATAGCGGAGCTAATCAGTTCATGCAACTGCAACAAAAAATGCTACCTTAAGGTTTGACATGCCAATTTAGCCATCAAATAATGCCCAAACTACAGATAGCACATTACATTATTTTTTCTTGACTATGGTAGAAAATTTACAACAGATGAAAAAAACTTTGCATACAGACAAACACACCAACTCAGAGTTCAGACGGTGAGAACAGCAGTGATTACAACTAGAGTGTGTGTGTGGGTCTGTGTGTGTCTATGAGGAAAGTTGACCTGTGGTCACTGCCAGGGGAGTCTACCGCAGTTTGAACAACACCATTACAATTGTTGATCTGATAAGCAGAGATGGAGGACGTGGCAGAGGAAAGGTTCATGGAGCTGCAGAGAGGAGAGGAGCTGATGAACACCATTAATCTGCTGCCTGGCACCAATCATCACTCATAGAGCCACACGGCCAGTGGGTGCCTCACTCACTGACCAGCCAATGAGGGCCGGCGATAAACGAGGAAACACAAGATCTGCTTCTGTGGAGTAACAACACAGTTTCTTAACACTAAGCAAATCTTGAGAAGTTTGCAGGAAATTAAGTTATTCTACTAATTTTCATGAAATCTTCCAGCTACAGCAACGGACGGACACATGATGTAGGTTGGACCCAACTTAACCACTGGACCAAACTGGCAACCCACTTTTCTTCTATTTGAATTCCCAAAATGTATATCTGGTCTCTGAGAAAGAATGTTTTTCCAAGAGCACTAAGAGAAAGGATTTCTTCTCCGAACAGAAGGCCGTAGTTTCAGGATAAACCCATGTGTGTACAGCTGGAGAGGACGGGCGAGCAGGCTCAAGAAGATGAAGCTTTATGGTCAGATTTGAGAGCCTCATTGTCTACACATGCATTTTATAGGAGGGTCTAAATACTCCAGATGCTCCTCTCACAGACAGAGATGCAGTAAAATCCAAATTAATGAGCGTTCCCATTCATAAACATTCAGGAGCTCAGGAACAGAAGGAGGAGGAGGCCGCTGCTGAATGCTTCGAAGACAAAAACTCACTTTGCTCTAATGGTTTCTTTAACAGAATAACAAAAACCATGAATGGTGAAAAATAATTTAAAAAAAAAATTAGCAATGGAATTTTTAGAAAATAAAAAAATCATCTAAGTTGAAAACTACAAAACCCTGAAAATTTCCAATACCCTTGAGCGAAAATTCCCATGGAAATTTTCAGGAAATGTTCCAGAAATCCCCCCCCCCCTTTGCAACCCTAGTTGGTAAGGCAAGGCAAGTTTATTTATATAGCACATTTTCGGCAACAAGGCACTATAAACTGCCTCACAGAGATACAAATAAACACTGAAAAATTCAGCAAAACATATTAAAAGAAACAATTGAAAATTAAGAAAAAAGAGCAAAAAATAAAATAAAATGGCAAAAAATGGTTAAAATATGTTAAGATTAGGTTTTAAAATATAAGCATGAAAGTTACAGTGCAGAGATATGCAAGAAATGAGATTTTAAAATGATTTTTTTGAAATTTTCTGGTAAAAAGCAGCTGGTAGTGACAGATCTCTGGGAATGACGTCCAACTTCTTAAGCCAGGGGTCCCCAAACTACGGCCTGTGGGCCGTATACTGCCCGTCTCCACATTTGGCCCGGCCCCCTGAACGATACCAGAGATGCATTATGATTTTTCTTTCAGTCTGGCCGCAGCACACGATTCAGACTTATACACGCAAAGAATGTGGCATTCTATTTCATAAATAGTGTTATCTATTTCATTAATAGTATCATTATTTATTTCCTGACATTTTTCTGTGAAGATCCCAGAAAGGGTTATTAATATTTGGTTACGTGTGGCTTTCTGGAAAACAATAAATGTTTACATTTAGGCACCCCTGCGATCGTCACACACAAACTGACCCAGGCCCCCCATCAGAGAAGGAAAAAGTTATGCGGCCCTCACAGGAAAAAGTTTGTGAACCCCTGTCTTAAGATGCAACCATGAGTATAAGGTAAAGGACTTCTTGCCAAGACTTCCTTCTGTTTGTTTACTGTCTGACTGGAAGCTTGAAGAGCAAAACTGCAGTTGGAGTCGAGGTCTTTAAGTCGGTTGTGACAGCTTATCTGTAAATGTTTGTTCAAAGACATTAAATAAAGCTACGTCCTTTCGTCATACGTACTTTCTTTGCTCCTCCTCAATACGTCTCATATTAAAAGTGAAATTAAAACTCTGACACCTCTTTAATCCAGACCTGTGCATACAGATGTTGTTTATTTAATACAGAAGCTCCAGATTACTACCAAAATAATCCAACCTACACCCGTCAGTGTATCTGACTCCATGTACTTCAGCAGTGATTAATAAAACTCCTATTTGAAGAGATTTCATTCACTCAAACCAAATCCTCGTGAGGCAGCGGCTGTATTAGCCTTCAGAAATCATACCGTGTTTCAGTTGTTAAGTAAATTATAAAATAAAAAAACGTCCAAATGGAAAATATCAGAGACTTCTTCTAATAAGTGCTGACATTTAGTCTAACCAAGGCTCAGCCCGCTTTCAGTGTATTTATCAGAAAACAAGCTCACCTGGACCATTCCAGCAAAAAGCCAATTTTCTTTCTATTTACAAATTGTTATGTCCAGGTTTTTATATGCCAGAGGAGAACATTTCCAGGCTTCAAGCTTCAGGAACATACATCCACACAGAGCCAATACAATTAGGGAGAGATGGCTAACCATTTTAGGGCCTTTAACCGTGACTAAAGGTAGGCAAACACCTCTCTGGTTTTCCTCCCAGACTCCCCCTGCGCACGATGAGCTGCATTTAAAGAATCAATTAAGGTGGAGATGGAGAACATTGCGACTGACCTTTCAGAGAGGGAAATTAAAAGAGCACCTCTAGCTCGTGGGAAAAAATGAGCGCTGGATAAGAGGCTTCTTTCTGCTAGCTTTTGCCTTTTAAATACACTTACAGTCAGTCTTTTGTGGGAATTTGTTTTGTGGGAAATGAATGAGTGGGCCATATGGATGACATTTACCGAGCTGGTCGTGCGAAGGCGGGTCACGGTTCAGTCGCTCTACTGTACTGGATGGAAAATTAACTGAAGCCTGCAGTATTAATACGGGTCACTCCTGAAGTGAACACGGCTAGACTAATGTCTTTGGGGCAAAGCCATCAATATTAAGTACAGTTTGGTTGACACTTATCTTGCAGAGGTAAAGGGGCATGCATGGCCCCAGGAGCAGGAAACTTCCAGGAGACAAAAATAGAGCTGGATGAATATTTCCCCATCTGTGACGTCTCTTCTTACAAATGTAATGCTTATTTTCAAACCTCAAGTTTGCATTTCTGAAGCTTGAAGACATTTTTAAGTCTTTCTACACTCTAAATAAATTTTGATCAGTGTGAGAAGGTTAAAATTGAACCAGGACTTTGTCTGCAGTTAGGCTAAGATCGTCTGTTTTCTAAACGTCTGCAGAGTAAATCATTCTGTGTTTGTCGTGATCCTGGAGAACACACAGCATCAGTGTAGTCCTCATCGGTGAGCTGTAAGCTGCTCCGTCCTGCTGTTCTCTACCCACCACCCCACCATCAGCAGTCCACGGGGGCCCCGGCGCCCAACCTGCTGCCCTCCTGCCTGGGGCCCACAGTGGCAGATGGCCAGGACAGGCTGCACTGAGCAAAGCACTGTGGGTATGGAGAGGAGCCACAGGAAGCTGAGCTGCACACACACAAACACACCTGTGCTCATACAAGGATTAAACCCCTGAAAGTGACACGGTTACATTTAAGTTGCAAGGGCAGTTTTTAGACTGAAGTTTTTTAAGTTTTTACTTTGTTGATCTGCTCAAACCTGACAGAATTAATCAATTAATTGAGGGTCTGTAATCACATGAATTGACCTCCTGCTCTTCAAATATACTTTATCTTCTTTTTAACATCACTAGCCCAAGTAAACTATACTTAGATTTACATTATTTATACTTTATCCAACATTCATTTGAGCAGTGATTCTCAACTGGTGGGTTGTTGGCGAAATAATTATAAAATGTTGAGGAAAAATCTTGTGCTTTTATTTTGAAGATACTTTTTTAATGTAGTGGAATGACATCTCCTTACATATCTCAACAGTGGGTGGCAATGGTGAATTGTAATGCTAATTAACACCCGCCAATTCATAGTATAGAAGAAGACACCCTTTTTTTAGCACCGTAAAGCAAAAAAACTGAGTCAAAACTGAGGCAGCATTAGGAAAAAATGACTTCATGACCTGAGGAGTTCATAAAAGTGTTGTGAGGATGTTTTAAAAAAATGCACAAGGCATGAAGATTTCAAATATCCTGGATAATTCAGATCTACAGGGACGCTTACAGGATGAGGCAGAATCACTTTAGATCAGAGACTCGACTCAGCTCAGACCCGAGGTTTGATGACTCCACATCAGAACTGGCCTGTGCAGAAACTCCACAAGCTTCTTCAAACAGGGACCGACTATTATCCAGGATAAGAGGTGCATCAAACAACCCTCCTCAAAAAAAAAAAAAGCAAAACTAACCACTTAAAACCCTGAACACAAAAGCAAAAAATCACATCACATTTGACACTTTATTCGTAAAAAGTTAGCAGTTAATTGATGTTGGTTGTTTTTGCTAGTTGTAAAAAAAAAGAAAAAAAAAAAAAAAGCTAAAAAGAGGGAAACGAATCTCTGTCGGTTGCATTTGTACAGCTTTTAGTGCAGGACAAATATCTGCTCAGGTATCATCAGACTCAAACATGAGTCCAAACAAACCACCTGCAGGGGGGAGGAGAGATTATCCTCCCTGTCACAAACTTGAAGCTAACACACACACACACACACACTGAGGCACACATAGCCACACACACTCTGACAAACACAGGGAGGCTGGGGTGTCGACACACACTGAGCGCCACCTGTGCCCGGGCGCGGAGAGATCGAAGGGCAAAGCAGCGCATCTCTGCAGGGAGGACAGGCTGGTGAGCAGGTAGGCATGAAGGGAGCCAGGCCCACCCTGTCCTACTGTATCAGCTGGCATCTCACAGATTAACACTTGGATGGGCAGATAGGCTTGTTAACACATGCTCCCATCCACCCCCGCCTACCACACACACATACGCACTAAAACAGCTAAATCCTCCACCGCAGAGAGCAGATTTCAGGCTCATCGTCTCCATTCTGTCAGGGTGGAGATGTGAAGCGATGGCGGGTGCACCGGAGCGATCCCAGTCAGGATTAGCAACACTATCATGGGTGGGAATCGGTGGAGAATGGGAGATCGAGCTGTGCTGGGCTGTGTGGGGGGTTTAAGGGGAGTCATGGAGGTGGGGAGGGCTGGATGGGAGAGCAGATTGTGGACCAGAGAGTGAGGTGAAGATTAAAATGTTTAAGATGACACAAATATCGATAAAGAGGAGGAGTGGCAGAAAATACTCAAATGAAATCAGCAGTTGGATGATTCTGAGGTGATGACAGACTGATCAGCTCGTCCAAAAACAGGCAGACAGTACATGAAGAACACAACAGCCAAAAGTTCATCTTCTGCTGCTGAATAATGAGCAAAAAATGGGATGATAACCTGAACAATTTCTGCAGTTGCTTTTGCCAGAGTGGACCTGCAAAAGGCAAATGACAGAGCTGTTACCGTCCCAGCGTGAAAACCTGAGGTCTTTCTTTACTCATTCTGCAGTGTCTGAGATGAAAAGATGATAAATAGCTCTGTAAATCTGCGTCTGCAGGGTCACCGTGTTTCCTCTGACCACAACACAGACTTTAGTCCAGTTTATCATGCTGACATGAGACAGCACTGCTTTGTCTCTCCATCTCTCTGCCCAGGTTTGTTGTGAATGTTTTCCAGTTGTGACAGAGATAATGATTGGTGAGTCACAGGTCTGGGATCCCATCAGTTAAGAGAAGTCGCAGTGACAGCTCAGTAAGAAGAGGAGCACAGGGACAAGCTGCTTTCTTTAACTCTGACTCTCTACCACTCATCATCACCTCCACCTCCTCCCTCCTGTTTGCTCTCATTTCCTGTCTCCTGCTTTGCTTCTGCATCTTCTTCAGCAGAGAAAACTACAAGTTTATTATCAGGTGAACTCCAGCTTTCTAACCAAAAATGTCCGGTCCTTTCCACCCAATCCTTGAACAATGCAAATCCAAGAAAATGACTGCAAGAGAAAGATGTTGCAAAAACAAGGCATGAGGATGGAAGTCCTCCAGACCTGTAGGGGGCACCAAGGGGAGCCATTAATAAAGGTTACCAGTAATCTGGCTATATTTTTTTTGCTACTCCCCCCTCATTGTCCATGAGATTTGAGGTTCAGATACACATATTCATGAGACAAGACAAAAGATCTGCAAAAATATGAGACACGTATGATCTTCTCACATCACCTGGAAGAAAAGACCGCCTTTAAAATGAACTGACTTGGTTTTATTGTCACCTTGCTGCTCACAGCCAATGCCACAGGAGAATGTAGGATTTGTCTCCCAGCTTTTCGAGAACCTGAATAAAGCACACCTAACTGAAGAGTTGACACACCTTAACGGTAAAGTTTGCTTGTTCAGAGTCAAAGTTGTCTCAGCTGAGAGCAGCTGAGGAAGCTGAGTGCGTGTCGTGTTCGAGGTCTCCACTCTCAGACTCACGCGACGCAAACACCTGCTAAACGACACAACTTTATCTTCCATGTCAGAGTTGCACAACACAAGAGCAGCGATAGTTCCCATTGTAAAACAAATGGGATGAGAAGTTGATGTAAACTCCACCTGTCATTGGACGGCAGAGAGGAAGAGGAGGAGGAGGAGGAGGGGGCAGTAAAAGAGATACCCACCAGCTGTACAGATGTCGAGCAGCGGTGATATATGATGGATTTGGGAAAGTAGAGCTGGTATGAGCTGCCAGACAGCGGCTAAGTGATTAGGGACGTGTGGTGTAACCCTGCACCATATTTAGCCGCGGCGGGGCGCCCTGTCCCCTGCCTTCTCCCCGAGGCCCAGCGCCAGATGTCGAAAGCTGCTGCGGCACGCCTGGCAGAGCAGCTTGGCAGCAGGGTGGCACAGCAGGCCTGGGTACAGTGTGGATAACACCGCCAACCACCAACTGCCTCTCACTCATTTACAGGCAGGATACTCGCTACAGTCCTGATCCGAGGAGAAGCATCATGTTCATCTAGACCAGGAAAGTCTAAGTTTACATGTTGTGGTCCTGATTTAATGTTCAAGTTTTATTTTAATGTTTTATTAACTCAATTAACCAACATTCATTACAAAATGATTTCACAGAGTTGTGTTTTATTTTTGTCTTGTTCCTTAGAGCTGGATCTAAGTTAAAGACATATGTCCAAGGTGATGTAAGCTGCAAAAATGCTTCTGCAGATACAAGAAACATTTTTTTTCATTCAAATATTTGTATTTAACACAGACATTCATGGCAGCTTTGTGGTGAAAAATTAGCTGAGCAGACCTCTGTAAAGTTATATGAAGATTTCATATTAAAGAGAAGGTATTCTGTTATTCCATTATGTAAACATATTTTCAACATTTTCAAACCTCCAAACACTCCGCTCTATAAATAACACCAGATCTTGACTCTTCACAAGACTTGTTGAAATGATTAGTTTATCACAGGTTGGGCCTCAAACACCAAGGTATGCCCATAGCTCCTCCCCTGACAGGCCTCCAGAAGGCTGTCCAATCAGAGGGAAAGGGGGTCTGTGGAGTGGGGAGCCTTAAAGAGACAGCAGCCAAAACAAAGTGTGTCAAACAGAGGCTGAAGTAAGAGGGGTTTTTTTATGAGCTAAATCATGTAAAGATACTACAGGGGCATTAGAGGGACAGAATAAAGACCAAAAAAGCACAGTACCCTCTTGTTGTGATCATTCCACTGACACTGGAGCTTGTACTTGGATTTTTGTTCTGATTAATAAACTTGTTTTTTCCTCTCTCTGGCAGGTTTTCAGCACATTTTTCCAGAAAGACTGTTTTGAAATTTCTGTCTGCACATCCCTGATCCAAAATTAATTGACACAAATGTTGTGTATATCAAACTAACCTTTGTTTTAGCAGCATGTATGGGCCAAAATATTCAAATTGGATGCTGAAATCTCTACACAGTATCATAAACATCATAAAATGAAATTATTGCTGCCCATGTTTATTTTAAACAACAGTACTGGACTTTTAAGTGGCTGCAACCTCAAGGTGTTAAGACCTTAAAAATAAGACAATCAGATCAATAGATGTATAAGGCTGTTTAAGGAGAAGACGTTTGCATAGAAACCACAGCATCACAGATCATACTCTAGTGATCATATTTGGACAGAAAGTTGGAGCTGTTTTCGATATGTGTGAGGAATCGTTGAATCATTGTCTTTACAATTAAAACTGTAACTCAAAGTGAATATTTTGTTTTGCACAGTACGGGTTGAGCAACTTTAAAGCGCTCCAAATCGTGCTGTATCAGCAGTGGTGAATAAAAGGAAAACCTAGCCGAGAAATCTGAAATAAAATCAGACGGTCTGATTGTAAAGAGAAAATCCCCATCATCACATGAACCCTGATAAACATGTTTAGGCTGACAGACGCACACAAACACAAACAGAAACACACAGCCCTCACTCACTGATCTCCCTGCAGATGTTCTGCTAACAAGTGTCCCCCAATTAGTCATTCCCTCTCTGCCCGCTCCCTTTTTTGTTCTTCCTTTCTCAGCGTAGGACGCTCTGCCGGAGGCTGACCAAGATAAAGTTTTGACTGGCAGGACCATTTGTTTTAATCAGGTGTTTGCAGACGCTTCCCTGACCTCCATTAGTTGAAGTTTTAATTGAAATTAACCCCCACTACTACCCCAATTAACCCACGTCCCCCCTGACTGGCACCGCCCTCGTCCCGAGCATCTGTTTCAGGATGGGGGAACGGGAGTCAGAGCGGGGAATCGGAGGGGAGGGATGGTGAGTGCGACCGCTGAGGATGCAGTGTTGTCACCCGGGGAGAGGCGGCATCACGTCAAGTGCACGCCGACTGTGCCTGGCTCGCCGTGAAGCCCCGGGGGGCCTTCTGTCTCTCTGTCTTTAACATCCCAGCAGCGAGGCTACACATGGCTTAGTCCTGGCCAGCGGGAGGTGGGGGGGGGGAAGGTGGAGGGATGAGCTCAAACAGGGGAGGATGAAGCTGTCCCACAGGGAGAGAGTCACCGAGAGGAGAGATGGGAAAGTTTGGAAGATGAGAGAAGAAGAAGCTGAAGATGGAGGAGGGAGGGGGAGGTGGTAATTACTGTACAGCGTGCTTTCTATCTTAAGCCCTCCTGCTGGAGATAAGAGTGTGTGGATGGAGTGCCAAGTGTGTGTGTGTGTGTGTGTGTGTGTGTGTGTGTGAGTGTCCTCCTCCACCTGTTTCCTCGCCTGTGGAGGGTGGAGAGTAAGGAAGCTGTCAAAGTGTCCCCTCCAGCTCCGAGCGGGGACTGTCGAGTGCGCACACATGCTGGAGTATCTTTGTTTAGCCTTTCTACATGCCTTAAGAGTGTTTCTACAGTTAGCGCTTCAAAGTGACTACAGGACAAATCTACATGCACAGAGAGACACCAGAAAACTGGACTGAGAGGAGTTGAGAAAGACTCCAGACTGACTTTATTTTGAGAGCGTCAAACAAGCACATTCAGCCGTAAAGAGTGTCTCAGAAAAGTTGGAAGAGAAAATCTTTGTTACTCTGACACGACCCCAACAAAGTACTCACAAAAACGATCAAACAAGTTCTTAAATATTAAATATTTGGGGTGTTATGACAAAGAGTCTTTTTTTGCAGTAGCAGCAGCAGCAGCAGACTCTCTCTAAAATATCAATATTTAATATAGAGGGCTACATCTGAACAAAAGAAGGCTGTAGAGGTGGTTTATGCCATAACAACAAGTTTCTATGACTTTAATTGTCATACAATTACGGTGGCCCACAGATGCAAATGCACTTCATATACAAAAACGAGCTGCATATAAGAACAGAAATGTTAGCAGAAAACACTGCAAATATAGAGGAGCACTGCAAAAACAAAAACAACCGCAGGAAGAAAATGCTGCATATTCACACACATCGAAAGTGCTCCGGGCCTCTAGGGGCAGCGCTTTTCTGTATTTGCATCACGTTTTTGTATCTGCAGGGTTTTCCGCTAGCATTTCTTTTCTTATATGCAGCGTGTTTTTGAAAATGAAGTGCGTTTGCACTGTAGGCCACCGTAAATAATAGACTGAGAATATGAACATCAGAGTTGCACAGGAGCATCAGACCAGACCAATATTTCAAGTTCAAAGATGTTGCACTGTTTGCAGAGTGTGAAGATTAAAGCAGCATATCTTCTGCACAAAGTTAAAGAAAGCTCAGAAGTTTCAAAAGCCTCATGCGCCCATCAGCAGGGCTGTCTAAATAGTGCAGGGAGAACATTTTGATAAAGAGGAAGAGTGACAGAAAATACTCAATACTCAAAAAAGAATCCACAATTCTGCTGTCAAGGTAAGAACATAAATCTTGCTTACCTGGTCACCCTGTACATCAGCAGTTACCAAAACCGTCACTGTTGCTCATTTCTCTGTCTTCTTCTTTGGAATTTTTTTTTTTTTTTTTTTTTTTTGCAGTCAGCATCCATTAAGTTTTCGTTTTACGGTCCCATTAGAGTCCAGCCTTGAAAAACCAAAGAGTCTTTTTTCTGACATTCTCACTCTTTCCTTAGAGCACACAGGTAGGAAATGTTTGGGGAGGAGTTACCTGATCACTTCCCCCCCTGGCCAAGGGGGGAAAAGGGGCTGATGGGACATGTGGTCTTGTAGTAAAATGACTGCTGCACTCTGTAATGGTATAGACATGTGGTGACATTCCCCATGACAGCACTTCATTCCACAATTATCACCTGCAAATGGAGTTATTACAAAAACATTTCTTATAATTTGAATTTAAGGGTCCTAAAAATAATGGAAATAAATATTTCATTGCGATATTTAATAATTATATAAATTTGGCTTTTACTGACTTGTCTTTTTTCACTCAGCCTTCTGAAACAAACAGTGAACTCTGGTCTTTATGAAATGAAGTCAGTGCATGAGAGCTTAAAACCTCAAGCATCCACAACAGATTGACTGCAAAAGAAAGGAAAGCTGCACACAGTTATTTAATACACAAGATGAGGTCCCCTTGAAAACTCTTGTCTCATCGTCTGCTGGATTTAAGGGGCAGCAAACATTTGTTTTTACTCATCTTCGTCTCCATTCTTCACACATTTCATTATAGAAAAGGCAGAATAGTCAGGGGTATAACTAAAAACCTGGTCACAAAATCAACTATTTACAAAGCAAGATACCAAAAGAGCTGATTCACTTAGGGGGACAAAACCTTACATAGTTTTCTTTTAAAGATGCTCGGTGAGCCTTCTTATACTTCTTTGACTATTTCTTTCTTTAAATTTACCCAAAGTCAGGGAATGATAGGTTGTTTGTTTATTTATTCATTTATTTATTTATTTATTTATTTATTTATTTATTTATTGATCTATTTATCTATCTATTTATTTATTTATTTAGAGGGCCAAGGTAGGTTGCATATAAGGTTTTGTGAATCAGTGTAGATCCCTTGTAATTTTGCTGACTGAAAACCAAAACAAACAGTTTCTCGTCTTTCACACCATGAGGATACTGGTCGGATTAGTTGAAGCTGTGGATGCATAAAAAGATGAACCATGCACTGCTCACTGCTCACCCACCCAGGAGCTGGAGATAGAATAAAGTGTTTTTTTCTTTGATACAGAGGTTCAGAGCAGGGGTTGTGTGGGTATGGTGCCCTGTGAAGGACAAAAAGGCGAAAGACTTGGCCTCAAATACTGTCACCATCCAGGGCCATCCCTCATGTAGGACCCCCCAGAGGGGGCTTGTCCAACAGAGACCCTGCCTCAGTGGGCCTCTGGTCTGCAGCCAGTGTGTTTATGTGTGTGTGTGTGTGTGTGTGTGTGTGTGTGTGTGTGTGTGTGTGTGTGTGTGTGTGTGTGTGTGTGTGTGTGCTGGGGCATTGTCCGTCCCAGGATGAAGAATACCCTTGAGGAAGGTGGTCTTAGATCTCTCTTTGGCTTGGATGTTCTTGAACTCTGTGGCTTCATATCTGAGTGTTAGAGAAGTGTTTGTGGTTTTCCAGCCCGAACACAGCTGAGGGGTTTAAATCCAGTTAGATACACACAGAGCTGCTTTACTACGACTTTAAGAGAAAACAATCACTTTACACGGTCACCAAAAAGGAAACGTTGACCTCCTGTGGTCATATTAACTGTTACCTGCAGAAACAACATTCTCGTTTCAATGTTTTTGGAAGTTATGTTTTTCTATTTCACCTAAATGAAGAGAAAACTTGGATAACAGTGAGCTCGGTGCTCAAAGACTTGGGTTTTATTAGTTTATTGTACAGTTGTTGTTCATTGACAAACAGCTGAACACTGTTTAAACTTTGCTGATACAGAAACGGAGCCATGCTCAGTTCGGGTGAACCTCTTGCACACACACACACACACACACACACACACACACACACACACACACACACACACACACACAGAAACACACACACACCTTCACTGTTTAACAGATGAACTTACCTGTAGATGCCTTCCCTGTTTTTGGAATGAATCCCAATCAGAGGCTCCCATCGCTTCGAATACATCCATCGAGGAACAAATTACAGTTGGGGATTAGGATTGGGGAGGGGGGCCGACCCAGTGTTTTATCAGTGGGGCCGTGTTCTGTCTGCCGAGCCGCTTATATTTCAGGTAAACATAATCCAGATTCAGCTCTGGCGGGGGTAGATTCAATTAAGATACAGAGACAACTTTGTTAATGCGGCCGTATCTTAATACCCTGGCCACAGCTTGTAATGAATCTGGGCTCAGGGTGGGAGCTGGGAGTCAGGAACGATGGAGGAGGACTGAGTGTGTGACAGTATCCTGTGGCGCTGGCTGCTGGAGTTACAGTCATCAGGGCCCAGCCTTGTACTGTACAGGTGGAAACCTGTACCGCTGACTGTCTGCAGGTTTGTCCTAATGGACATCAGGTATCGATCTGATCACATGAGGAGAGCTTCTGATAACGTTTGTGTTTACCAGAAACCTTTATCGAGGAAACAAGCTTTCTAGGATTGATCACTCTGTCCCGGTTTGGTTAAGTTTAAGACTCTGAGGCTGTTTGTTATTTTGTACACTGAAGTAAATAAAAAACAGCTGATTTCTTATGTTTACAACTGTTTCTTGTAGAAGCAACACAAATGTAGCTTAGCAACGTGACAATAACAACCTGCAGTTTCTAAGCTGTCATTGACTCTCTTTGCTCCTCAGTTGTCTGAGGTAACACAGAAGTTTCTTGCTTTGACTTTCTTGAAAGAATTATGAATCACTCTGCAAATAACTACAACAGGTGACTTTTGCCTGTTTTCTGCTGGAAACACACACACACACACACACACACACACACACACACACATATATATATATATATATATATATATATATATATATATATACATATATATATGAGAAAATATGACAGAGCTCATGGAGAAAATCAAAGGATGGAGTGTTTTCTCCATTTTTTTTTTGTTAAATAAAACAAGAAGAGAGATGAAAGGAGAGCGTCTACTCGTTAGGTAGTTTGGTTGGTAGTTTATATTGTCATAAAACATTAAGTTCTGTGGGTCTTAAAAGATTGGTCAAAATGAATAGAAAAAGTCGGTTCGAAACTTCTGGCAGCAAACAAGTTAAGGAAGAAGGCAGAGCATAGATGGCCTGGTGGTTGGTGTCACACTCCATGTGGCGAGGGCCCTTGAGCTGGCAGCCCGGGTTCAAGTCCGGTCTGTGGCAACTTTCCCTCATCTCACTTCCCACTCTCACCCTGTTTCCTGCTCTGTCCTCTGTTCTGTCCTCTCACAATGAAGGCATAAAAAGCCCCCCCAAAAACTTTTAAAATAAGAAGGAAGAAAGTGTTAAAAAAATGATGTAGTGAGACAGTTTTGCAGAACCATCCAACCAGCATGCTTTATGCACTGAAGAGGTTGCTTGCGTCAAGCATCATGTTCCAGGTAAAACAAATGTGACCCAATAATATACTTCTCTCTCTCTCTCTCTCTCTCTCTCTCTCTCTTTTCTGGTATATTAATTCCAGCCAATAAAAGTTGTCAAAGTGTGTCTTATATATTGAATTGTACGACAGATTCAGAATGTTTCTGTAGATCTGCACATTGAATTTAATGACTGGACAAAATTTGTGTCTGAAAGCAATCGGTGTTTATCCTTCAGTATGTTTGGAAAACAAGCAACTGATTATAGTCTCCAACCTGTTGATTGGTGCATCCCTTTAATGAAACACATGTTTTGTGCCAAATTATTCCAGGTGCCAATGAATATAAAGACATCTCTTATATCTTTGTCATACAACAGCTCCTCAGAACATTTAGATTAAATGTGTGTAAATGACCTATGTGGTTTACTCTTTGTTGCCTTTACTTTGAAAGTGTCTTTTGGACTGGTTTTACCCATAGACTGTATAATTAATGGACGTAGTCTCCGCGACGTCACCCATCTGTTCCTGAAATGGACTTTTGAAGCCAAACGGTCAGAGCGGCCATATTGGAAATGAGGCGTGCTGTGGGTCTCCACAGTAACAACCATAGGACGCTCCACAGTCACGTGATCTGAGCTGTGCCTCTGATTGGACGAACTGGCGAGCTTGATATTGTGGACACTGCCGATTTAGAAAAAAATTCACCCCCCCCCCCCCCCCCCCCCCACAGTGCGTGCCGTTAGTGAAATTAGCGATTCAGACGGGAGACATTCTTTGTACCAGGCTGTAAATAGGCTTATTTTGGCCGTGAAAACTGCTTTTTTTGGCTTGGTGTGTACGTGACTTCCGGTACTTCCGGAGCCAGCCTCAAGCGGACACTCGAGGAACAGCAGTCTTTAGCACTTCCGCATTGCCTCATATTTTCAGTCCGGAGGTTGCCGCTTGGTTTTACCGTTTCCCATGTGTCAGAATGCTTTTATTTTGAAAAAATGAAAAACCGGAAGTGTTGTGCAATGGAGCAGAGAAACGGTAGGCGTGAAACAATAGGCAACATTTTAAAGTTGTATGTTTAAAAAGCACCTAGTTGATGGAGGCACAAGGTTCGTGTATATTTTGAGATTTATTGAGATTTATTTGGAGTAATTTTGTAGTTGCCTTTTGTAGTTTATTTGGGTTTAAGCTAGCATAAATGCTACACCAGTTACGTCCGTCGTGCTAAAGGCTGTTAAGGATTGTGAATTTATACTTTTTTTTTAAATGAATGATTTAATGTATTATTTTTTGTGTTGACAAAAAAAAGTTAAAATACTACATTCAGAAAGTTGTATGTGATATAAGTTAATAGTAAGAATTCATAAATGTGAGTGGTTATTACTCATAATATTCTAAAAGCTTCTTTCTTAAAAACTTATTTTAAGAATTGGTTGAACATGTTACTTTTTAAGAGCTAAAGTGATCTGTAAATGTATAAATATATTGATATTTTCTTTATGCTTTTCTTTTAGCTCTTATCGCTGTCAAATGTTAAAGGACATTCAAAGGAACAGCTTCAATAAAACTTTGTGAACCATCAGTTTAAGAGTCACTTATCAATTGACCCGGGAAGCTACAGTGTGCATTATTTGAAATAAATGAAGGTCAGAATAGAAATCGTTGTTTGGTATACATTTGAAAAGCCAAGATGTGCTTTGACTTAGTTTTCCTTTGCTCTTGTCTGAAAGTTACTCTAAAATCTCTTCAAGGCCAGTGGCTGCTTTGGCATTTTGTAGGCGTCTGGCCTTCCTTTAAAGTCGGGGTTCGGGAAATAGGGTTTCGATTGTATTAACATCATCAAGACCAATCAAAGCTGCATGGTGCATGCCACTTATTAAGGATGGAAGAGGAAAATCAACGTATAAGCACACTCTGCTAAAGAACACAAACTTAAAATCATCAACACTTTAGTTTCAAATGATGAAGAAAACAACAGCTGTGTCAGTAAATCCAGACCCTTTCTGCCCGCTTTTAGAGACAGCAGAGGCTTTGTATGATATGAAAAGATGTATTTTTTATTCAGAGTCCACCTTCAGGGCTAATGTGAGCCATAAATCTGCTCAAAGCAAAAGTCTTTGTCCTGAATGACACTAAAGAAAAGAGATCTCTCCCTCCCATGCAGAAACAACTATTTGACATCATCTGATTTGGTGTCCCGATTGATGAAGACATTTCCTGAATGGCATCTTCAAGAGCGGCGTAGTCCCAGAGCTCTTTTGGTCTTTCAGTGTGGGTCACTAGCTCAAAAATCCTTCTTCAGTATCAGCTGAGAGACAGCCACCCTGAGACCCATGTGGTGAGCAGCCTGCCTAACCGGAGCATATCTCATCCCTCTGGATGTTAATATTTATTGACGGCACTAGGCTGGTGTTAGAACATTAAAAAGGGGATCGGGAAGAAGGGCTCTGCGGACTTAAGCCCTGGGAGGCCACGGCGACTCAAAGTCTTATTCAGATGATGTGCCGTGAGATGCTTGTCCTTGAAGAAAGGGAATTAGTGTCTGTGGAAGTCAAAGAGAAAATGGAGAGAGAGAGAGAAAAAGAGAAGGGGGGCTGAGAAAGACAGGAAGAGAATGTGTTTGACAGAAAAATGTGTGTATGTGGATTTTGCGAACGTGTGTTTGCATACATATTTGTGCACACGGCCGTGTGAGAGATAAAGAAAAAACTGAAAAAAGAGAGCGAGAGAGAGAGAGAGAAAGGCAAAGGCAGACTTCTTCACGCAGGGCGAGATGATGCAAAGAGCACAGGCTGGTACAAAAGTGTTACCACAGGACCAAGCAGACAATCCCCTCTCCAGGAAACGCAGATCAAAGCGGATTTAAGCAGTCAAGACTTGTTCCGTGCGGTTCCAACCAGCAGCCTCGGCCCTGTAGCCATACTTTTCCTCTCTGTGTTCAGATCAGTTAGGAGGGTGACGAAGCTCCAGAATTGAGTCATGGTAAAATATGATAGAGAGGCCCCTGCCTTCCTCAGGAGCAGCAAACTCTCAGACATTGTGAGGCTGGTATGCTGCTTGTCAGGACTCTAAGATGCAGGAAAATACATTTTAATCACATCAATGTGTATAAATTCAGCCTTAAACTTTGAAGGCGTCTGTGGTTTGGTTAAAGAATCATGCTATTGGTTAAATATCCCAAATGGGTCATGCTTTAACAGCACATGGGATGGAGTTTGGAAGGCTGCTTTTCCATAACACAAGCCCCAATACAGCTCATACCTACGGTAAAAACCACTGGTATTAGCCATGTAACATTTACATTAACATATCTCCTTTTGTGCCAGTTCATTTTCTATCATAGTATCAAAGAGAAAATTTGGCAAAGGAGGCAGAACATGAATCTGCATCAAAGACATTGATAGCTGGTCTGAAGGTTTCTAGTCCAGTGAGTGTGCAAGGATAAGAACTCATGAGTGCACAAAGAGCTGTGCCGAGATTGGGAATGGTAGTTGTGCTGGGGCAACTGCTTTTTGTGAGAATTTGATATCACATTTGCAAAGTTGACGTCCTTTCCTAAGATGAGAGATGTTCAGAAGCAACTTATTTGCTCAGTTGTTGCAAATTTCATCCAGACTTGTCTGGGTCAGAAAGAGTCAGAAGAGTCAGAAAACGGTCAAAACTGTGCATAATTTATCGAACACACCAATGTAAAGGATGGTAGAGACTTCAGGGAATTAATGTCGATGGGTTTGCTGAGTGTGGCTAACATTAGCAGAGCTAGCACCACCAGTCTTCTGTCAGTTATCGTTCACATTCATGTACTGGTTTTGCACTGCTCAAAAGTACACCAGACACTGTCAAACTGCGCCGCAACTAGATGACATCCATCATAAGATCTTGTTAGCAATCCAAAAGTAGTATTCAGTCACTGGAACAATAGCTCCAGCTAGTGGCTACCCAGCAAGATGCTCAACATTTAAGGCCTATCATTAGTATGATAGAAACAACCTATTTAACAAACTAAGATGTTAAAAGTAGTCGACTAACAACTACAGGGAACTGTAACCCAAATATTGCACCATCTGGTTTAAGTTCAGCAAACTACAGCCACAGGATGGCCTGGGATCTTGACTTTTATGACTTTTTAGACATTTTACAGCATTAGCTAAAACTTATTTATACTCTGAAAAAGCCTGACACAAACACCACTTGTACAAAGTATACTGAAGTGTGTGGCAGACTTATTCTCATCAGCACTGGTTGGTAACCTAGCTTTGGTGCTGATTTGGATCCTCTGAGGTTTACTATAAGTGCTGCAATCCATTGTGTTCATGTTCATGGAGGACCTCTGCTGGCAGAATTACGGTGGCCCTGAGAGCTCACAGCACTGCAGCTTAAAAAAGCACACCCAAAAAGACAGAACACAAGCAAATTAAGAAAACATCAATTTTACAACACATGTGCAGCATTTAGAAAATGTGCTGCAAGTAGACCGTAACCCAATGGAAGTGTTTCCATAGGACATTCTGACATGCTTGTTGGCTAATGTGTTGTGTTGTGGTCTCTTTCGTGTAAACACAGATTTTTTTTAATTGTGTTTTTTTCTTTTCCTTTTTGGGTGAAATGTTGTTTCTTTTTTTTCTGTGGCCTCGGAAGAGTTAGGTCTTTGCATTTTAATCTTTGAGGTCAGAAGTACACACAGCAGAGAAAAAGGTTAAACTTACTTCTTTCACACTACATCCAAAAAGGATTCTGGCTTTTAAAGATGGTAAGTAAAGAGAGAGGTGTAAAAAAAAAAAAAGAGCCTGCATTAGAAACAAGAGGTGGGAGGAGATAACGCATCTGCACTTCCTCACTTTTTACCTGATGACTGCTCTGTACAGTACAAGCCAGCAGGACAGCTCAGAGATAGAGTGTGAGGGCTGAGGCTGCAGCAGAAACACAGATATAGAGAACAGCAGAGAGGGCTGAGAGCGCTGATAGAGAGGCTCTAACTCTGAGGTAGAATGCATATCCACTGAGGAGGTAAAGAGATACAGGAGGGAAAAGGAGTGAGAAGGTGATTTATTATTTGTCTTGATATATGGTGTGGTCACAGAATCTCAATTTATCCCAGAGACAGAGCAGAGCTAAGAGAGTGAGCGGCCATCAGCACCATGGGAAGAAAGACGCCAGTCTCACTTCACTGCTGAGTTCAACCAGACATAAGGAGAAGACCTGAATCAGTGGAAACAAACACACATGACAACTTCCTGAAGACAACTTTAAAACTGTTACGGATCAGACGGAGCATCTGCCTTTATATTCAGAGCCCAACACCAGCCCATCTCTGCTCGTCCTCGCTTCCCAGGATGAGGGCCGCACCCCTGTACAGCAGCATCTTCAAACCCTGCATGTGTCAACTTATTCTCCGAGCACTTCATCTGTTAGAAACCATGCCAGGATACTCCTTAACCCCTGCTGTGAGCTCCTCCACACCCAGGAGAGAGAGAGGGAGAGGGCACAGTCCCCCCCTGAGTGACGGCCTCGTTCTCAGGTGGGTTATCCTCTGAATACAAACCCAGAAACATGCACCTCTCCTGCATACGAGAGAGGATCTTATGGAAACACAGGGATTCATTTCACCCCTCTTTGTGTTTGATGCTGGCAGACATGCTTCGTCCGGACACTCTGACCAGTTGTAGAAATGAAGAAGACAAAAATCAGTAATCAGGGAGTCGTTAGGTACCTTCTTGATCCAGCTACCTCCGCCGCTCAACATTAAGCCAAGATCGAGAGAATTCATTACAAATCAACCCCTCACCCCATTTCCTGTGCCCCCACCAAAACCCTGCTCAGTCTGCTTGCATCCTGTAATCCGACAGATTAATGGCAGAGCATGAAATGTGGCGTTTACGTCGACAAAAGTTAAATGTTGTAGGGAGGGAGGGGCGTTGTGGCTTTGGCGTGTGGATTACGCCCTGCGAAACCCCCTTAATGCCAGTATAATTTGATGGAGCTGCCAATTTGCTGTATGCGCACTCTCTCTGCCCCACTTCTTATCCCTCCTCCCCCCGAACCAAAGCCGACTTTGCTGCCGCACTTCTGAGGAGGATCTGAAGTTTGGAGAGGCGGAGATACATGACAGGAGGAGGGACGAGCAGCCACAGATGCTGCCTCGGATCCCTGCCTCCCCTGAGCTTAAGATCACAGTGCTAATGTCACTGCTGAATTTATGTCACGTCTGGATTTGCATAATTTACTCTGTGAAGCTGAAGGTACTACAGGTGCATATTCACGAGCTGGAACCTTGGAGGAAGTTTGTTCCCACTGGGTCACTTTTATGGTGCAGCCAAGGTAACCATGTAACCATGAAACCATGGACTAGCTAATCCTCATTTAGAACACATTTAGTGTGAAAAAGGAACTTTTTTTTTTGTTTCCTAGTGACGTAAACGTGACTGTGAGTCCACCTGAGCTGAAACTCATCTTTAGTTTCCCCATTAATCGTGGTGTCTGTGGATACATCTATGATTCTTCGATAGAATGAGGTGAAAAAAAGCGAAGATATGCAGCAAATCTTGTTGTATAGCTGGAATAATTTTAACCATGTCCATCATTTTACAAAAATAAGAAAAACTCACCTTTATCTCCTTCTGTTGTCAAAAAAATAAGGCAAAATATATTATTTTGTGCTTCTTGAGATTATAATGATCAGTTTAATTTTATTTTTCATGCTTTTTTTTGCTTAGTTTTTATTTTTTTTTATTAAATATGTTCTGTTAACGTAAGTTATTTTTCAGTTTTTGTGTCAGTCATACTTATTTCTAATACAAGATATTTGTCAGGAGCGAGGCCCAACAGGAGATGAATAGATAGAACAGAAAAAGTTTAAAACATTTTCCTGTTTGTTGAAATTAACTGTATGGACAGTTTTAGGACAGCGATGCATTGATACGTTGATGGATGGGCTCTTCTTCTCATGCATAAACCAGTGTCCCAGCTGGCTCTCCAAAGTGAGTCTGTAACCGTCTCTGCTTGTTAGTGTGCACCTCGTCGCAACACGGTCACACAACTTTGCTCAGCATCAGGTGGATGGGGACTCATCTTTCCTTCAGGTAAAAGCTTGACGACTTATCAAGGATGTGTGCAAGTGCAAAAAAGAAAACAAAAACAAACAAACAAACAAAAAATTCTGCACCACCTTGTGCAAAAAGACAGGACGTGATTTTTGTTAAGATGCATGCTCTACTTTCACAGGGTAGTCAGACTGTTGTAATTGAAACCCCAGAAAGACTCCAGTCTCACTGGTTGTGGGTAATAACTGGGCTACAGTGTCTTTATTTTCTCCAGCCAACAGCAAAAGCATTACAACTCAACATTCATGTCTCTCTTAGTGCACAGAACAATCCTACTACTATTGAAACAGCAGTGGGCTTTGCTAGCGTCCCCTTCTACGTACCTACACGTCACATCTGGATGCATTGCCGGCAGTTTGTTGGTGTATAATTTTTCCCAACTCATCCAACGTTTCTGAGTTTCAAACAAAATTCTGTCACAAATAAATATCTTATTTACTGTATCCTCCGCCATAGTTTAAGTTTCTCGTTGGATGGCACAAATTGCATTGTGGGATTGTAACTGTGAAAAGTCCTCTCAAGTTACATCCAGCAGCAGACTTGTCCAGGTTCCTGTGTAGGTTTGAAGCAGAAACTCTCAGTTCTGGAAAGTTCTGTGTCTCTTGTGTTTGTGTTTGTTACCTCTCAACATTCCTCCCACACTCTGATAATCTGGAGCCTCATTGGTCAACACAGCTGTCGATCAACCATCTCCTTCTATTTAAGAAAAACATAGAACAAAAAACTGTGACATGTATAAACATTATAAGAAGTAAGTATATGTTTGTGAAGAGTTAATTTCATGTTAAATGTTATATTTTGACCCATGTCTCATCTGTTAACATAGAGGAGGCTAGCTGCAGTGTAAGTCATAAATCCTGTCAGTAGGAGATTTAAATGATTTTATTGTTTTTTGTTTTTTTTTGCATGAATGTAGCGATGAATCTGGGCTTGCATGTCAATATATACCTGATGCTGAACCTGAGATGTGAGTGAGGTGTTGGCTGAGGTGTCGCTCAAACCTGTCGTCAGTGTGTTGAGATATGAGGCCCAGAGTTAGGTCAACTAAACTCCTTTTTTCCTCTTCAGCTGTGTCACCATCAGGATATGGTTGTCAAAGCTAATCACACTCCGAACACACACTCGTGCGAGCGGTTTTATCAGCATGGGTGAATGTGTATCTGTATCTGACACGAGTAGAAGCAGGTCAGATCCAATCAAAGTGGTGTCGTCCCGCTCTCTGGCTCGCCACATCCCACCTCCCTGAAATAATACTCATAATTCACGGGGAGGAGGAGGAGGAGAGGGGAGGAGGGGGAGGAAGGGGAGTGGGAGGGTGGAAGAGTTTGCTCTTTAGCATCATTCAAAGGACATTTCCAAACTATCGCTCAAAATGACAGAGAGAAGCATGGGGGTGTACGAGGGGGAGGCGGATGAGGAGGTGGGGTGTGCTGGGAACAATCACACTCATTCACACCTCTGTCGACAATCCCTTCATCCCCACATCCCTCCCTTCCCTCCCCCTCGGAGTCCGCCAATTAATCGCAGTGAAAACATGTCTGATTGAATCTTTTCAAGCAAATCCTCAGGCTTGGGCTTTTGTTGGTCCACTCCTTGTCAACATCTATTAAAACAGGCCTTTAATGCTCCCGCCCAGGCCATCTTCCTCGCAAAATATGGAGTGAGAAGACAGCAGAGGGAGGGAAAAAAAAAAACAGGGAGAAGGGGGAAGGAGGGGTGGAGGACAAAAACCTCCGGCGCAGACTGATCCCACTGTCTTCAACTTTAATCAACTGTATGCTAGACCGCTCTTCATCCTCTCTCTCTCTCTCTCTCTGTCAGCCCCTCTCAGTGTCTCTCTCTCCTTCTCTCTCTGTCGTTCTCTCTCTCTTCCTCTGTCTGCCCAATAATGGGCTGTTTGTAATGCAGGAGGCGAGCTCCACATCAATCATTCGCCCCAGTTTTCACCCCCACCACCATCGCCGCCGCCGCCACCACCTCGTCCTCCGCTGCAATAAATATGGAAATGAGCAGGAGCCAGTCATTGGTAATTTCAAGCTCGGCTCACTAGTGTTAAAAAAGGACACAAATGTATTAATTGCCGGCGGCCGGAGGAATCCCATTTTCTGTGGGCATTGATTACAAAATTGGTGTGAGCAGTCATTTTTTTGTGAAGTTACGGCTGCTTGTATGACGTGTGTGTGTGTGTGTGTGTGTGTGTGTGTGTGTGTGTTGAAGGATGAGGAATGACAAAGATAGTGTTAGTGTTGTCACTCTCACATAACCCTGGTGTTTATCACAGCACAGATACATCAGATGGTGCTGCAGGTCAGCTTATCTTTCACATACAGAGCAGCTGAAACACAGGAAATGTTGCTGTGTGTATTCATTTTTTTATTCTCAGATTATTGTGGACAGATTCAGGCCTGTTAAAGCTCCACATGCCAGCCTCAAAACACCAAAACCCCTCTTTAAACAGGTAGCAGGATGCTCGCTGCACAGCTGGCTCTTTTAATGTGAGATTATGTCGCGTGGAGACCCAATTATCCACAATTGATCTCAAACACTTTCTCTTACAGCTCTGAGAGCAGCCCCGTGTGTGTGTGTGTGTGTGTGTGTGTGTGTGTGTGCTTGCACGTGTGTGTGTGTTTTGTTGAACAGCACTCACCTCCAGAAGGGAGAGACCACATGGACGCTCCTCCAAACGCAGCGAGGAGACACTGGGGAGACATTTCCCTCAAGGTTAAAGGATCATCAGAGTTATTTTCAAGCTGGGCTGCTCCTCAGGTTTCACCATCATGATGACTGATTGGGATAAAAATGTCACTTATTTCAGGAGCCTTATAAATAACTCAGGTCCGTGTTACCTCTGACACAGACACTGTTGTAACATACCAATCAAAAAATGGGATGAAAAATGTGTCTCTGCCTGATACTTTTGGCTGTTCTTGGACTTTCATTCTGGATGCCCCTGAAGTTGACAGGCACAGACATTTTAAATAGAGAAAAAAATACCAATAAAATACCAGCATTGTTAGCATTGTTAAAAGCACAGAAATTGTAATACTTAACTCCTAACTCTTTCAAAATGAAACTTCCTGAAAAACACTGAACAGGTTCTTTCACGATCTCAGGGACGTGAATTAAACTCTAACGGCTTAAATACACCAGATACATCTCCAGTCCGGCTCTGCTCCATCTCTGCTCTGTTACGGCACCGGATCAGATAGGTTACCATTCATGTCAATGTATCAACTCAGACTGGATCTGTTCTGTTGTGGTCCAGCTGTGTGGCTGATCCGGCAGGTCTCAATATATTCGTAGCCATCCTATTTTTGCCATATGCTGGAGCTGTGATGTGTCAGTTCAGTGTTGAGAAAAACGAGCGGGACAGTAAGTAGTGTGCAGAAACTATCTAAAAAGAGCAGGAGACTTCCTGAGTCCGGAGGCTTGCTAGACCGACACGCAGCTGTAGTGAGTTGACAAACACAGTCAACACTTAACAGATCGGAGCAGGACTGCAGATGCATCTGGTGTTTTTGAGACATAACCCTGAGCCAACTCTTGTCTTGAACGAAGAAGATTAATATTCACTACTAACAACCTATGAAGATTAGCACAATTGTGTATGTGTAGAGGTAGAAGTTTAGAGTAACATTTGAGTGACCAACAACCCTGTCATGTTGTAGTCTCTGAAGCCTGTTATATCCAGATATTTTAGTCACTTCTCTGTTTTTGAGTTGCATGAACAGATCCTCTTTCATTCTACAGAAAACTTAATGATGTGGTCCTGAACAAGTTTTCAAAGAGCTGTGGAAGCTGTATTCATACATGCACCAAACTCCTGAAAGTTTCCTCAAATAATGTAACAATGCAAAGACAAAACTTTTTGTCTCGACTTTACCCAGAATTCAGTTTCTAGTAGGATTTCTGCAAGCTGTGCCTGTGCACTGATGTGAGAGTGCAAAAGGTAAAAGTCAAACCACAGATGAGTGTATGTGGACCCAGGACCACCACATAAACCCCTGGGTCCTTCCACATCTCACCCTGCCTCCTGAAGCTGCCCATCAGGTCCGACAGGGAAGTATTTACGCTCAGAGACCTGGGCGAGTTTGCAGTTGTAGCTTCTAGACTGACCTAAAGTTCTAGAAGAATATTTAAGAGTGTTTCTGCAGATCTTTAAGGCCTAATTCTCCCCTTATTCACTCGTTGTATGCATGCGTATCAGTATCTGTAAATCATTTGAATTATGTTCTAAATTTCTACAGTTAATTAAAGATAAATCTGTGTGCTCTCTTTTGGAGCCAGACCAACATTGCTGTTATATTCTTCTTAGTCAGATTTTCCCAGTTTGTCCAACACAGCAGAGATTTGTAGGCTTGCGTTGGTTTGACGTTACTCTCTGGCAAAGAAAGCGCAATGTAAGATCCAAGGAAGGTCATCAGAGCCATGCAGAGCACCATAGGTAATGTCTATTAAATGCTGTTATGAATCTCAAAGAGAAACTCTTATATTAAGCAGACTGGTAAGGGTACTAGCAGTGCTGAAGTGCTTAAAAAAGAGCTACAGGTAACTAATATTCCTCTTCCAATGCAAGAAAACTGACTTAACCGACAGCTTCAAGTCAAAGAGTCGCATTAAAGAGAGAAGAAAATTGAGTAATCTTCCACTAACGTACACAAACAGCCAATCTGCCATCCAGCTCCACTGTGTGTCTGCGTGTGGTTGTTTAAAAAGCATGTGCATCCATTGTGCATGCCTATGTGTACATATATTCATGCATAATGTGCTTTTGAATGTATGACTGCAGAGTCTGTTCTTATTTATGCCCGGCTGTTAGCCTGTCTGTTCTCCACGGTGAATATGTTTGCCCCAAGTAGCTCAAATGAATCTTGCTTTACTCCTTTTAATGCAGGGCAACCTCATTCACAAGTCCAACTGTACACACACACACACACACACACATACACACACACACACACACACACACACACACACACACACACAAGACACACACATGCACACGCACAGCAATAATAATAAAAGTAATAAATCGACACGGGTCCGAGATGGTGTCCAAGGAATCTCATCTCCCCATAAATTATAGCCGTAAACTTTCGCCGCCACGCAGCCTAATTAATTCTTGTGCTGTTACACAAAAGGAAATGTCGAGTGACAAATGGGCACGGGACTTGAAAGCTGCCAGGTCTGCAAAACATTTCCACTCCAATTTATAAGCAATTTTACTGTAAATCATCAACCAGAACTGGCTACTTTAGGAAACAGGACAACAGGGTAAGTAGAGTGATAAAGGAGAGAGATACGGAGACGAGAGAGGAGGAGGGGAAGGAGGAGGAGGGGACTGGACAAGAGAGAAATAAATACAAAATAAAATATTTAAAGGACAATTTAAAGTCCATTTTCAGATCTGACAGACACACTGTCGATGTAACCGGGCTTACATGTATGTCTTCATATTAGCCGAGATTAACTGCTCATTATTGTTTACGTTTTACTGTGATTCTGTTGAAATGTGACCAGAGGAATAAGAGTCTTTTGACAGGCTTGAAGACAAAGATTGTTGGAGGGAAATTCATGGATGGTCCTACTTACATTGCGCTTCCCTTCAGAACAGCAATGATGCTCCACAAAGACAACTTCAGGCAGTTTATGTGGACAGAGGGAAGAGAAGGCAACTCTCCTCCGCCAAGTTGAGACTGAAACATCCTGCCCCACCTGGAGAGAGAGGCATATGTGTACACTGAGGTGTGTGACGTTACGTTCCCGTAGAAACCGTGCTCGCACGTCCCGCAAAATAGATGGTAAAGTGCTTCATTCATCACTGGCCAAGCTGGCTAGTGAATCTTTTTTTATACCCGCCAAACTGAATTTTCACCCGCATTTGGCAGGTTGGCTGGTGTTAATTTAGCGCCCTGCTGTCAACACAGGTTCAACTCAGTATGTTTACATGCATGCAGCAGTTCAGCTAAGGTCACAGCTCAGTTGTAAACTCACAGCAGGGGATTGGACAAGAATATAAGAAGAAGACAAGAAAAAATGACTTCTGGCCGAGAATGTCACAGACGTTCTCAGACGTTCACTGTGGCGGCATTGTGTCCTTTTTTAATAAGTAAAGCTGCGTGTGTATCAAACTAGTTTCTTTTCCCCTGAAGAGAAAACAACACTCAAACTATGATGGCTGAGATGGATGCAGCTGTAGCTTTTTATGTTTTTATTCATGTATGTGCGATGGTGATTGTTTGTTGTGTTGGAGCGCAGCAACCATATTCACTATATCGTGGTCATCTACCTGCTCTTCCAGGTGAAATATGCTCACGCTGAACGCCGATAACTGATGAATCCAACTCTAGTCTGATAGCAATCGATCAAGCTATGCTCGGTTCATTCTTGGTCTAATTGATCTGTTTACATGCATCTTAATAGTCTGAACTAAGCTGCATGTACACGTACTGACAGTCCCACAAAAGCATCAATAAAACAAGGCTTTAAGGTAGAATGAAATGCTGGGGTTTTGAATATACAAAGGTACAATCCTCTGGTAAACCACATGAAGCTAGTTTTAAGTCTTTATCCTGTCAACTTTCCTACATGCTGCCGAAGTGTCTTTGTAATCTATGACACAATGGGTGCTTATGTGTTCCCCTCTGATCTTTGTACAGTTTTAGACAGAACCTAGAAATTAAAACTTAATTCATAAAATTTTTTTTTAGAATGTCCCTTGAGGCCTCCTTCATTCAGCTTTTAGACGTGGAGTGCAGTTTGTCCTCTCAGCACCTGTTCAGAGCTGAATCCTAAACTGAACCTAACAGTATAATGGAAAACACATCCTAATGCTGCACGAAAGCTCACTTTAACTCTGCATTGATCAACACTCGGGACTGATGCAAATAACGGGGAAGTGATGGACAGCGACCGGACCGCCTCGGCCCAGCTCGCTCTCCTCCAAACACACACCCTTTATCAATGTCTGCGGACCCCGGGCCAATTTGAATGTGACTGAGGCACTCAGTGGACGTGACATTGACGGAGGAGGTCCATTGGAAACCATGGTTCAATGACTCATTATGGAGGAGGCTACAGGCTGTGTTTTCCACGTTTGATACAGCACCGGCCTTTAAAAGCACTAATTGGAGTGTAAATGTGTCCTTTCTCTTGCATCTGTTTTGTTTGTTCTTATCTTGTTACGGAAATGAGTTTGTGTCAGGTCGGCCATTAATCTCAGCCTGAAGTTTATACAACATTTTGACAGAAAGGAAACAAGTTAAACGGAAGAAAAACACATTTAGAAAAGCTTTCTCTCTTGGTGTGGGCACAAGATGAGCTCAGGGTTATCCTTCAAATATACGTTCTATATTTAAAAAAATAAGACTTTCTCCATCTGCTCACAGCCATGTGACGATGAGTGACTTGTCAGTCAACGTTTTAGCCCAACTTTCAACACCTCAGTGAAGGTGCTTAGGGTAATATTTACCCCCTATAAAAGGAAACTCTTCTAACCAAGTATTACAGAAAACAAAGAGTAAAGCTTGGTATTACCTCACTGACTGAAAATCCTTCTTCCAGCCAAATTCCACCAGATCCTTGTCCGGTCCATCTCCACTCCCTCTCGCACCCCTGCTCCATTTCAGATCCGGCAGGTTGGAGTCCTCAACAGCAGATGCACAAAGTCCTTTGTTGGCCAGGTGCTGAACAAGATGCCCAATCGGCACAGAGAAGATAGAGGGGGACAAGAAGTCGACATTTAAACAAAATTAAAACATCTGGTTAATTTCAGAATAAAATATCCTGTGGACATCAGATCATAAGCCACACTCACAGGGATGTTTACACATTTCCTTTTGCCACTCTTCTCCTAAAAAGAAAACATAAATTCTCTCCAAGAAGAATCAAGTTGAAGTCATTTCAAAGCAGAATATTCTTCAGGGCTGGCAGCATGTTTTAAAAGTGAAATAATCCTTCAGTCAGAGTCTGTATGACAGAAACTGTCTGAGAGTCACTCCAACGTGAGGCAGAGATTGATGAACTGTTTGGATTTGTCCTCAACTTTCTCATCATCATCTCCCTCCATCAGTGTTCATGTTTACAGCGTAGAGTATCAGCCTCCTGAGCAGCTGAGACTGTTTGAAGAGTAAGACATTATCTCCACTTGTGTGATTCATCGTGTCAGGACTACAGAGTCACGCAGAAACAACACGTCCAATGACAATCACACAGCCTGATTTGGAGCACAGTTTTTCGCTGATTGACTCCAACAGAATGAAACAAAATGAGGAGGAGACGCAGCAGCAGCGTCTGATTCAGACGGTGATCACTCTGAAGTGGTGCTTTCTGTCTGTAACGGCTACATTTGTAAGAACAAATACCTGCACACACTCCAAGAGACAAACACTGTCCTCCAGTCACATTCATCTCAGCTCTGTGTGCCGCCCCTCGTGCACCAATCTGAACGTGTTCATGACGTCATGAATACATACTGACTAAAGAGCTGCTGCTGCTTCTTTTAACATGAAAATGTCAAAACTGTAAACATAATCCAACAGTTAATTGTATGTGTGACCACAGAGGGGATTGAACAGTCAACCGTATCAACACATGCACCAAAAGAACAAGACAATGAAGTGGAAAAGTGACCATTTGTCTTAGTGGCCTCCCTCACTTTTTAATTTTAATGAAGTATTTTCTGTGAAATTCCTGCAGCCTATCTACTCCATTATAAACTTTGGCAAGGGTAAAAAAGAGAATTGCCATCTAATTAATTATTTCCAGCTTTTGTTTCTAATTAAATGCATGGTTAGTCTACTCTGTGAAGGTGGGTGTGTCGCGACAACGCTGTTTTACCAGAGCAGACACACCGGCTGAGCCCGGCTCCGACTGTCACACCCACACATCCACGAAAAAAACATGGAGTGAGCAGAACAAAGGGACATTTGGAGAAAGAAAGCTGTGAGTGAGCACCAACACACTATAACAAATGCAACTTAAACTCTATCCATGCAAGAGACTTCAATTAAGATGCAGTTTGTATCTTAGGTGTCTTTCTTTACAGTTATTATGTTTTAATATTCTTTGTTCTGTCATGAAATTAAAAGTGTTGCTGCAGCACATGACCCTGTATTACCTAAACTATAAAATCTGAGAGGATTAAAGCCTGAATTGTAAAATTTGCTTTCATAGTTTTCCTGGGTGAGTTGCATGTGCACTCACTAACAGACAAAACTTTCACCCTCCTTTCAACCCTGATTTTATCCAGAATTTTCCCACCAACCCTAGAGTAAAATGTGCACATGAAGTCAAAGAAAGAAAACTGGTTTAGGACTGCAGCTGGATATACAGGGTTTCCACAAAGTCTCTTTTGAATTTAAAGATTTATTACAAAGCCAACTGATGAGATATTTCAATCAGATTTGTTCTCTATATTCATCAGTTATCAATTTTTAATCATTTTGCATTTGTGTATTTCAGGTGTCCTTTTAATAAGAGAAGTTCTGTTAAATGAACCCCTGAAAAATAGCTGAAAAGGCTCAATGTGTGTCATGGTTGACTGAAACAAAATCAAAAGCACAGACTCAGCAAAACTACAGAACTGGGTCTGGAAAAGATCCACTGTCAGGTCCATCAACTCAGGCACAAGAAATTTATGCAGACAGGGACAGAGTTGGACAAAGGGAGGAGTAGACGACCAAGAATATCTGAGGAAAATATAGATTGTGTAAAATGAGCCTGTCAGCGTTCTCCAAAAAGGACTAGTTAAAAAAAAAACTTCAATATCGATTTCCTTATTTTGTTACAATTCCCACATATTTGTCTGTTCTTTCTGCTTTTGCAATAATTTTTTTTGAATTGTAAACAGACTTTATGGACACCCTGTATTTATGAAATTTACATGAAACACACTAAATTTTGTCAAGCTTCAACCAAAAGCAAACATATTACAGTTTATTCCTGATCTCATCTAACTCAAAAAAAAAAAAAAAAATGCACTTACCAGTTGGTGTTGTGTTGAGATCCTGTTCGTGACGCCAATTTGTTGAGGAAATGTCAGGAAGCTTGACCACTTGAAGAGGAAGACTCAGGAGACTCAGATGGTTTAAGTTGAAATAATTTATATAGCTCAATAGTATGTGCAGTTTAATGCAGAGTCAGTTCTACCAGACCAATCTGTGTGTTCAGTATTCATCATTCCTGAGGTTGCTATGTCTATCTAATCAGCCAATGGGTTCAGCATAGCTAAGGATGTCAATGTATGTGCTACAGTGTGAAGTGTTCAATGAGACAGTATTGCGTGTATCTGATCCAGCTCAGGCTGGAGCCACACTGTCTCTCTGTAGAGATAATTTAAGACCAAATGCAGGTTTGTGACTATTTGACACATACAGAGGCAATTTACAGAGATAACTGAGGAGAGGCATCAGGGAATGTGAAAATTCCACCACACAAGGTGAGAATGTTTTTGTATTCTGTTTCGAAATCCTTATTTGCATGTAAAGCCATGACAACTGCCCAGAAATTCTGGCTCTACATGCACACAGAGCTGCATGGGTGCACATTTTAATAGGAAGCACTATTCGCTGAAACACCAGACAAAAAGCATCTAACAGGATGGATAAAGGGTGTGAGCAAGCAGCAAACTCTAGAGCAGGGATCTAAAACTCAACTTACCAAGGGGCCGCTGGAGGTAGTGTCTGGGTGAGGCTGGGCCGCATCAAGGGTTCCACAAAAAATAGGGCTTCAAGTATTCAAAAAAGTACAACTGATCCAATCTTCTCAGTCTTAACAGGTCAGAACATGCAGAACATGAACAGTTCTTCAGAACATTTGGCTTGAGGGAGGAAGCAACTGAGACCCTCAGTATGGCTTTAAGATGCTCATGTTGAAGTTTGGACCTGAACTTTGACTTATTAAAGTTCAATGTGGAGAAGAGCTTTTCACACAGAAAGGTGCTGCAAAAAAGGCACATGAGCCAAACACCGACAAACAGCGTATAGCACGAGGTGACAAGATATATTTTCCCTCCAGTCTGTGACCCAAACATGTTACAAGTGACCAATTGCTAATTTGTGTTGTTGTCATGAGCCTGAGCTATGGTAGCCCACAAGTGTTAAAAAATGTAAAACGCCCAGATGCATATAAGAAAAAACACGCGCTAACACAAAGCTTTGATTTCAGGCAAGGGGGCCACCAAATATTGTTCTGGGGGCTGCAATTGGCCCGCAGGCCGCAAGTTTGAGACCCCTGCTCAGGTGTAAAAATATGAAGCCAATACAGACCTGCTAAAAGCTGCAGTTCCTCCAGTGTCCACCAAAGGCCCGCTGCAGAAACCACATACACACCTATTCAAATAAAAATCTTTTGTGTTGATTTAACAGTAACTGATAACTCATGAGTCTGATTCATTGTTTTGTTTACTTTTTACTGGTTGTTTTACTGTATTTACTGTTTTTTTTTTAATTGTACAGATTTTATTTGTAGATACTAAAGAAACGACATCACATTAAGCAAAACTGCAAGTACGGTCACTGGACTCATTTCTTTTGCAGAGTGTTTTTTTCTGAAGCAACTATCAGACTAACAGGAGCTCCTGTTTGCCTGTGACTGTTTGTTTACATATTATTGAACGGTATGAAATTTGTTCGTGCACGTTACCATCGCTGCAGCAGCTTGGACCTCGAGGACGGTAAACTTATATGAGACTTATGGCAAGCGAGGCAAAAAGAGCCTAAGCCATGTCCTATCTTCTAACTATGATTAATGACTGCCAACTGTCATGCATGCATCAAGAACAGAGCCATACATCATGCAATAACTACAGCTGGCAAACACTGACAAGAACACTGAAGCCACGCCACAGCGTAGACCTCATAGCACATTTCAGTGTTGGAGCTATTTTGATTTAATATTCAAGTACATGTGTTGAAAAATATCCAATTTACACAATTTTGGCAATGGGTGAAAAAAGTACATGTGTGCATGGATGCAAGAATACACACACACACACACACACACACACACACACACACACACACACACACACACACACACACACACACACCTCTATTCTTGTGTAATCCGTCATCTTGCCTATGGTTTTAATTCCTGTTAACTGCATGGTTGCATGCCGCTGCATCGTTCATTCTAATGGAATTGAATAACAGAGCTGCTTGGCTGCACTTGCACAGGCCTGCTTTAATTGGAATGAATGTTTTTTTTTTTAACTGAATATTCTGGGCAGTTTTTCTCAGCTTAAAGACAATGTGTGGCTCAAGTATTAGTCTCTTTCTCCTCTCCGTGGCTTCATTAAATAAAGACTGTATATATGGACAAATGTTCACTGACAGCTGAATGTGGAGGGCAAACCCTGAATGTTATTAAATTTTATTTTGTGCATGCAAATAAAGAAAATGGGCTCAGTTTTAAATATATTGCATACTGTCTAATATAATGGTTGTACGCACACAGAATGAGTGCAAGAAAATGTATGAGGTTTCAGGATGTCTGAGCTCTGTGGGGGTCAAGGGAAATGTCCTTTTGTCGGTCTGAGAGGCTTAAACAAGCTTGTATTTCCAGAGCTAAGTACATGAAATTAAGTGTTGAAATGTATTCAGTAGTTCGAGAGGATGAAAACACAAGTGCATTATAAAAGTATCTGCTTTTCCTTCTTTGTTTGTTAATCTGTGTCACTTATCACTGCAATATAGAGGATTTTTTTTAAAGCTGTTTTGCTGCTTTCAGAGCTTGCAGTGCGCTGTGTGTTGGTTCCTGAATAAAAACATTTCATACGGCGCCAGAAGTATACAGAGACTCCTCTACTGTAGTTTATGTGGCTGCTCCATGACCCTGATAGTGTCTGTCCAAAATTAAGTCGACCCCCTCATCGTTCTCCATTTATCATGTTTAGACAAGACTAGATCCCCTGCTGTGACTTTACGATCAAGCTATGACCTTAGTTGTACCGCTGCATGCATGTCAACATACTGACTGATGACCAAACCATTAGAACAGAGGAAAGTTTATTCTAAAATGTGTCAAATATCTCAAAACTGGAGATCAAAAATGTGAAATATATATAGAAAATCATAACATCAAGCTACAATTTTAACTATTTGATGATAATCATGGATGTAGTCTTAAAGACATCGACCCACTGGTTTGTGGATGTCAGTAAAGTGGTGTTCATAATTTTGCAAAAAAATGATCTTATAACTAAATAAATAAATAAATAAATAAATAAATAAATAAATAAAACAAATCCACCTGCTGCAGAGTGTGCTGGTGAGAAATAAACCATTCAGACTAAAATCACGTTTTGAACCAGGCTGTAAACATGTTGGTTTCTGCTGTAGATATGGACCTTTTTGAATGGTTGTGTATGTGACTACCTCACCTTTGGTCTGAAAATATGAGACAATGCGGAAGTGCTAAAATCTGCAGTTTGTCAAGTGTCCGTTTGAGGCTGGCTCCGGAAGTACCGGAAATCACAAACACACCAAGACAAAAATAAATAAATAAATAAATAAATAAATAAAAGCCATTTTCACAGTGGAAATAAACATTTTAATAGCCTGGTACAAAAAATGTCTCCTGTCTGAATCACTGATTTTGCTAATGGCACGCACTGTATGTTTTTTTTTTTTTTTTTTTTTTTTGTAACTTGGCAGTTAAGAAGATAAGATCGCCAGTTCGACCAATCAGAGGCACAGCTCAGCTCATATGACTGACGGGCGCCCTATGGCTGTTACTGTGGAGACTCAAAGCCGACTTCATATCCAATATGACGTCGCGAAGACTATGACCATTAATTTTTATCTATGGGCTACCTGAGTTTTTGGCAGCAGCCGCAAGTGGACACTCATGGAATTGTAGTTTTTAACACTTCTTTACTGGCTTTGTGTTTCAAGACCTGAGGTTGCTGCTTGATTTCTACAGCCATGCTTGGAAGACATCTAATAACCTGCTTCATAGAATTTTTGCAAAGTTTTTAAATTTGATGGTGTGTTATAATTTTATTGATAGAGACTGGTGAAAAAAGCAGCAAAGTGCATGTGTCACCAGAGTTTTTTCTTTTTTTTTAACTCGTCATGAGTCAGGGTGTCACTTTCATAACTGATGTAATCCACTGAAGCTATTGACCTGCGGCTCAAACAGGGAGCGTCATTTGTTTATTCCTCCCTGTGCGTGGGTTCCTCTCCTCACTGTATATGTACACAGAGCACTCAATACTCATCAGTACACACAGTGACAACTTAGGGGCCAGATTAGTGCATGTGCAATATCCACCCTCCACCAAAGTGAATTAATTGTCTAATGGCTTTAAATTGATTAGGCATGTCTTGGGTTTGAGTTGCAAATCTCTCTCTAATCCAGGTATTTCCCTCTCAGGATAATCACAGGATTGCTTTAATTAGCACCATGGCCATGTGTGTTGGGTACAGTAACATGGCAGCAAACACCTGGAGCTGAAGTTACAATGTGTTGTGTTGATAAGGGCTTTCTACGTGGCTGCATTTAGCCACTTGCTCAAACACACTCAGATAATAGCGCACTGGAAAAAATGCTAAGCTGGCAGAAAATAACAAAAATCAATTTGCCCAGGAGGCGCTATGAGCGGGGAACAATCCGAAAACTGAGAGAGGAGCAGCTCTGGTGTTTGGGCTGTAGGGTTTCTTTGTTCTGATATACTGTACATTTGGTGTGTGTGAACGCTGTGTGTAACTGTAGCATCACAAACAGGAAGTTATGGATCCCGCTTCTGTTTTCTGGCACTTTTTGAAGGTTTCTAGGAAGTACAATTTGGCGCCGAACACTGGGTGAAATTATTCACATGCAGCTTCCTGATACCACCAGAGCAAGAAGAAAAGGAGGTTTGTGCACATTACACCACAAGAAGTTTGCAAAGATATAAAACAGACAAAAACATTGATTATTAAACTTTTTGAGACATTGATTTAGTCTGCAAGTTCAACTTTCTGTGTCTTATAAACTGTGTCAAACAGTGCATGGTGTCAAGTGGTGCTAACATAGGGTCGAAGTACAAGACGGAAGCGCCAAAATCCTCACAAGATGGGAAACCTTTGCAAGTTTTGTATTTTGGCCGTTCAAATCCTTTGCTGAAGATTCTATTTCCTCAATGACCATTTTTCACCAACGAAGACAAGATGTCAACAAGCTAAAAACCCTCTATTGATAATAAAAACTGAAACCAATATGTTTTATTTTCAAGAAGATAAGGCAGAACTGATGTCTTCACAGCAAGTCGGTTGCTTGCTTAAAATTCTTTAAAAACCATCAGAGCTCCTGTGCTCTTATTTTACATGTGCTCTTTAAATAATTGTAACTTCTAAAGTGTTTGAGCTAGCAAGAAAATTCAAAGAAGAAAAAACAAGCTTTACAATGGTATCCAGGGTATTACGGTACTGCATAGGAATTTATGTGCAACAATGTTCCAATCACAGGCAATAACTCATGCAAGCTGTTTTCCTTACCTTAACTCTTCAACTATTTGAGCAAGAGAAAAATTAAAAACGGTAAATGAAAACCAAGAAGATGAGCTTTCTGGGAACAATCTCTGACTCTTTTAGGGCCAAAATAACATAAATAGTCCAGGTGGTTACAGTGATTTGAACTCCAGAATTTTTTGTTTAGACGCTTAATTCATGCAAATAACTTGCTCCATTGACAAATATCCAAAGCTGAAAAACTTTCCGTCATCAATCAAGGTTTATCTTGACTTCATTGTGAGTTGAAGCTGGTTACTCTGACTGGGGCAGCGCTAAGTGCTAGCACAACCAACAGCTCCTTTTCGTTCCTGTTCCCATAAAAACAGGTAGGGTCACAGAGTTCAGGGAAGACAAACAGATATGATCAGTCTGTCCCAGATTTTACAGGTATATTAACCTCTACCGCTCTGTTCAGTCATACATCACTGGAGGATCTCCATGCTGATTGGCTTTTGCTGTGGGACTAAGAGATCCACTCCTGTGAATGGAAAGAATCGAGCATTGACCACGACACAGATTTTCACCGTATGTGCGAATAAATTGCTCAGGTTGCACCGCCAAATCAGCATCAGTCACAAAGCCTGACAAAAGGCTGCGTCCGCTTGCACCTGTACACCGCTTTAACCTTTAATTCATTCATGCAAATGATTTTACCTGTGTTTGGTGTGAGTGCAACATAAAATGTAAATAATAATACAAGCGCTGCATTGGCTGAGAGAATCAAGGGGTGCAGTATTAATTCTGTTACTCATCTACGAATGAATCACAGGTGAGATTCCTCACCGCCTCTGTACATCTCTGTCGCTGTTTCAAGGTGAAACCCAAACCGTTGTACCGAAAAGAAAAAAAACACAGAGAGATGTGTTTGTTTCAGAATGTCTCATCATATTTCAACAGTGTATGAATAAAATGCTGGATTCCTGCTTTTTGAAGGCACGTGACTCCTTTACACATTACAGACACACTCTTTAAAAACTATTTCCTGCAAAATTCATTTCCAATCAGCGACCAAACAGCCTGTTTATGAGAGGATCTACACCACCTCAACACGCAGCCTGTGTGAATTGTAAACAGATTTTTCTCTTAAGTGTGTATTCCATGCAATATCAGGATGGGAAATTGCCAGTGCAATCAAACACAAACAACTCATTGAGAAAAGCCTTGCCCTGAGCAAAAAGCACAGCAGTTGGTCTCCAATATGTGGATGACAAATGAATATCACTCAGTGGGTCAGATGGTGTAGACACACTCCATGCTCTGTGCTAATCAGGCCAACCTACAGACCTCACATACCATCAGGACATCCTCCAGGGGGAAATTAGTACTTTCCACTTTGCTAAACGACTCTACTTTCCTCCCCGGGTGAGCGCATTGTTTGTTACATGGCCAATTTCTTTATGTAAATTGTACGACTATGGGTTACATTCCAATTATGACTAAAACATTCACTTTTATTTTTATTCTGAATGGCAAATTAGAGGTACATTTATGCACATTTTCTCAGGGGCGAACAACACCTGAGGCAGAAATAAACTCAATATGTACTGTAAAGTTATTTATTTATCAGTTAGAGGTATAAACAAGCGGAAATAAGTTACCTGAGAAACTCATCAAAGAAACTTTAGTGCATCAACGTCAGCTGCTGGATGGATGTGTTGTCTTCATCTCCTCCAGAGGTCATCAGAGCCAATAGCTGAAGTTTCTACAGTCTGTTAATGGATTGTGATTGTATTTCTGACTTAATGGGACTTATTAGTGATCTGAACCCATGTAATTTTGGTCTTCACAGGGCTAATGTCAGCAAAACATACAGCAAAACACTTCTGAGTTGGTGCATTAAAGCAAAAGTCCATTAACACACATCATCTGGACTGTTACATCCTTACACTGCATGCTAACTTTCATCAGAGCATCTCCTAAACTGTATCTCTTATGGGATGTTCAGGATCTGTAGGGGTTCAGGTCCAAGGAAGGAGAACAGATGATCTGCATCTACAAAGGCCAGCTCATGTGGTCCCATGTGACAGAGCGGCCACTGGATGCTGCAGGAGTTTCTGATAGAAGGCAGCACAAAGAGCACCGTCTTGGTACCAGATACCTCAGCACACCTTTCAGTTTTCAATAGTATGAGTGCAGTTGTTGACTTTGGACTTTGGTTTGAATATTTTTGGTTTGTTTATTTTTTTATGAACTATTGAGGTGGATTTCCTGTAAACATACTCGGCCCCATTCAATTTAATTTAGTTTATAAAACTGTTAAAACAATTGGACATTTTTAAAGCACATCATCTCTTATCTCCAATGCAGTACTGGCAACATAGCAGCAGCAGAATTGCAACTTTCAAATCTCATATTGCTTCATTTGAAATGAGAAAATCTTAAAAAGCTTTGAACCAAACATTGAAAACCTGAAAAGCTGAATGGGAAACTACAGAAGGGCTCAGGAGCTGTTGAGTTGCCAACACAATAAAAGTTGAGGAGGGGAAGACGTTTTTTTTTTTTTCACTATTTCTATTTGACTTTAATTATTTTATCTCGTTTTTGTGAACTCAGACACTTTGTTGTTCCATTTTTGCACCAGTAGATGAGTCGAGTGAAGGGGCGTCTTGTTTTTACAGAGTGTGTATTCAGCTTTCACATATTTAAACATGGATACAAAGTAACAATGCATGTGCAGATTTTCAAACCTCTCTATATTCATATGTTGTAGAAATCCCTGAATCTGTCCGTAAACTGATTAAAAAACTTGGTTCTAAAAATAGCTCCAGATCTTCTCTAGATGATGAGGTCATCATGTAAAGCTGTTTCCGTTTGAGGTAGTGAGGTCTCTCTTGGACAGATAATGACTTCATTTTAATCCAAACAGGTCATTTTATTTAGTGGCTGTCAAAAACCTCATCAGCTTGTCCAAGTATCACCGTTGCACAGATAAATATAACTGGATTTACTCCTAATGTTATTAGATGCTAAATCATTTAATAAATCTTTTTCAAATCAGTCAAACTATTAGTTGCTCACTCTTTACATGTCTGACACAAGCGGCAACCTCCGGTTTGAAAATATGAGACAATGCGAAAGTGCTAAAATCTGCAGTTCTTCGAGTGTCCACTTGAGGCTGGCTCTGGAAGTCTCAGAGACACCAAGCCAAAAAAAAAAATCAATTTTCACAGCAGAAATAAACATGTTTACAGCCTGGTACAAAAAATGTCTCCCATCTGAATCACTAATTTTGCTATCGGCACACACTTTACGAGGGGTGAATTTTCTTCTAACTCAGCAGTTTAGAAGATATTAAGATTGCCAGTTCATCCAATCACAGGCACAGCTCAGTTCATGTGACTTACAGGTGCCCTATGGCTTTTACTGTAGAGACTCAAAGCCCACTTCATTTCCAATATGGCTGCTCCCGCTGATTTGCTTCAAAAATCTGTTTCATAAACAGACGGGTGACGTCGCAGAGACTAAGACCATTAATTATACAGTCTGTGACTCAAACAGCTGGAAGTACAAGTACAAGGACTCACCTGACTCAGAAGGACGTGGGACTGAAACTGACACCATCGTCTGCAAGGGTCAGCCTTGGAGAAGCAGAAGGTAAAGATCAAGGTGGATGAAGCTCCATCTGTGAATCTGGGGTCAAAGGTCATTGATTAGTCACTTCCAACACACAAAGATTCCACTGCTTGGTGAGTAATCATTTAACAACCTTCTAGGCTGCTGTGACTAAATGTCTACAAAGTTAGTCCAGTTAAAAAAGAGATTCTTTCTCTGTCGCTCATATTAAAGGTAAATATTTGGTTTTCAATCATCTCATCCAGCTGCCACAGAGATCACACAGTGTTATAGTGATGAGAGGCATCATTTAGCCCAGATTTACATATTTCAATTAGCTGAACCTCATAAAGAAGCACTTCAGACCAGATCTACAAACTGCAGCTTCAGATCTGAGTGTACTGGTCAAGACAGCAATGGTACCAAATATTCAAAGCCCAGCATTGCTGGGGTCAGTTTCTGTAGATACGAGTTCACTGACTTGGACTTAACAGAGTACAAACATCTCTTTATTTGGCATCCAAGTAGCCAACGACTGCTAACTTTACTCTTTATAGTCATGAACCTGAACTGAGAAAGCTTTAAATAACAACTGGAAGTAACTGTGTCTGAGATACAGAGAGCTCAAACACTGAAACAAAACCTGAATCAATCCTTAGATCAGTCGTTCCCAAAGTGGGGGTCGAGAAATGCCTTCAAATATCAAAAAACTATTTAGAAATGCATATTTCATCCATTATTGTACAAATATAACAAAAAATAGAGATAAATTTGATACCAAAGCATGCAAACAGAAAATTTTTGATCTGTTTTTCACATTTCTTTATGAAGACCCCCCCCCCCCCCCCCCGAGATGACAAGACCAGGATGACGACAGAATCTGAGAGGCGGCAGGACACACATCAACATGTGATCATAGGTAGACTGATCTACAGCCAACTTAAGAATCTTTTTAATTCACCTTCTTTTAGTTTGTTCTTTGATTGGTCTGTTAGTGTATTCCCACAGCTGGGGACATCAGTCTTAAGCCTGGTTTATGCTTGACGTTTCTGTGAGGTCAGTGCACGTTTGTGCAGATGAATGATATCATTTAAGCAGCCTCATCCCCTCGTGCAGTCCTTTTCACATGAAAAATTACCCCGTTGTGCACCCCCAAAAATTCTAAACTTCTGTGCAGGGATGCGCTGAAAAACAGGAGCCCCACGATAAGTGTGTGATGAACAATTCCTGGCATGAAATTGCAGCCAAACTCAGCAGAATTGAGGAATTGGTGGAGAAGTTGTTTTAAACAGCAACTTCTTCTCTAGTTTAGAACTTTGGTAGACGTGCATTTGCGATACATCGCCCCTGCAGGTTCGTAATGGACGTTGCACTTTCTGCACATCACGTTTATGCGGAAAGCATAATCAGCCCCTTTATGCACCATTATTTTGGGGGTTACAGGATGAAAAGTTTGGGAATTCCTACGAGGAATCATACAGAGATGAATCCGAACACAATGTCCTTCATGGAGGGAGAATCTATCCCTCGACTGTTTCATATTTAACATTAGTCTTAGCTCTGAGAAATTACCCTTCCAGTCAAGGCTTACAGAAGAAAGTGTATCTTTAGGAGACATCGGCTAATTTTGACTTCATACAGCGAGTTTAGCCCCAGAAGCTGGTGACAATCTCCGAGTGAAAAAGGTGGAGGAAGTATTCCTCACTTCTTGTACTGCCCAGATTTCTTTATTTAAACTCTTGATAAAAGTAAAAAAAACTCAATCATCTCCAAAACATGAAACACATCAGACAGTACCCTTTCAGGAAGATTCAGGCTGGACCTTCTTCAGATTGAGCTACTTTTCCATAAACAAACAGTGAATATGTAATGTGCTAATATCAGCATGATGTAATATGAAGGTGTCAGCATCTACTCCTAATTCTAATTTTGGCATGTACCCTAAAGACAAATATTTTAATATTAAGATGCATCTTTTTCAGAAGTACGACTAACTTCAGGGCTTCTACAGCTGAATAACTACAAAACAGTCTTTTACAAATCTGCGCTCATAAGAGGATGTTTTTTTATCACCTGGTCGCTCAGGTATTGGAGACCACGCGACCAAATAATCAAAGTATCTTTGCAGGAATCACTCCCACATCAAACTATCTGCATCAGGAACTTTCTTTATTTCCAGTTTGGTTCCATCCGTTTGTTTTTATCAGTTCAGCCTCTGTGCTCCCGGCTTATCACACTTACCTCTCCTCTCCGGCTGATTCAGCAAAAACAAAGTGAAAAATGCATCATTATCAGTGCAGGAGGAGTTTTTCTTCAGGAGCCGTAAAGGTGTGGACATTCAGAGCATGAGAAGAGGACTTTTCTTAAAAGGAGACCCGGTTTGTGAGGAAATGTTTCTGGACTTTAGAAGCAGGAGGAAAGGTCTGAAGAGCTGAACGTGCCCCGTCTGTGTTCGGTCTTGGAGAGGAGGAGGAGGAAATGTAAAGAGTAGTGAGGTGGCAAAACAAACAGCTCGTCAGCGGAGGTCCGCTTATCAGCCGGCTACATGTCTGTGTATCACCCACTCGCTGAGTATTGAGCCAGGGAAATGTGGCTCAGCGATCAACCGGCCCGCTCCATTGATTAACAGCGTTTTCTCATTCCTGGCCAAGAAATTGGCTTCCCCCAACATGTGTTGTTTGTTTGAGGAGAGGCGAGGACCGGCGCCATGTGTTTGTGTGCTTATGCTACGTTCGCTGTGAGGAGAGGGTGCACTTCCAGCTGAGCCACTCTGCATTTAAAGCTAGCAGCCAAATGCCTCTCATATGGAGAGGGGCTCGGAAAAAAACCCTCTCAGTTTGAACGCAAGTATCTCAGTGTTTGCCTGCTGGGCCTGAGCTTCCTATTGGCTAAATATTTTGGCCCCTGTTGTACCCTAAAGTAAACCATTTGTACACCCCCCCCTCTTCTTCCTCCAAGCGTTTACCCCCCCTCGACACACACATGCACATACAGTACACTTATTTGGATCCCAGCGGGTGTGTGGGCTATTCAAATGTCCTGACTCAGAGATTTAAAATGTCATTTAAAAGCCATTCAGTGCCGTTAAAGCTTGTTTTATTTTGCAGGCGTTAGACTACAAGGTCAGTTTGCACCAACAGCTGATGAGCGATCAATAGCAGATTTGAATTTAAAGAGCCATGGCCCCGGGGGCGGTCAGTCGCCGGTGCACGGTGTTGCCACAGGGGGGGCTAAGCCCAGGGGCTCAACACAGACCTATATCCTTCCACAGACCCTCCACCCCCACCTTCCACCCCACCTCCCCAAGCTTGGTTAACTCTGAAGACCATGATTAATTCATGGTGGATTACAGTCTGGAGGCAGGGGGAGAAAGTGGGATTGCATACGGCCCTAACTGCACACGCCGGGTTGGTGAGATAAAGGTTTCCCCGGATTCACGCCACAATCCCACCGCCCGACTCCTTCTTCCCGTACAAGTATGAATAATTCTCCTGCGAAAGATCACGCCTCACTGTTTGGGCTTTCTTGATTATTATTACGACTCCGTTGGCTGAAATAAGTTAGAAGAAGTCCCTCCCAGCCGTCAGACCGCACGGCGAGAACAGTAAGCTGCAGGGAATAATAATAATGTCGGAGCGGGCTAATAAAAGCATAACAAGCAGGAGAGCCGCGGTCACGCCAATTTCATCATTGTCCTTCACAGTTGCACAGCTAACTGCTTGTGATTAGTCAACGACCTCGAGTAACAGAACGGGAGATTGTGAGGCCGCAGCCGGAGTGGTTTTTGAGGGAAGGAAGTATAAATTCACTCCCTCTCTGTTAGCTGCAGCGAGCTCGTCATCTTAACGGCGCCCTGGTTAGCTGAGAGTTAAAGTGAAATCAGCAGAAAAGTTTGGGATTGTTTGAACCTTCCTGCTATTTGTCTATGAATTGTTGTGGTGCAATGCTGCAGCGTGCAGAGAGGAGAGGGGGTGAGCATTGTTGACGGATTTGCATCGTGGCTCCATTACACGTTACAAAAACTCTGAGAGGAGCTTCAAATTTTTTTTCCCCCATCGCTGCTGTTTCAGTTTCACTCGGAGCTAACAAATGTTCCCCATCAGCTCTTCTGCAGAGGTTATTCCAGGATAAATCAGACGCGATGTCGGCCTGATAAACACGTCACAGAGACTCCTGTGAGGTTGTGCGATAGAAAACACGCCGTTGACTAACAAATATCTGCTCCCAAAGAAAGCCTGTTAAAAATTCATCCGTATATTTTCTAGTTTTATTAGAAACACATTTTTGTCAACATGTTGTATTTATACAGTGAATGGTCTAATATGCACTGGAGGTCACATAAGCTTCGGTTTATTGGAACAATAAAAGACATATCATGAGGGCTCCATATTCAAAGAGATGTAGCAGCTACTCGCCGCATATTTGACCATCAATTTTTAATAGTTTGGATTTTTCTCCTTAGAAGACACAAAAATAAAACCTGTCTAAGTATGTTATATTAACAATTTTATGAATGTATCGTCAGCAGACTAGAAAATTAAGAAGTCAATTACTCCTCAATTACACGTACATTTGTCTCAACACGTTCTGCAGATGATGGTGCAAAGCACTTTAACAGGATTTGTGCTATTCTTTTTTTTTTTTTTAAATTTGGCAAATGTCTACTTTACTCATGTTTTTTATTCTTTTTTTTAAGTTTTTTTTTTGTAAACAACATCTTGTACAAACTAGCACAGTGAACCACAACCCCAGCAAATGTGTTTTTATCTCCATACAATATAAATGAAATCAATACAAAAGTTTGGTTGGTTGCTTGGAACATTTTTATGTGGATCGAGAGGTTCTAAAACATGGTTTTTCGAGACTTCTGGACTCCTGAATTAAATAGATTACGTAAACAGTTGACTGTTCTAAGTCCCATTTAGAACCGCAGTAGAAGATTTTTAGAAGGTAGACTTCATTTCAACATTTCAAGTTCATTTCCATTTTTAAATAAAGGGTTTGCAATCCATAGAGGGTTTGACTGTGTGCCTTTTGAAGGCGGCTGTCTCCAGATTTGGTGGAAATTCTGAAACCAAGAGAAGGAAAAAAAAGCAAAAAGAAAAAGTCCAGGAGGAAGAAGGAGAAACGGTCGTTTCCTCTGGTCTGGGAAATAGTTTCAAAAAGGGTTAAGTGTCAATATGGCAGAGCCTTGAGAGGCAAAGAGGTCTGAGGAGCTTCTGAATAAATACAAGGGACGAGTCGAGCGCCTCGAACGCAGTCTGAACGCCGCTCAGCCTTCCTGCAGTGCCGGGTCAGCACTACGCCGACCCCCCGGCCCCGTCCTTCACTCTGTAAAGCTATCTGAGTCTTTGACTGTAGCTAAGGATGTTTTCATGTTGGGCTTGTACTATGGGAGATTTCTGAGGGCTGTTTTCACCCACCAAGGGTCTGAGGGGGTTTGGTCGCTCTGCCGGGCCACTGACAGGAGTCAGGAGGCTGACAGGGGGCCCCAGGGGCCTGAAGAAAGGAGGCCAGTTCAGCAGTTTCACCCAGTTCTTTTCTTATTTTAAGTCCAGGGTGGGAGGGGGCGAAAGAAGCCACGCAAACACCCAAACACAATACTGAAGACAATGTTTGAACAGAATCTGTTTCCCTTTTCCCACAGAAAAGATCAACAAATCAAACCAGAATAAATAAATAAATATGAAAACACCCCAAAAACTCATGAAGCCTGTCGATGTCCCGTCCTCCAGCCCCAGCCTCCCCAACACCACCAAACCTCACCCTCTGTTACCCAGTCCCTCTCCATCCAGCAGAGTCCGCTCCCTCCAACGGCTACCACACGGTGCCCTCGTTCATTTCCGAGGGCGGGTGGGACAGGTGGTTGCTGTATCCGCTGCCATTCAGTGACAGTGAGGTAAAGGGCGGGTTGGGGCCGAACACCTCAGAGGAAATGCTGTGCAGGGGCCCCGGGATGCCGGGCTCCGGGCTGGGAGAGTCCCCCGGGTGATGAGACATGATGTCGGAGAAGCGCTGCACCTCACTGGAGGGGTGGTGGCCCGGCAGGGGGTGGTCCATACCTCCTAGGGGGGTGCCCGTGGGGCCTGAGGAGGGCACGAAGGGGAGATCAACCGGGGTCTGGGCCTGCGATGACGGAGGCCCCTGAGGGAAGAAGTCGTAGTTTCCTCCTGGGCCGTAGTATTCGCTTTGATAATCTGCAGATCCAAGAAAAAGAAATCAGCGTTAGCTGCAGGAACAATGAGGCTGCAGGAATAATTTCAGACGAGGAGGAATTCATTGAATATACATCGCTTGATTTGTATGAGAGGGGGGAGAGACCCTCGCCGTACTACATTAGTCACAGAGCACGTTACACTTAAATCAAAACTGCAATTGGGTGGGGAGAACAACGTGGCCACAAAATTAATTAAAATGAGCCCATTTCATCAGCGATTCTACCTTCTGAGACTGAGTTTTTTTAACTCAGCAGAATTTTATTCGAGGAGTTTTTCGCTCCAGCAGGAGGGACAAAAGGGCCCCGAATAAAGGGCCGTCTCTGAAAATGATCAGACATTTAAAGAGAGACTTTCACAGCAAATCACTGATGTGTAAACCAAGTTTACTCCAACATCACCCAGGCCTGACCACTGCCACCCAAACTGAATTCAGCGTGACTTTTCAATGGGCTTCAGGAGAAAACGAGCACTTTTCTTTAATAGCACTGAACGCTGTGATGAGTGAGGTAGAAAATCTCCACACTCATTTGGTTTCTGATGATGTTACTTCAATTCTGTGAGCCAAATTAGCATGCATTTTTGTCAGGGAAGGCAGTAAGTTTTCACTCTGCGATTTATATCTGACAGAAAATTCAACAGTCTACAAAAACCTGAAGAAATCTGCTTCTCTGTAGAGGAGTTATTTCATTCACTATCAGAGGGCATAAAGAAAAATCACAACAGTTTAAATTCAATGCCCATAATTACAGTTGGAAGCAGTGTGAATAAAAATTGAGAATAAGAGTAGAAATATCTGAAACAATTAAAAATTAATATATAAAAATAATAATAATAAGTGTTTGGAGGACCTAAAAAAACATAGTAGTCAAATAAAATTATTGACATACCTCCATAGTAGGAGAAGGGCCCGTTGGGGATGAGCTCCCCGGGCTCCAGCCGGTCCACCAGCGTCCTCATCCGCCTCGGGCTCCGGAAAAACGCGTGCCTCCGTGCGCCCAGCGCGCTCAGCTGCTTCATGCGCCTCTCTTTGGAACGTCTGTTCTGGAACCAAACCTGCAAACACACGTTTTTATATTTGTTTATATTCATTTATTTATATATTTACAAACGGGTCACCCTCGTGTCACTCCACAAACCTGCTGCTGACGCCATTTTGATTGCACGTCAAGACTGAGGAGACTGGAGGAGAGGGAGAAATGGAGGTGATGGAGCAGAGGGCTGCAGCGTTTGTTGGCGGAAATTTATGGATAAAAGTGCAAAGAAGCGGACCTAAAAAGGCCGTTCAGGATTATTTTCTGAGTATGCAAATAGAGCTCGCTGTGTAAATTCTCCCCGTTCAAAAGCTCGTGTAATTAGGTGTCATATTTACCTTGGCACCTGGACACATTGGCTTCTGATTTGAGTAAATAACCCGGCTCTCTGTGTGTGTGTATATGTGTGTGTTTTGCTGCGTGCGTGATGAGCCGGTGCGTTAAATCCGCAAGGCTGCGCCGGTGGAGAGGACTGCGGCCAATTATCGTTTCAGGAGCGAGAGTCCCATCTAACCTCCCTAATGATCTTTTAACCCTCCATTTACTCCGGCTGAAGGCTGCAGCAGCGGGGGCTTAAAATCTCCAATTAATACTTAATAGGAGGGTTGTTACCGATATATTACCGGGCTCTTGGAGGTTATCATTTCCTAATCTATAGGCCGGCTTCCTTTAATTACGCTCTTCCCTTCTCCCTCGTGCTCATACATATTAGATACCACAGCTTCAACACTTTCACTTTATCGCCATTAATCTGCAATACTAAAACCTTTTTTACCTTTTGATCTGCCCCGCAGCCTCATCCGCATTATGAGCAAAATTCTCATTTATGGAAACCTGTTAGTAGATTTAAAAAAAAAAAACCCGCAGAAATACGCACATTTCTGCTGGTTTCTTTGCCTTCATTGCATGATAAGTTTTTTTTTTATTATTCCAAAAATAATTTAGCCAAAAAATGTTTATTTTCTCATATTTTCAAAGGCTTTTCGGTGCGTAATATTAAAACACCAACTTGCAAAAATTATTTAAAAAAACAACAACAAAAAAAAAAACAGCCGCTTTAAATTCTTAACCCCATAATAATAATAATAATAATAATAATAATAATAATAATAATAATAATAATAATAATAATAGTCTCGTGTCTTTGTTGAACTGGCCGCGGCCCTGTTGTAATTTAGTCCTGAGCAGACAGGCTGAAGACCCCTGAAACAGATTTCGGTCTTTCCACTTGGCTGGAAATGCGCACAGCATGGCTAAATGTGGTCGCAAAACGTGATGGCAGCGCTGTGCCAGGACTCCCAGCGCTCCCAGCAGCCCGGCGCCAGTTGGCGACTTTGCCCCGACACGAGCGCCAAGAATCAAAAATACCCATATAAATTACCCGTTTCCAAATCAACCTCGTGCGTCGGCCAATCTCTGTCTTAATGAATTCAATGTGGGCGCGCGGGTTGAAGGGAAGAGGTCTCCTTTAAAGAGGGGTGAAGGATGAGAGAGGGGGAGGTGGAGCCTCTCTGATGGGATGATGAGGGCCTGCGCGGTCATGGCAGCCTGGCAGGGACATTTTTCCATAAAATATAAGCTGTTACATCACACCTTTTAATGGGAGCGTAACACCCTATAAAAACAGAGAGGGCGCGAGCTCAACCTGTGAGTGCCCCTCAGCGTCATTTCCATAATATGTTAGACCACATCTGACACAGGACCCCCACTTTGAGTGACCCGGATTCAAACCCATCCCTGACTTTGTTTGCTGATTGAGTCTGCGCATTAGATGTGATTTTTTTGAGCTGAATTGCGAGTGGAAGCCCACTGCCCTTCTAAGACAAGTATCTTGGACATTCAGGAGTTGGGTTACCTGGATGACCCTCATGTTGAGGCCGGTCTCCTGGGCCAGCTGCTCCCTGATGTGTCTGGTGGGTTTGGGGGTCGCAGCGAACGCCGCTTTCAGCGTCTCCAGCTGCTTGGCCTTGATGGTGGTCCGTGGGCCGCGCCGCTTCCCCCCGAGGTTCTGGTCGTCGTTCTCGTTGTTAACCGTCTCTTTGTCTGACAGGGCGGCGATCTCCGTGTCCTTCAGGACCACATCGTCCTGGAGCGGGTCTTGAGAGTCCGGCGATAAGCTGGGGTCGCTGCATGCCGTTACTGCAGGAGAGATATTTGGGAATTAATCAGAGGAAAGAAGAAATCCTGCAGAGATAAACTACAGCAGAGAGCAAGAAAACAGAGAAGAGGATCAGCAGCGAGGACCTAGTCGAGGTGGATCAACTCTGACCTCAGCTCAGTGACGCGCAGACAACATTCAGGAGCAGAAAACACATTTAACTGAGATTTATTCAGGGTTTACTTCTCAAAATGCACTACTGATATTATCACACAATTAAAATTATTATAAATAAAATAAAGGTTTTATTTTCAACAATTGCGCGTTTTTCTCACGTGAATATATATTTTTAAAAAATGTATGATCGAGCATTGCTAATAATTAAACATCATTCAGCTCATTTTAGGCCCAGAGAGGATTTTATATTTAACAATTATTTTTATGATAAAGTGAGAAATAAGAGCTCAGGATCAAGAATTAAAGCAAACGTGTTGAAACGAAGATCATCAGACAGTTCAGCGTGTTATTGTCTCTGAATGCAGCCTCAGTCCCGGTCATGGAAATGATTAAGCCTCTGCAGGGCTGCACACACCACATCCATCACAATTTATCCTCCCAGCACTCACACTCTGACACACACAGACACACATAGAATCGCGTACACACACACTCACGAGGCGTACCTGAGAGGACGCTGCCGTCTTTCACGTTGCTGTTGTTTAGGTAATCGTCTTTGCAAACGAATTTGTTTTCGTCTATGATGTAGAGCTCCTCTCCGGTGGAGAGCTGCCTATTGCACATCATGCACGTGAAGCAGTTGAGGTGAAACACTTTGCTCCGGGCCCTCCGGACCAGGTCGTTCGGAGAGATGCCCTGCGAGCAGCCGCCACACTTCGTCCCGAACCGCCTACAGGAAAGAGCAGAACCATCATGGTTAAAGATCTGGATCACACAGTTACACACATTCAAGAATATTTTACTTCATCCGCTCAGGTTTGGTATCTTTCTGTGCGCAATAGACTCAAAGATGAACGTCTGATATTGACCGAATGTTGCTTCAATTCACAATAAAAGAATCATAACAAACATGGAGTCACGCTTTCTTAAAAAATAAAATAAAACCTTTTATTCCACCTAAAAAACAGTTTTTTGGAAAGAATATCCCCACACATTAAAGATATAAATATAAATCTACATTAAAAATAATAGTAAACAATTGTTTAAGACAAACTCACGAAACTAAATATTAGCAGAACATAAAACAAGCTTTATTTGGGACTATTTGATTTTTATTAATCTTAAGAATTAACCATATTACTTGATCCAAATGTTCATGAATAATGATAAGAAAATAATCTAATGATAATAATTAAAATAATACTCTGTTTAGAGTTTACACCTGAAATATTTTTAGAACATTTAGAGCAAACTGTTCTGTGTCAATGGTTATTTTGAAATAACAGATGCAGTGATGATGTGCATTCTCTTTAATTTTTTTTATTATTATTTAAAAAAAAAATGTATTTTTCCTCCGGAAGCACCAAAAATTTATCTATTATTATTATACATATATTTTTTAAAACTATATTTTTGGAGCTTCTTGAGTCAAATCCTGAACCCACACATGAAGCGGTTTGAGACCTGAGATCCAGTAAATACCCAGGTCCCATTAAAGCTCTCTGAGCAGTTTGCTTTCGAATAATAAATTACAGCCCTGCCATTGACTTCACCTTAAACAATGTGTATTGAGTGCTGTGCACTGCTTGTTGACTGCACGTCTGTGATTGCATTGTCTGCGGACTTGATCTTTTCAACTAGTTTACTATTCAAATCCACTTATCACGTCCTCCTCAGCCGGGCTGAGCAAACACACCGGGCCAGCGGCTCCTCTGGCCCGGGTTTGATCCTGAGCGCTGCCCGGCTGCTGCGCGCTGCTGTAAAAATAAAACAAACAGCAGAAGTGTGATTTCCTCGATTTCCTAACAAACCCCCTCCTCTGCTCTCTGCTCCTCACCCCCCTGCTGTGAGCGAGTGCACACGCGTTTAATGTTGCTGCCCCTCTTTGTTGTTGTTTTGCATAAGAATCCAAATTAACAAGCTTTTAATTACTCGCTCCTAATCAAAGCTTATCGCCTCCGAGTGCTCATTCACGCCTGCAGGCACGGACAGGTCGATTTATCCACTTATACAGAGGATAAAAAAAATAAATACAGCGAAGAATCTGCGTTTGTTAGAAATACCTGCAATCATAAAGGTGTGCAGTCAACAGATGGGATTTTTTTTATATCGTTGGATGATTTTTTAAAGTAAAATGTGTTTGACTTAAAGATTTTTAAAAGACAGGTGAAAGGGTGGAAATTATATCAACATTTAAAAAAAAAAAAAAATCAAATTGAAAAGAAAAAATATCTGAACTGAATCTGCAAAATAATTAAACTTTTTTTTTGTGTTTGAATATAATATCTGGCTCGAAAAAATACCCTTTCTACCTTTTCCCACCTTCGCGGTTTCCCTGATTTTTCCTGCTTCGTTTTAGTTTATTCGGGCTATAACTGTACCCTAAGGGTTGTGTAGCTGCTGCTCCTTCAATCCAGCTCCTGCTTTAAACCCAGACACACTCATGAACAGAAACACAGATGCTGTTCGTCTTTCACCTTCCTCCAGCTTACCTAAAGAAATCGTTTTTGCAGTACAGTCTCCCCTCTCGAGAAAAACACTTCTCAGTCAGATTACACTTGCACTCGCAGCACTGCACGCACTTGACGTGCCAGGCTCTGTCCAGCACGTTGAGCAGAAAGCGGTCCAGGATAGGCCTCTCGCAGCCGGCGCAGTGGACCATGGCTTTGGCTGGGCAACAAACCCCCACGAAAGAAGAGCGCGCACACACACAAACAAAATCAACAGCACAGGCCGAGCATTGACCGAGTATCTACTTTCTCCTCTCCCTGATTCGCCTGGAGCTCCCGGGTCAATGTGCGCGGAGAAGCCAGTCGATCAGGTGTCACCACAGATTTCTCCCTGCATGCGTAAAAAGAATCAGCGTCCAAATAAAAAGAAAAAAAAAAAACAGAGACACAGGGAAAGGAAGCGACCGCGTCAGGAAAGCCAAACTGATGAAAACAATCAGTCCTTCTATGGATCCGAGGCGAAACCAAAATGTAGGATTCAACAGAGGAAGCTGCAGACCAGCTCAGGCGAGGAGACCGGAGCCAGCTTGGTTGTCCCGGCGCGCGTGGAAGTGACGCATCGGCTGAAAGAAGCGTCGTGTGCCACTCAGAGCTGGAAGAGGCGTCTAATAAAAAGCTTTCAGGGCAGAGCTGTCACACAGCAAGACACGCACGCCTATAAATAATTCAGTGTACTTTGACATGGCAGCGTATCCTCTGTTTAAAGCCGGCGAGAAACAAAATCACACACCCCAAAGATTAAAACAAAAAAAAAAAAGAGTGTTTTCCCCTCGCGCTCAGTCCGGTGATCCTGGTGTTGAGCTCGTGCTGGTCAGAGGGATGCTGGGATGCGCTGGTGTCTCCGATAGTAGTCAGTGTGAATGCTGGGATGCCCTCAGTCTCCAGTACGGTGTGTATGCTGGGATGCGCTGGGTCTCCAGTAACACTGTCTTGCTCCTAAAGCTCCAGCCCAGCCTTATTCCCAGCCTCCTGACGTCAGGCCGCGGCCGAACCAATCAGCGGCGCGCCATGCCAGCAACCATCAAGCCGCCCCATCATAACCCAGCGAGGGCTCTGCCTGCTATTTATGCCACACACTCAAGACACCAATTGTCAAGAATTTCCCTGCAAACTGTCATATGTTAGTGAATGTGTTTGGAGGAAGCAGCCGCGGCGGAGGGCGAGCAGCGCGGAGGGAGAGACGCCACTTCTCAGCTGCCGAGCAAAGTGTCTGCTGGGCATGAGGGGGGCATGGAGGAGGAATCTGAGCAGGTAGATACAGCGGCGTCTTAAGGATAAAGGAGCTGCAGGCGCGTAGTGCATGGAGGGCTCCCTGTTTATTCATGTGAACGTACGCTGTGCCAGAAAATTGCGCACAAGTTTGGCATGTTTGGTTTGGTAATTTTAAAAATGACTGGAGGCTTTATCATCAATAAAGCAGCTAAAAAAATTAATCTTCTGCCTGCTTTGCACTTGAATGCATCGTGTATAAAGCTTAGTGTTTGATTACAAAACCAGGAGCTGCAGAACTTCTCTGTCAGGATCGGATTTGGGGTTCTGGAGATTTGGTGTCGCCGTCATGTTCTCGTTTACATCTATCGTGTCTCTCTGCGCGTTAGCGGCTAGTTTTCTCTTTGGTGTGACGGAGAGGAAGCGTTGAAGTGAAAGACAGAGAGGCTCTAAAGTTGACAGCTCGTGCAGCTCTGCCCGTCAGGAGCTCGCGGCCCAGACACCTCGGACGATTCATTAAGGAGGTCCAATCCACTTCAAGTCCACCTTAAGTAAATAACACCATGAGCCTCACAGCCCGCTGGATTATTAGTCATTTCCCATCTCAGAGATCAGTCACGTCTTTGTGATGGTGACTTAAAGGCCTATTCTCTCTTTCACACCTCTGAGATCGGTCAGGTTGGGGCTGGAGATGAAGTTGGAAGTCCTCTACATTTACAGTGTACAGATATATATAAAAAAGGAGGAAATTATTCAGTGATTTTTTTTTTTAAATAGTGTCCTTTATTTTGGGCCTGTTCAGCATTATTTTCCTTAAATGTAGTCATAAATGTGAACAGGCCTGCAGTTAGAAACACTTCTTGTGTTTGCAGCAGAAGCAGAATTGTGAGATTGTGTCTTTAGTCTCCAAATCAGGAGCTGAGCACTTCACGCAGAAAGAAGAAAGCGACCCAGAGACACTCATTTATTCTCTAACCAATAGCCCGGCAGCATCCTCCTGCATATGGGCTGCTTCTCATGCAAAACGCCGCCCGTCCCCGTCCAGCTGCCTCCCGGCGTCTGGGGAGCTCCTCTTCAACAGGACATGTGTTACTGGCTGAAGAAAAAGAGATAAAACTTCAAAAGCAGAAAGCCCGCACTGATTTTTTCCCCCATTTCGCTGTTCCACCTCTTCATCCCAGAATTCTCCTCTTCTTCTGCTCCTCTGTATTTCTCCTCTTTTCCTGTTTGCGTCTGAGCGCATTCTGCGGAGCATCTGGTTTTGTTTCCATCACAGAGAGGGGTCATTGAGCTCGATGACAGCCGCTCGGTCCATAGTTTGTGATGGAATCAGCAGTAGAAATAGTTCTGCGTTTCACCACAAAGCTCATTTTTCTTGCACTAAAACCTGCTCAGGAATTTTTAAAAAAGAGCCCCTGAAGCTCTGCAGCCTGCAGGTCGAACACTCTCAGCCTCCACACAAACTTGTAAATGCAGCATGTAAACAAGAAAAGTTGTAGTTGTTTGCATGTGTAGAAGATGCCTTGATAGTCTGTCAGTGGGGATAATCTCCGCCTGATTTAGAATAAACCAGGGAGAGAAAAAGCCAGCTCACAGAGGCAGATTAATCCACGAATAGAAGGAAATCAAAATATGGGCTATAGGCTTAAAAATATCTCAGCTCCCCTCCAGGCAAAGACACTATTAAATGCAAAAATGGTTTTAACCTTACCACTGTAATCCCTCACTAGCAATAGATTTCATTCTCGCTGTTTTTTATTCTGATGCAGGCAGAAGTTGTAAATCTGAATTTTTAAGGCAGCCTGTGTGCTCAAGTTGAAGAAGAGGAAATGTTGTGTTTTTTGTTTTTGTGTTGCTTTAATGTGAGAATGATTTTGGGAGATTTGATCTCAGGAGGCCTTTAAACAGGCCTGAAAAACAGCTGGAAATAAAAATAGAAATATGCAAACTCATCTGAAATTTATCTTTTACAATTCTCCAGAAAGAAGATATTCATTTTAACTCACTGTACATATTTTTACTTTGTTTGAAGGAAGTGTAAAGTATAATTTTGGACCTCAGAGGCTACGGTAGCACGATTAAAGAAGGGATATTTCTCCATCAGGCCACAGCGCTGTAAAGCAGCCCAGGAGGTTTGGGGTTTATGAAGTGCAGACAAGTGAACTGGTACACCGTGAGATAATTAATCTGAGATAATGAATGAGGCAGTGAAGATGCATGCAATCATTAATTCTAATCATGACACGTTTATTTGTCTCCTCTCTCTCATCCAGGCTCAGTTAAGAGACACAATGTCACCACAACAATGCGCGAGGAGCACGGCTCGTGGAGGGAGAGGACTCCGGGATAAAGACTGAATTGGGCAGGTGATTAGTTGAGGAGGGAGGAAAAGGTGGAGAAAAAAAAATAGTTCCTCGTGTAGATTCCCGGGGTGGTCGAGCTGTGGAAGCCGAGCTGTGTGGCTCCACAGCCGGGCAGGCAGCCGGGGGACGAACCGTGACTCCGGTAACACAGAAAGAAATATCACCCCCGACTGGAGCTTTGATCAACTGAGTGAGCCGGGGAGGAGGAAGAGGAGGATGATGAGGAGGAGGTGGGGGATGGACATGCATGAAGGGTGGGGTACCGGTCCACTGCTCTGCTGTTTGCAGCTTTTTTCCTCCTTTTTTTTTTAACAAGAAGGAAAACTGCAACAGGCGCAGACATTCATAATTCATAATAAGCTGCTCTGATCATTCACCTTTATGAACGTGTTTATTTTTAAACGCATAAACAGACCCTTCCTGTGAAACTGGCGCACTTAATATTATCTGGATAATTTTTCATCTCTATTCCTTGGTGGAAAATCTCAGACGGAGGAATGGGAAAATATTTGGGTGTAGGGCCGTGAAAGAACGCCATTATTATTATTATTATTATTATTATTATTATTATTATTATTATTATTATTATTATTATAAAGGAAGAAAAACTAGTTTTTAATAAGAAATTGGACTAAAGTGTGAAACAAATGAGCAAATTTCGAAAGAAAAAGCAATATTAGTTTAAGGCGACAAAGGTAGAAGGAGGCGTTTTGTCTTTAAAAATTATACTTTTAATGTGAAACAGAAATAAAAAAAACTTCATCCTGAAACCAAACATTTATTTATCAATTAATTATATTTTGCTAAATACAGTTACAGAAAGCTGCTTCAGCAGTGCGTAACCTTGGTCCCATTAATGTTTTATTAACTCCAATGATGGCTGTGCCAAATGCGTAAAAATGCGCAAAAGTTAGACAAATTATGGACGTTTGTAGAGTAGGAGCTGCTGGAGTGTTGTGTGTTTATGCCCGCGTGTGTGTGGAGGGGGTGCTCTCCTGTCCCTGCCCAGTCTGTCAATCATTCTTCACTGCATTATCACGCACTCCCAGGACCGAAATCCGACCCTCCCTCCCTCCATCCCTCATCCATCCATCCATCGGTCCCTGCGCGCGGTGCTCACGCAGCAGAAAAGGCCTCATACAGCACACATGACACACTGGAGAAATTCAGAGCCTGTGCTGGTGTAACCTACAAACGCAATGCACGCACAGTCCCACAATCGACTGGCTGAGCTGTGTTGAGTTCTCCCTCCCTCTCCCTCCTCCTCCTCCTGTAGACCAGCAGCCAAACATATGCCGATGTGAACTCGACGTGGATTATTGAGCCAGCAGCAACTCTACGCAAACATTTTCCAGACTTTCCAACTCCGGTCCCGGCCTGTGCTGAGAGAAATCCAATGGGATTTATAGATCATCTCCCTACAGCTGTCCCTTCTCAGTCAGTCAACCCCCCACTGCATCCACACACACACTCATGCATCTACAGATCCACAGGCCCCTATACTCTGACTCTGTCCTCATAAAGACAAACACCTCTGTTCCCCTCGCTGTCTGTGGCTTTCTCAAAGAGATCATATGATTCAGTGAATTTGGAGGATTTGAGGTCCGGAACCGGCATGAGACTCCGAGGTCACCTAGTAACAAGGCCACCAACACCACCAGAGTCCCACTCAGTCCTCTAGGGGGCGAATTTAGTCCGGGCAAGGACAGCTTTGGCTAAGACACCATTATTAATGATAGTTTCTTAAAATTAAACAATGATGCGTAATGGCGAAAATGCCAAAGGGCAAAAAATATCAGCACACAGTCACGGTCAGCTACATCACAACGCGACCATACAAAGGAATTAAAAAAGCGGACACACACCCACTCAAACACACACATATTCAGATATATTCAGGTTGTTTCTTCCGGTTTTGAGAGAAAAAAAATCTGTCTGGAAAAATCCCCAAATCAACGCAAACCCTTAGAAAATTCTCTGAAATCCACAAATTGATGTTCAAAGAAATAGAGAAGAATTAAATCCCCAAATGAAATATTTTGTGCATTTTGAGCATGCACAGCCACGTGATTGTTTTAACCATGTAAGGACACAAGAAATCTTCATTATGATAAAAACAACATTTTTAGGCTACTTTTAAACCAGAGTAGTAGATTTACACATAAACCATTTATAATAAAAATCAAATCTTTTTTTATAATCTTAAGATTTAGACTGTTAGCAGCAGATCCTTCACTTTTACTAAAACCTGAAACAAAAACAGACCCCTGCTGCAAATAGAGTCCCAGAGAAACAAGGTCTCATGCAGGCGCTGGGAAGCAGCCTGTAAAGCAGTTCCCCCAGTCCAGATTAATGGTACTGTGCGCTTATTCTGCAGTTGGGGTGAAAGGGCTAGGATCACTAATGATTATAATATAATGTGTGGCGATAACCACTCCCTTTGAGATATTATCGCCCGCTGGCCAATGCTCAGGGGACGAGCTGCGTGGCTGCAGAGCGGCAGATAGCTGCTGCTGCTGCAGACGCCGCAGCGGATTTCTGCGCTCTGGTTAAAAAAAAGAAAAGAAAAGAAAGCCCGCGAGCGAGGAGAGAGGAGAGCTGGCCGCTGCTGATACCTGCCTTAAAATATTCAGCAGAATGGCCCTCCTGCTTAACCGTACATCTGCTGCTCTCATTCTTCATTAACAATGACATGATGAGGGTTAAAACCGGCGCACGTGATTTTAACTTCAATTATCAGAAACAAAAACATTCTTATTTTTAAAGAAATTATTCAGTCATATTTAACTAGTCGTATTTAGAACAATAAGAGTCTTAAAACCAGATATTTTTGACCAAAAAGGCCATGTGACCTTTTTTTGATTTAGGGTTTCTTGACTCAAAACAAAACGGTCTGACACAGACTGTGGTCTGAGAGGCAGGTGCAAATAAATCCTGAAATTAATCAGGTGCATCAAATACAAACATTCAGTGAGTCTAAAATTATCACATAAGGCTGTTAAATACTCAAAAAGATTTTCTGACCATCAACTCTTAAACTGTTCAAGCTTCTTCTGTGATAACGTTTAAAGTCTTTGACTAGAAATAAGAAAGCCTTTTTTTCTTGCTGGATTTCCATCAAAAAAACAAAGATTAGGACTAAACGTCAGGTATTGTGTGATGGTAATGACTGCTGCTTGCTTTATGTTAAAGTCTGAATCATTAAAATTCAAACGCAGTCAAACAGGCCTGCACAATCAGGGCTCAAAACAAAGGCACAGCCACTGATCTGTATTCATGTCGCGAGAGGTAAAACTAAAGTATCAAAGATGTAAACGCACAACCTGGAAATGTTCTCAGGGTCTCTGAAAAAAAAAAAAATCTGGAATCAAACGAAGAAGGTGAAGCTGATGATTTTTTAATGTAGACGCCGCAACTTTCCCAAAGCCGATTAGTCTGAAAATCCTGCATAATTATCAACATTCAGTGATCAATAACAAACAGCGCAGTCCTCAACGACAGAGAGGGAAAAAAAAAACTATGAGAGGAAGAAGGAGGAGGAGGAGGAAGAAGTGGTGTGAGTGATGCTGCTGTGCTGGACGCACCGCGGCCGGTCCCGCACATCCATCTTTATTGGAGCTTTTGTGTGCGCAAAAAGCAAAGGCGCGCATAAGGTAAAGCCCGCATCAAAGCCGCGGCTTTATTTTTATATCCAATAGATCAGCAGGCAGACAAAGCTTTATTTTCGCCAGGAGAGAGATATTTTACCTCCGCCTTACGGTTTTATGTTGGAGAGGTGTCAGCCGGGGGAAATGGATGGCTAATGCATAGGCAAAGCGCGGCTCGCCTCGGCATGCTGCACGTCAGAGGGGGGCTGCAGGGAAGAGCAGCGGGGATTTAGGGCCCCTGGGGGTCCAACACGGGGGACTGAATACAGGGGAGGGGATAGAAGCATCCGGCCTCCACTCATACTGTAGCTAATAATACACCAAGCACACAGACACACCTCAGACTGTAGACTGTTGATGAGCAGGGCTGGATCCAGTGTTTATCAGGGCTGAGGCACCCCGTCCCCCTATCACTTCCATATTATTATTGTAGCTTAAGCTATAAAACTGAAGCCAATTAAAAAGTCATGTGATGAAAAATCAGTTTTTAATCAAGTTTGTATTTTTCAGGGCAACAATGAGTTTAAAGCACATTGGACTTAGGCTTGGAGAGTTCCAGTAATTTTCAAAGTTGGGAGCTTTCCATTGATATTTATACCTGTATATGACCAGCTAAATGCAGTTAATATATATTCCTGAAAATCTCAAACATTTTTGTTTGTTGTTATATGCAGTCATGCATGCAAACATGTCCAATGCAATATTTTAAAATAATATAAATAAAGTTTCAGGAATTTTCCTGAGTCTAACTGTCATGTATAGTGGCATTAATATTTGTTGTAACTAGCCTTTAAGCATGATACACATTTTGATGAGCATTTATTCGTTTAACTTAAATGTGTCCATTATTTCAAGTTAAACCATCAAATATATTTACCTCAGTATGATCATCAAAACTGACCCTGACAGGAATTCTAGACTCCAAATCCAGAAATGAGGTCTCAGTGGAAATGCTGTAGGCTGGTGAAGCAGTGACTGATGATCAAATGTGCTTGGAATTGTATGAATTTGCACTCAATGTTGTTTTCAACCAAGATCATTTTCAAAAACCTCATTCAGGTTGAAGACAAAAAAAAAAAAAAAAAAAATCAAAAATTTTGAGCTAAAATTTCCCATGAATTTTCTGAAAAAAAAAATCATTTAAGTTGACAGCAAGAAAACCTGAACATTTCCAAAATTCCAGAGCTAATATTCACATGGAAATTTTCAGGAAACTTCCCTGCAGTTTTCCACCCCTTTGCGACCCTGATTAGACTATATTGAACTTAGTCCAAATATTAAAGCTGCTGTGAGGAACTTTGAGTTTGTGTTGGTTTGGCACGCTCATAGGAAAAGACGAACACTGTCCATCTTTGCCTATTTTGCCCAGTTCAGTTTTAGCGTTGTAGTTTCTGACAAAAATATCACCCCACTGTCTTTTTATGATCAGACACATCAGCTACATCAGCTGTACGTATTTAATGTTGAAAAGTTAAGAAGACTGTTTCTTCAGAGTGCGGTCAATAACTCGGTCAGACACCAGCCCCCTCGCAGTTCTTCTGGACAATTATTACAAGAGAGACGTTTTCTGTTTTGTTGCTGGTGCTTTTGTCTGCCACAAAGAGACACTTAAATCTATTTCAGTCTATCTTACAACGCGTCAAAAACTCCTCACAGGAGCTTTAACTTATTTTGGGTTTAATGGATGGACAGGATTAAAACCGCCTCAGTCTGCAGTGAGTTATCAGGTTGTGCTGGCTGGAATGAGTCTTCGAGGCTTAAGTTTTTGTTCCTTTTTCCTGATGCAGACCCTGTAAATGAGCTCTGTTTAAAAATACCTTAACTACACTTTAGACCAGCCGAGCAATTTGACATTTACTATGTCTGGCTTTAAATTTACCCAGTGAGACAGTGTTTGTTCGGGAACCTGTGTAGCTCTCTGAAAGGTTTAAATTGATAGTGCATTTTAAGATCAGAAGTATTTAAAGCTGCCTTTAAACAAATGAGGACTCAGCAGGCTGATGAAGATTTAAGATTGATCATGTCCAGTAAACGGTCTGAATGCTGTTTCAGAGGCACTTCTATTAAATATGTTCATGCAAATAAAACCTGCAGGTTTGTAACAGTGTTTCAGACTGTAAGAAGCAACAGACAAACAAATCTCCTGGACTCGGCTCTGAAGTCTTCACTGAGTCCACCTCAGACATCCTCGTACAGAACTATTAGCCAGTTGTTAAAATCTTATGCACCGCTCGCTTGCTCGCTGACATGAATGCAGATTTCTGTCAACACGCTGCAAAGAGTTAACGAGATTTACAATGCTGCTCAAAACACAGAGCTTCCCTGTCACATTTCCTCCTCATGCTAAATAGAAATCTTAAGAAGTAATTGGAATTTACTGCATACCTGAATAACTGCATATAAATAAGCACACATTTCATCGGGGGGTTCACTGACACTGTTTGGTCGCATAAAAACTGCTGCATACATTAGAATACACAGCAAATAATCTTATTTTGCTGCAGCCTTTGCTACATGCTTGGGATTCTGTCCAAATTACTGAGGATTCAAACAAGCGTTTTCAATTTATTAAACCTATATGGGCAACATTTCATTTTAATGGGACAATTTATTTCTGGGAAGGGATTATCAGGGGTTGGTTGAAACCATGGCAGTGTGTAAATCTGACACTGTTCATCTCATTTAGAGGCGAGCAGATCGTCTTCACTCAGGCCTGTTTCAGTGGACACAGGTGGAGGAGGAGGAAGATGAGGATGAGGAGGGTTCAGGTACCTCGTGAGGCCTCGACCCTCAGCTGAAAGACAAACCCAGCTCATTGACTTTGGCCATGTCTCCCAGACAAATTCCTCAATTCTCAACACCTTTATGAGCCTGCATGCGCTTACTGAATTTGGTGGAGGAGGACACAAATCCTCCGGATGGGATTGGCAGTCATGCCCCCGGTCTCTCGGCCCGACACGCTCGGGATGTAAAGTGGCCGTCTAACGCTGCGACCCCCGGTCGAGAGGGCTCAGCGGATTTGGAGATAATGACATTGCCGCCTCTATTAAGATTCACATTAACCATTTCACCACACGACCCCATTTCCCTTTGTCCTAGCCCCTGTGTCAAAAGCCTCCGAGTCTTATCCTGTCGCTGGTAATATTCAAAGCTGACCAAACAACCTGCATGAGCAAAACCTGCTTTCCTGCAAAGGACAAAAGAAAGGCTGTCTATATGCAAAGAGTACAGTGGACATTTATCCCACTTGTTGAAAGCAAACCTCCTTAACATTCATGGAACAAACTGTTTGGCTGCAAATAGATCCCTCCGCCTCTGTCTGACATTTTCCATATTGGAACACACTCTCAGAAATATATGTCTCTTCTTTCTCTCTGACTGACACAAACACCATGTCGCTTCTCTTATTCTCCCACTGACACACGCACACACACATACACACACACACACTCCATCCCCTGGTTGCCTCCCCTGCTGGCTCCCCGGGCTGAGACTGTGGGAGGGAGGCCAAATTGTTTGCCTCTCCCCGTGTCGAGGCTCTGCAGCGGGGATGAAACCATGAGAACAACTGCTCTGTGTCTGGCTCCTGGCTGATGGCTCCATCAGGTTGGAGCAACAGGGAGTCTGACGCTGGATGGGCTCGATGTATGCGTGTATATCTGTGTGTGTGTGTGAGTGTTTTTTAGAGGATGTTGGGTTATCTTTGCAGGGATCAAAAGTGATGCAGTGCAGAAACAAAGATGAGCATTAAAGAAGATTCTGAAGAGTGAGCATAAGAAAGCAAAGTGCAAGCTGTTAGAAACGGATGCTGTGAGATAAACTGCAAAACACAGGACAAACAAACTCAGGGTTAGAGCATCAAATATCATAAAGACTGATAACGTATTTTCTTGATATCTGTGCAAAGAATTCCCTTCATACCAGACAAACACATGCGTCTCATGTCATTGATTTACCATTTAAGAGGTACAAGGATGGATGCTGCTCTGCAGATTTGGGTTTCACATTAGAAAATGATGAAACTACCTCTGGATCAGATCTTCACATGAGGCAAAATCAGAATAAATCTGATGAATGTGCATAAAATCTGAGCTAAAGAGGGAATGTGGTTAGCAAAGCCTAGCATTCAGACTGGAGATGAGGGTAAAGTTAGCCCGTCTGTGTCCAGAAAGGGATGTTAAAGCACCACTTCTACAGCTTGAAGACTATAAAAGAAGTGAGGAAAGGTTTTTGGCTTTCCTTCAAATGAACTTGAATCAATTCTGACAAAGCAGCTGCATTTAGTGAAGAAATGAGCTGAGTCTGCCATTAGAGCTGTCGTTGTAAAGATGCCAAAAGCTGCAACCTCCAGTGTTGGAAGCTGAAACATTAATGCACGAAACTGCAGTTCCTTGAGTGTCCACTTGGGGATGTCTGCAAAATACCAACTTTACAGCAGAAATAAACATGTTTACAGCCTGGATAGAAAAGTAATTTTCACCCGTGTAGCTCATTTCTTTTTTAAGGAATGACTGTATTTGGGCAAAAGTTTACATAATGTGTTATATGTTGATTGTATTCAGACTTTTGGTAACTGGGGGCATGTCTGAGCTGACAAACATCAGCTCAGCTTCACATCGTCACCCATTTCTGGACCAATCTGGAATGGAGAGTCAGTTTAAGTCCATCATTGTGAGAATCTTCAGACTTTATAACTCCATCAGAAACCAAGGTGTGACAGCACCGAGACTGTGTCCATATTTCACACAGTCTGTGAAGGATTTCCATCTCAGAAATAAAGATTTGGGTTAAAAGAAAAGCTCATCATTCATCATCTCTGTTGCAGTAAAGCTGCCTGATGTTATTTTTCTTATTCTGGGTTTATTTCCGGACCTTTGACCTTTGGAATTAATCCCAGATTAACCAATGACAGCAGAAGGTGGCAAGTTACACCAAAGCACAACAAGTGCTGTTTTTAAGAGGCCTGAGGAAAGTAAAGCTGTGACTGGATGCCTGGAACCTTCCTGCAGGTTTGTACTGGTTCTTAGATTTGTAGCATACCTGGAAGTTGCATTTACTTCAATGCGATTCAATGCATTGTTCTCCAAGATGCTTAATTTACTCTCTTGCTTTTATGTAACTAAGAAAGAGAAGTGAACTTTGATTGGTGCGTTTACAAACCGACAAAAAAACAACAGATCTACAGATTCGTCCTTTAAGCAAACACGCTAAGTTTTAAGTAGTAGGCCTTAAAAATGACTCACAGTCAGCTGCTAAAAACAGTTTTCTCATCTCATTTCACTCAAGGTGCATTAAGTTACAGAATTGTGCATGCAATAAAGAGTCTATAGATGCATTTATGAGCGTTTTTGCATCATTTTCCTCCTGACAGAAACAATTTTCCTGAAAAGTATTTTTGAGTTGTGCATTTTTAGGGTTTTATTGGTTGTAAGATATGTATAAAAACAAACAGTCAGGTTGAGTCAGCCGTTTCTGAGCGTGAGGAGCACCTCGATCCTTTGACCTGGACATAAATACTGCACAGCTAAGAATAAGATAAGCACTTACACTCATCCGGATGTGAAAAGTTTATCCTCTGCACAAGCTTCCTGTATCATTACCACACCGTGCATCCATCAGAGTATGAAGCCACATTTCCTTCCCTGAACTGTCTCTGCTCATATCGTTACCTGGTTCCCGTGTCATGATGTGGATTCTGTAGTTATGCTGCAGCATGAAGGACCCTCCTCCTCTCCTGACTCGCTATGCCTGCAGATGAGTTGAAAGGGTGAGGAGGTCGCAACCTTCCTGGGGGATGTTTTACGATGACACGGCCGGGAAGGTCTGATTTGTCTCCAGTGGAGCGTGCTGCTGGCGTCTTCACACCCTGCCGGAGAGAAAGAGAGGGAGATAAATAGAGAGAGGGCAGAGAGAAAGAGAGAGTGTGTGCACAGAGGAGGAGTGTTGGTGAAGGTTGGGAGGGGGGGTGTTGGAGGGAGGAGGGGGAAGCTGTAAATTAGCCGGTTTGGCAGACTGATGGTCAGCAGCGGTTTCAGAGGACAGCACCCACCTTGACCCCTGCTTAGGACGTCCAGCTGAGCCCCGAGGGAGGAAGAGGAGGAGGTGGAGGAGGAGTGCAGGATCTTAGATGTGACCATGTCAGCTGAGTTGTATCTCTGTGGTAAACACAAACACAAATTTAAGAAACAACTGTGGTCATTATTTCACTACATGTCACTGCTTTTGCTCGTACTGAACAGGATGAACTGGTTTTAACTCTGGGGTACTGAAGGTCATGAGGATCATCTTAAGCCTTTTTGCCTGACACCATCATGTATACAGGATTTTGTGCATCATTTTATGCTCTGACTATACAAAAAATGGGATGTTTTTGTCTGTAACTCTGTTAATTATGTTGAAGAACTCAATAAAAATCCTTAATTCTGAAAAAAAGTGGATTTTTTGAGTTTTTAATGATGAAGCGTCCACAGGTATGAGAGGTTTAGTGGTTTACCTTCCAAAGTAATACATGAAGTAGTCGTTTTGCAATTTAATGACCTTGGGCATGAATTTGAACAAATTTTCATAGCTGCAAAAAATCATATGAACTCGTGTAGTTAGCAACAAAAAAAACCTTTGACCTGAAAAACAACTTTAAATGAATCAAATCAAGAAATGTTAAACCTTAGCTGCTTCTTATGCAGACTGTAAGAAAGTTTTGAAGACCTTTGTGTATCAGCTGACACTTTAGAACACAAATTTGATCATAAAGAAGACTTTGTTTTCAACTACTGCCATGTCCAACTCTTAATGAGTTTATCATCCTTTTGGATGCGTTTGAAAATGTCACCCCATGAACTGTGTGAACAAATAAACAAGCAGCATGACCAAATCCTTTTTGGACTTAGCTTTTTGAGACAGTTTCAAGTGGACACTCAATGAACTACACTTTTAGCAGGTATAACCTCAGAGGTTTCTATTTTTTACTGACCATGTTACTCTACTGAACTACAAACTTTTTGGTTTTGGACAGTTAAAATCCTCAGACTCAAAACTCTGTGTAGTCTTGATGTGAAACAACAGTTTCAGAAGGTTTGAAGAACCAAAGTAATCAGAGTTCTTCAGAAACTTCGAACTAAGTGTTGTTTTATCTTTGTGTTGGCTGACAAACATTCAGAAACACAACACAAAACAAAAAAGAAGGAAACTTACATGGAGAGTTGCTCTTCAGACTGTCAAACAGGCCACACGCTGTAAAGGATCCCTTTAAATACTTCCTGGTCAAACCACAGAGCTATCAGTGGGGAGACAATGAACCGATCATTACAGCTTTTAAGAAATCATGACATAACTCTGACTGTTGAGGCATTATCGAGAAACATTCTGAAAAACATCATCCTTGAACTGAAGTTTGTCTTCCTGCAGCTGTTTTAAGACAGAAAACAAAAACAGAAACCACTGCAGCTCCCCTCAGTCTTGGTACAATCCACTTTCAAATAACCAGGTGGAGCAAGGTGGAGCAAGGTGCGTTCAGGTGCGCTCGTTTGTCAGAGCGCTGTTCTTAAACCAGGAAGTAGAAACAATGAAAGAATTGTTGATTGTCAAAATCTCAATGAAAAACATAAAATCAGAGTAAGTGGAATCTAATGATATGATATTCATAAATAAATAATACAACCAATTATTCATCTTAACTGTACTTTTTGTTATCACCTGACAGGTGAGAGAGTTTCTACTGAAGCCCTGAAAACCTGTTTTAAGCACACACAAAAAAATCACCCTTTACAGAGAGTTTCACTAATATAATCCATAAAAAAATAAAAATTAAGCCTCAAAAAAACATCTTTAGTTTTTATTTGTTCTGGATATTCATACCATTGGTATCCCTCATGCAGCATTATTAACATATATAAATAAGAGAGAGAGACAGACCAATTTATACTTCTCCATCACTCTTTTTTTAGTCTTTCTACAAAAAAAAAGAAAAATTATAAATAGATTAAAAAAACAAAGTTGAAAAAAAGAATAAAAAAAAAAAGTCAGCATGTTTCTCTAACTTCCACTAAAGTCTTGTATAAAGTGAGATGGCTTACATTAAACAAATTAATCTCACGGTTGCCGGCTCATCGATCTTCTCATGGAGCTCATTTATGGGGAAAATTATCAGAACCAGCCTGAGGTGCTCCAGCTGGGGAGGAGAGAGTTAACCTGAGCTGCAGGGGAGCAGCAGAGGGAGGATGGATGGAGGGATGGATGGATGGATGGAGGCTTCATTTGCATACAGTTTTCAGGAATGCTCTCCCCTACAGGGCGTCGATGGGAGAGTTAGCGCCCTGTAACACCCAGCTCCAGCGCACACTAATAAATCATGTAATCTCTGATACTGGAAGACAAACATGGGAGCAGATCTAATCAGGACTCTGCAGAATCCCTTTATCTGGGTCCATCTCTTCCCGGTCACACACAGTACACAGTCCCACGCTGCTCTTATGACAAACACTAAACCAATGAGGGACCCTGACGGGGTCTTGTCTGGGTTTGGGCGGAGCACTCAGACCAATACAGATGCTTAAAGACTCATTTGTTAAAATCTGAGCATTAAAACTTTGGGACTTACAAACGGGATATTGAGAAATGAACAGATTTTCATTTATTGGTTTTTATTTCAAAGGCAAAAATGGGGAACGAACCATTTTTCAATGTTTTGTTTTTTTTATTCATAATTGAATTTCAGTTGAACAAATGATACACAGATTAACACTTTTTCTCTAGGTGACGTTTATCTACCGAGAAACTAGTTCAACAGATATCCTCAGCACTTAGTAGTCTCATTACACTTTGTACGGAGGATTGGTCGGTGCAAACGTCAGGAAACAAAGATTTATCTTCTCAGCAGGGTGAAGATAATGTAGGAATGTTAAATTCAAAAGAGTGAAAGTTGACCCCTGTGGGCTTCCATACATCTACCCAGCAGGGACTACAATGAGCTAATATCACAGGTATCATCATTCGGAGTCTAGTTTTCAGGCTGATTGAACAGGACTTGAGCTGAACTGGGCGTCCTCCTGTAAATATCCCCTGTGTCAGTTACAGGTAGATGACCCCCCCCCCCCCCCCCCAACAACACACGCACACACACACTTTCTGAAACACTGCAGCCCACCATGAATCAAACACGCAGCCAATTCACCAGGGAGCCATCACTGGGAATACATAGCAGCTCCTGGGTTACTTTGTATTGTAATAGATGCATTGTGTGCTGCTAAAGAATATCCCGGCCTGTATTCAAGCTGAATGAACAAAAAGGGAGGCAGAAGAAAGAGTCGGTGCAGATTCGGGGGAAAGTAGCGTAATTAGAAAGAGATGGGATCGGGAGGAGGTTCAGTAGCTCGAGATGTGAAATCTAATTTCTATATAATGTCATTTAAATCCTGTGATCCTGGAATTGTATTTGAACTCAGATTATCGGAATCATCAGCCCGTGAACGCCTAAGATCCCCGACAATGTTTGTGCCTGTGTGTGTGTGTGTGCAGATGTGTGTGTTGAGGTGGAGGGATTTAGTGTTCCTCAAGTTCACAAGTTGCGAGCTTTTTTGGGGGGGATGATTATAGTGGTGGAAAGAAAAGATGAAATCCATTTAAAGTTGAATAAAAAGATGGAGCGGGGGGAATAAAGAGAGGTTTTATAGACGCTGCAGAGAGGGAAAACAAAATGAGAATGAGCGGGAACTCATTTGAGGAGCCAACTTTTATCTTAGCTCGCAATCAACAATAGTTTAGAAGCAACAATACAATAAAAGTCTCATTTTGTTTGCTGGTATGTCAAGTTTTTTTTTTTTTAACACAGAGCAGGTCTGAAGCAAGAGCAGAAGTTGCATGACTCGTGGCGGGATAATTGCATGTTTTGACAGTCAAAGTAATGATTCAGGTGCATAAATCAATAAAATATATCCTGTTCTGTTTTCATGTATGTGTCCTGCATGTCTGCTGAGGGCAATAAAGTTTGTTTTAGGCTCTGCAGCTCTTCAGGGAAACAGGAAAAACTCAGAGAGATCAAATTTATGATCAGGGAGGACTTTTCATCATTCAAGAATGCAAACAAGAAGACACAGCACACTTTTATTAATCCCCTCAGAGCGACTGCACACCACAAATGAGAAATATAAATACATAAATGAATGAATACTGGAGCCATCTGATGTGCCTCAGGACCAGCAGGTATCCTCATGACAGGATGAGGTATCACTGAAGTAGAAATACGGCTTTGGAGATGTTTGTACCAGAAAAAGAAGAGGAGGAAGAGGCTGTTTTTAATCAGTGAGTAGTGTCTGTTTGCATTTAATGGTTCAGGCCTGAAAGGTCAAACTCAGGGTGAAAAAGTCGACAAAACACTCACTGCTGCTGAGCAAATAGCTTCAAGTCACGTTAGCACATCATGCAAATGACTGTAAGCCCTTGCTGAGTATCATATTTGTATCTTGAATCGTTCCTCTGCTGCAGCAGTAGGACTTCCATTTTGCATGATTGCATCAAACACGTGAACAGGCGTGCAGCGTGTCCTCCACAGAGACCGTCTGCAGTCTTTGCTGTGCGATGTGAGAGAGCAGCCGCTCACGCCTCGGTCCCAGCGCGCTGAGCTGACAATAAAACAGAGGGAGCTCTCGGTGGAGCCTACAGGTGTGCTGCATTGTCTTTCCTGTGTGACAGTCCTGAAAGGAGAACATGCTACTCACTGTGGCGAGCCTGATTGTAGTGGCGTTATCGACCAGCTCCCTGGTGTAATTCCCAGATACAGAGCGGCGGAGACAAACGCAGGTAAAAACACGCAGAATCTTTTATCTGCAGCGAGCAGCCGACGGCAGGGTGAGAGTTCTCCTCTCCCTCAAGCCAAAACACTGAGCACACAGGCGGGGATGCAGCTGTTATGTACTTCTTCCTGCTAGTCCAAAGACGCTTTAAACTCACTTGTCACTTGTTGTGGATGCAGATCTGTGGAGGAGAATATCAAGTCGATTCCTGGACCGGCTTCAAAGGAGATCCAAGTGTAGACAGAGAGCGGAACGAATCAGGATCACAGCAGACACAAACATGCAGATTTAAGACTCCTTGGTGCCCAGAGAGGTTCCTCCATCTTGAATTCACTCTGTGTTCTTTTTAACATCAGTCTCATGATACATAAAAGATAACATGCTTTTGATACTATGGGTTAACATCAATCCTGCCTCACTGTTCTGCAGTTAAAAGCTTTGTTGTCTCCACCGGTTTGATAGCCACAGAGAAAAACAAAATACCTACTCTCCACCGGTTTACTCAGACCTCTTAAAAGTGAGCTAGTGGTTGTAAAAATGAAGTCAATGCACAGTCAACGCTAATAAAAGCTGCTGCAGTGAAAGAAGCAGCTGCTGATGTGGCCTGTACTGTTTCATTATGTGGGAATGCAGAGAAGACAGTTCGCTAAAGAGGATTCAAGAGAGACTTTGACTTCCGAGAATATCAATACTGTGATTAATTTCGGAACAAGTGTCAGAGCTGAACCCATAACTGAACCTGAACCTGCTTTCATATTTTGTAAACATGGATCTAAAGTATCAGTGCTGGATATTTAGATTTTCAAACCTCTACATATTCATGTTGTAGAAATCCCTGAATCTGTCTCTAAAATGATGAGGTCATGGCATAAGGGTCTCGTTGGAGGGGACAGGCCTCAAACACCAAGGTATGGCTCAACGGGCCTGTTAGAGCCCGATATGTAACAACAACCTGAAATGTATTAAACCCAAAATGTAACAAATTGCTCTGGCTTCCACAGGGATGGCCAATCAGAGGAAAGGGGGTTTGTGGAGTGGGGAGCCTTAAAGAGACAGCAGCTAAAACAAAGTGTTTCAGACAGAGGCTGAAATAAGAGTTTCTCAAAATCCAGAGTGAGAAAAATAGACATTTTTTGAGCTGCAAATCACGTAAAAATACTAGAAGGACAGAATAAATGCTTAAAAAAGCATGGTACCTCCCATATTTAAGGTGTAATCACTAATTGTGATTGAACCTATTGAACCTAGCCTGAACTACATCCCAGGCATTTCTCTTACTTGTTTAATTTATATAATCTTTTTCAAGGAAAATCCAAAAATGGATGCCAGTTCCTATTTTCAAGTCATTTGGGTTGGATCAGGAGAAACAGTTTTGTTGTTGTTGTTGTTCCAAGAACTTCAAGCTCTTCAATCAGATTATAACTGTCTCCCTGTTAACCACGGTCATCTGTAACTCTTTGTCACATGCTGAACCAGATCCTCTTAGCATATAAAAATACTTTCCTAAATCTTACTTTGCAGAACCCAATGCATAAACCTTCACTGAGACAAGAAAACGCTGGACATTAACCATCTTACTTCCTATTAATGACCAAGCACCTGTTTGATTCTCAGGATTTGTTTTTCGTGACAGATTTTTCACCCGATTTGCAGGATGAAGAGCAGATGGATGGTAGTGTGAGATCCCCGAACATATTTTATAGCTTCGAAGCAGGTACAGAGCTCCTTACCATGTGACGGCAGCATTATGGAAACAGTTTTGTGACACTGACTTTGACTCAGGGGCCGAACCTTTGAGCCTGAGGACTGAGTCCACAGAGGAGTGACACCCTGTGGGTCAGGAGGTGAGTGAGAGGCTAATGAAGAGAGCTGAATTTAACTTTCATTATGGGCTCCGATACCTCTGTGGACCCTCTTCTTTCACCTTTCACACTTTCTTCACCTCCTCTGTCTCCTTCTCTCTTTTTCCTTTCTTCCATTCTGTCTGTCTCGCTCCACCTCTCCTCTCACACCACCTCCACCTTGTCTTTGTGCCTTCCACTCCAGCCTCCAAAAAAAAAAAAAAAAAAGGGAAAGGAAAGAAAATGGGAAAACGACAAATCCTGCAGCCTCTTATGGCATCCGTGTTTACCACCCCATAATGCCGTTTTCAGATTTGTTCAGCTCCCAAGATCGCTCCTTGTGTGCATGTATCCCTCCACCCCCACACCCTCCACCTTCCCCTTATCGCCCAACAAAAGCGGCGGATGCTGTATTTCCAACTGCAAAACCTCCTGCAACATTACCCCCACCCCTGATTGTTATAGTGGTAAGTACGCTGAGGGGAGTCTGCTGAAAGCTACAGAGAGAGAGAGAGAGAGAGAGAGAGACGCCTGTCAATGCTGCATCCACAGCCACTAACTCAAGATTAGGCAGCGCTCTGAGCAGGAAGGGATTTCAACAAGACACCTTCTTTTACCTTGATGGGTGGTGGTGGTGGGAGGGGGGGTTTAGGTGAGGATGACGGGGGAGAAGAAATAACACAAAAAGAAATATAATCTGAATCTATTCATCATTAAAGAACAGCACGGAAAGTTGCGGATGTCACCGCTGGGTTCTTCATTGATACGTCTCCAATGCCGGATGGATAATTGAAGTCTGGGGTTTTTGAAAAGGGACGCGCACAGGGGGGAAGTTATAATACCCAGGTGGAAATGAAAGGAGGTGTGTTGTGTCTGCCAAAACACTCTAGCCAGTGCTTTAGGTCTCTTTAGGAGCCGAGCACAGAGAGCAGACAATGCTGTTTTGCAGTTCTTTGTAGACTTCACTCATCCAGACAGACCTGCAATCCAGATACAAGAGACAGGAGAAAGAGGAAAACACATCTGCTGGGGTGTATCAAATCTGCAGAGCTGGGTCAATCTGGCTTGCAGAAAAACATGGATGCAGTATGTCGCTAAGTATGCATTGAAATATCATTCGTGGAAACTATTTCATCTTGAATTCATGTTTTTGTTGCCTCTTTCCCTCCTCTGTTTCCTCTTTATAGTAGCTTCTGTTTCAGTGGGCGTGCATGAGCACCACAGGTTCATAAAAAAGTGTCGTACAAACAGTCAGGAGGAAATTTGGGAAAGACAATCTCATGCAGTTTTGCATGCTATAAATGATATGTCCTTTATTAATGCGACTCAGAAGAGTTTAACAAGCAGTCCTCTGAATATGGACAATATCAGCTGCAGAACAGGACATCGCTGGGATATATTTAGTGTGGTGTTCATTGTTTGTGATATGTATGACAGAAATCTAACTCTAGAATGATTCAGAAGTATGTCATTTCATTAACCAGATCCAGGATCTTAAACCTCTGTTAAATTTTTATTTAAAACAAGTGAAGTGGTGCATTTTACTGATCCTTTAATCCTGTCATGGAACATCCTTTGAGTATAAGTCTTACTTTCTTTGTTATTTTATATTTTGTTGTGTTTAATAGGTTGATGAATAGAAGAGGAAACTAGAAGACAGAGTAGAATGCACTAAAGAGCCAAATGTTGGATAAGCACCAGGCACCAGCTACACCTGTGCACCTACTATTGGCCGAAATCTAAGATTATGAATGGCACAAATTCACAAAACGCTCTACTCGCTACATTAGCTTTGAAAAGAGATTGACTGAAATCTGGTTCCAGATCGATCGTATCTGTCTTCCCTGAACTTTGTGACTCCACCGTTTTTTTATGGGAACAGGAATAAGTCAGGAGCTCGCTGACAAGTTATGAAAACCTTTGTTTGTCACTTGAGTTGGTTTCCCCAGTTAGCATAACCTAGAGTGACCATGTTCTGAAAACTCTAAAAGAGAACCCCCTACCCAGCCTCCTGGAGATACTGAAAAAAAATCCAAAGATACTCAAAGAGGACAAAGTAGCTTTATAAAGCATACACTCATTTAAAACTTTTATTTCCCATTTGATGTGAAACATTTCTATAGCATGAACATAAATAATGCTTCACAACATACTGAAACAAAAACAAGAGAGGTAGCCCTTCACTTAAAAATATATTTCTCTGGTGCAAAAATATAAATAATGCCTCAAAATTGGAGTCAAAGTTTAACCCAGAATTTAAGGCATTTAAATTAAAGGCAGAGTTGGTAGTCATGGAAAACTATCTTAAATTTGAATGTAGCATCTCCTCAGGACTCTGTTTAGCTCCCACCCCTCACACTTGGAGCTCCTCCAAAACAACGCCTCCCCTCACATGCACGAGTGCAGCTGATTTGCGACCATATGATCATGACTGATTCAAAACCACAGACTCAAACCGGTCCTCAGCACATCGTTTTTGTTTGTACGATGTTACCAATAATCAGGGTATAGGTAGTTTTTGTAGGAAGTGGGCAGAACGGCAGGACAGATTTGATTGGTTTAACAAACTGGATCCTAAATGCTAGGATTGGCTGGTGTTTTCCCAGGTTTACTGTTGCTGTAGACCGCAGATATTTTTCACTCTATTTCCAGAACACATAATGCATCGATTGCCATCGGGACATAAAGGTCATTTTAACCAGTATAATGAAAAGTCTATCTAAATCTGATCACCAACACTGACTATAATAAAGGTTCTGACAGAACCTTTATTTGTAACTGACACATGGTGCTTCCCACCGGTCACGACATGACAAAAAGAGGGGTCCTTTTTCTGCAGTTCGTTTGTAAAAGTTTAATTACGCTTGGGCATTTTTAGAGCATGTTTTCTATTTTGATCTGGGTCTTTGCTGTCATGATGCATGCGGCATGCATGATCAACATCTTGACAGGTCGGTACATCAGAATAATACCAGTGGTCCAGTGCAGTACTTTAAATATTAATGGTCTTCAGAACAAACTGGGCTAAAACCAGGACATTTTAGAGAATTTTATAAAATCCCACCAGACGTAGTTTTACAACCAAAAAGGAGGGCATGTCTAGGTAAAAGAGGACGTATAGTCACCTTAGCATAACTGGTGCAACATAATTCACGCGTTTGGTGTGAACGTAACTAACAATGTTGCTTGGTCTAAATCCAACACTGTTTCTGTCCCTGCTAGCATGACACAAAGACATTTTGTTTTTCCTTCCCCTGCTTGCTGCTGATTAAACACAAAGCTCATCTATTATTAGGATTATTAGTCATCCCAGGAAGCCCATGAAGTCAGAGTAGTTTGAAGACTTTCACCTTTTATTTATTTATTTATTTATTTATTTATTTAGATAGCAGAGAGGTCGACCTGGGATTTCATCCTTTAAAAAAGTAGTCGGTTTGTGAAAGTGAGAGAGTATCTGCTGGAATCTAAACTAAAACAGGCAGTCTACTTTTAATAGAGTATGGTGAGATGCCATGGATGCTTGAATGACTTCTGTTTATTTTCTACCTTCTCCCTTGTTTACATCTTCTCATTTCCTGGCAATTTTCCCTGTGTGAGATTACTCTCCACACTCAGCACGGCTGGTGGTTTCTTAGACCAAAACAAGATGTGCCGTCGACTGAATTTCAATTAATACACCTCCGGGATTTTCTTCACTTGATAGGAAGGTCTGTAAAACAAATTAGTTTGGCAGCGCGCTCTAAAAATAGGAGAGACGCTGAGGATGTGAGCGGGAAAACTGGGAGCAGAGAGGTCCTGGATGGTGATTTTTTTGAGCTGGGATGACTTTTTGTTCCTCCTGGTTTGTTCCAGCACACGTTACCATCATGAGTGTGATGTGAGTGCACAGGCAGAGACAGGAACACAGACTCAGTGTATGTTTGGTAACACAGGGGAAGCTGGGCAGCAGCCTGCATATACACACTGTTTGTTTTGGACTCAGTGCCGTCTCATTTACACGTGTTAATTGCAGCTAATTGGTTCTAATTAGATGAACAGGAAACCCTCTGGGACCACTCATACCTTTAATTTGAAGTAAATATCATTAATTAACATATGCTAATTCCAAACCAATTAACATTGATTAAGAGATGCCAGCAACAAGGGGGGAAAAGCTACCAACTCTCAAAAATTACTAATGACTCAGCAAGAGGGAGAGAGGAAACGTCACGGCGGATGACAGGGAGAGTGGGCGGGAATCCAGGCACGACTGGCAACCTTGGCCCCCGGTCCCGCCACCCTGCACAGGGGGTCACACCGTGCCCACTGTACCCAAAGTGTCTGCCATGTTTTCTGCTCACTGTGTCCACCATCTGCTCGTCCCACTGTTCCCACCACGCCCGCCGGACTCTCTGCGGTCTCCATGCACACCCTGACCAGCATACTTATAACCCACAAACAGCCGTGATCACCCTGTGCCCTGTACCTGCTGCATCTGCTGCACCTGCCATGTTTACCCTCCATACCTATACGCATCCTCAGCTTACTTATCATGCAACCTGCCCTGCTCGTCATGCTAAAGCCGCCACGCTCCCTGTGCTCTCCGCACCTATTGTGCATGCTCTGTGGTACACCTGCACAGGAAACATCCCCGCTGGCTCTGCAGACAGAGGGCATGTGTCTGCCAGGCGATTGAACAGGAGAGATTAGAGGGCTTACTGCTGAGAGAAGGAGCAGAGAGACAGAGGGGGAGTGAGAGTGAGGGATGGAGGGAGACAGAGGGAGGGAGACAGTGACGGCGAGGGCGAGAGTGGAATGAGAATTAGAGAGAGGAGAGACGAACGAGCAGCATACTGTACACTGACATCATGCAGGGAGAGAGAAGAGAATAAAACTCTTCTGAAAGATAAACTGACACAGGGATGCAGAAACTCTCTGAGAGGAAGTACTAAATGATGGAAGCACAGTTATTGTTTTATTTTGCTGCTTTTTAAGCAGCTTTTAAAAAGGACTCCATAAAGCAAAGTTATTATTAATATCAATATTAAGCTGGTTGTGGGACAGCGTTTTGACACTGAATATTCTACCAGTATATTTTGTTTGATTAAAACAGCTACTATTTCTAAATATGAAGGCAATTTTTCATCTGGTTTGCATTTTATTTTGACAGATTATTTCTTGGTTTTGTACAGCTGGTGTTTGATCATGTCGATCTTAAGCTGAACATTTTTCTGCAGAAATCATTTCACCTGGTGTTTTTTGAAGAGGTGTTATGTAACCCACAATGCAAAAACTGAAATCAAACCAAAGACTTCTGTCCATTGGCAGATACTTTGTTTTTCTCTTTACAAGCAATTCAGGCATCACTTTTTTTTAATATCATGAAACAAGACACTATCCTGCACTTGCCAAGTGAATGTGGCTCATCTTAAGTCTAATTTAACAATTTTAACCTTAAGTCAGATATAAACACTTGATTAGATTTCAGGTTTTGAAGTGCAAAGCTGGCAGTCGCCATATTGGAAATACTGATCCTGACTAATTTATGATTAATCCAAGAGGAGGAGCTGAGGCAGCAGCCTACCTGTCAATAAAACAAACCTCGCCTCTAATTGGAAAAATATAGTGTTCAAATGAACCTATCTCAGCACCATTTGTAAAAGCAAAAGAAATAGACCAAACCGTTGATAAATCAGGTTGTTAATCGGTTTGTTTTGGTGGTCTAAATGAACGGTGGTGTCCCATGGGCTTTTGGAGCCAATCTCAAGTGGAACTGCTGTTTTGCGCCCAAGATTTGTTTGCTTCTGATGAGTTTGTATTAATGAAAGCTGCATGCTTCAGCTGCTCTTGTATGCAGATGATGCATGAATGCATGTTCCATCACAATGTGCTAAAAGAAACGTTTCACATCAGAAAACCCAGGCATGCATTTAGACTGTGGCTCTGTAGAAATATCTTCAGAGACAAGTAACAGAATAATGGTCAAGATGCTTCTGCAGTGATGTAGTTTAAATGACCAAATATTCAAGAGAACAACAAATGTTTTTCACTGACAGGATGTAAAATATCCTGTGATAGAATTCAGACTGCTTCACATTAACAGCCTGTGTATTACTTCCTAAGTCTATTACAAACATGCAACAAGTTCAGATTGTCAGATTTATCGTCTCAAATCCACACTGATGGAACAGGTTCACTTAGATCAGAACCACCAGACCAGGTAAACATGTGAATCACTGTACCTATCTCTCTCTCTCTCTCTCTCTCTCTCTCTCTCTCTCTCTCTCTCTCTCTCTCTCTCTCT